>ML681995.1:328703-344236 GCA_007922195.1 Podocnemis expansa | reverse complement strand
ATACCAGTTAGTGACCATCCCTACACCCCCCAGCTGTCAGCTAATAAGTTATGCTAATTTAGTGACCATCCCGACAGCCCCCCCAGCTATCAGTTAGTAACAGTGTTAGAGCAATTTAGTGACCACTTCTACACCCCTCCAATTGTCAACTAGTAACACGGTTATACCATTTAGTGACCATCCCTATTCCCCAGCTGTCAGCTAGTAACACTGTTGTATCAATTTAGTGAGCACCCCTACAGCCACCCCCAGTTTCAATTGGGGGGGATACTGTTCCCCCCGCACGCTGCCGGCGGTGGGGACTGGATCCGATTCGCATTGGCTTTCCTGAGAGTTGGCTCCGGTTCACACTGAGAGGCGCAGCACCGCTCTTGTCCGCCTGAAGCGCCCCAGCCCCGCCGTGGCACTGACCGGCTTCTCCCTCCCTTCCTCCCCGGCAGGTGATGATGATGGGAAACACGCGGCTGGCCGAGCTGCTGCTGCAGAGAGGGGCGGATCCCAACCGGGCGGACCCCAGCACCGGCTCCCTCCCGGTGCACGACGCGGCCCGAGAAGGTTTCCTCGACACCCTGGTGGCGCTGCACCGAGGCGGGGCTCGCCTGGATCTGCGGGACGGACGCGGCCGCCTCCCCATAGACCTGGCCGAGGAGTGCGGCCACCGGCAGGTCCTCACCTACCTGCGGGAGCAGGCTGCGGCTCCATAGGGGCCGGGGGTGGCCGCGCTGCCCCGTTCACACGGACAAAGCACTGAGCCGCAGGCACCGGCTCTGTCTGCAGCGACCGGGGCCAGGAGTCGGCTGGAAATAGGACGGCTGCGACCGTCTTCCGTTAGTTTTCACCCAATTTTGTTGTTGTTCTCTCCAGCGCCGGACTGGATCCTCCCCACCTTCACTGACACGCTCGCATTAATCAGTGTCACAACTTTTCCTCCTACAAACATAACTTATTGGTCGTTTTTCTTAACGTATAATGACGGGGGGGATGTCTTGTAAATATGTCGCAGGAGAAATGTTCTCTGAAATGCACCCAAAAGCCGTCTTGATTTTTGGTCTGGAGGGTGACTTTGCACAAGTGTGTATGTTGGCTTTTACTTGAACAGGAACATTCAAACACTACCGTTGTAAAGGAAGCGGAGGTAAACGAACCACTGGCATTAATAAACTGTTAACAGTGTGACAGCGGCCAAATCTTTACGTGTTTCTTAGGCTGCCGCTTTCCCAGGAAGGGCTGGAATACAAACAGCTGCTGCCTAATGCTCAGGTTTTCCAAAGATGGGGTAGGGAATAAATCGGACATCTTTTAAAGGGAGAAACCAGGGAGGGTCCAAGAATCCTGCACCTCTAAGTCCAGATCCAACTCCCGTTGATGTTAATGGTTGACTTGACTGATTTTAATAGAGACTAGATGAGGCTCATGATGCTGCTACTTTTTATTCAACAACATTTGGTATTTAGAGGCATCCTGTTTGCATTTTAGGCACTTATTTTCACTTGGCACCTGAAGTTGGTAGACCATACCTTTAGTAAGATGTTAAAAGTTTCTAAATACCATAATAAAATACTTTCAATGTAGCCATAAAGACTAAGAACACAAGAATGGCCACACTGTGCTAGACCAATGGTCCATCTAGCCCAGTGGTTCTCAAACTTTTTTCCTCAGGACCCAGTTGAAAAAATCACTTATGCTCCTGACCCAACAATTACATCTTGGAGCAATGAATTCTAGTTTTTTGATGGAGAGTGCAGGGGGGTTGCCATGAC
The DNA here is from genome assembly GCA_007922195.1 of Podocnemis expansa. Classification (NCBI taxonomy): domain Eukaryota; kingdom Metazoa; phylum Chordata; order Testudines; family Podocnemididae; genus Podocnemis; species Podocnemis expansa. Next base: position 342,476 of record ML681995.1, on the reverse strand, counting down.
CCAGTGGCTGAGGGTCTGTAACCCAGTAATGATTCCTGACCCTAAGTTTGAAAACTGCTGACCTAGCCCAGCATCTTATTTTCAGAGAGGGGTAGGCACTTGATGCATTAGAGGGAGTGAACTGAAAAGGGGGGAATTATTGTGTGATGCATCCCCTCTAGTCCCAGCTTGTGGCAGTCAGAGGTTTAGGGGTATCAGAAAATAGGGTAGCATCCTTGATCTGGCTGGCTAATAGCCATCGATGGACATATCCTTCATGAACTTCTCTAATATTTTTTAACCCAGTTATACTTTCGGCCTTAACATACCTGGGGAATGAGCTCCATAAGTGAATTATGCCTTGTGTGAAAAAAATACCTCCTTTTCTTTGTCTTAACCTGCTCCCTATTAATTCTATTGTGTGGCCCTTGGTTCTTGCATTAGGTGAGGGGGTAAATAACTTTTCCTTGCTCACTTTCTCTAATCATGCATGAGTTTATTGACCTCTGTAAAATCCTCCCTTAGTTTTCTCTCTTCTGAGATGAACAGTCCTGGTCTTTTTAATCTCTCCTCATAGGGAAGCTCTTCTATAGCCCCAATCATTTTTGTCTTCTTGCTCTGTACTTTTTCCCAGTTCTAATCAATCATTTTCTCTTAAGATGGAGTAACCAGAACTGCATGGGTTAGGGTAATCAAGATGTGGGGTACCAGAGCTTTATATGACATTTACTGTTTTATCTTCTTTCTTAATGGTGGCCAGCACTCTCTTAGCTTCTTTGTCTGCTGCTGTACATTGAGCAGGTATTTTCAGGGAACTATCCAGAAAAACTCCACAATCTCCCTGAGTGCTGACATCTAATTTAGACAAATGGGTCTCAGTCAGGCATACATATACCCATATTTCTGGGAGCACATCAGCTCTTCTAAATGTGAGCCTGTTTTTACAACAGGCTACATAAAAAGCACAAGTGAAGTCAGCACAAACTGAAATTTCATACAAAATGAGAAATTTCAGAAAAAAAAATAAGGAAGCAATTTTTCAGCAACTGTGTGCTGTGACACTTTTGTATTGTTCTCTGATTTTGTAAGCAGATAATTTAACTGAGGTAAGCAAGATAAATCAGATTCTAGAAAGCGATATAAGAGTCTGGAAAAGTTGAGAACCATTGATTTAGATCCCATCATTTTGTATGTATTACTAGGATTGTTTTCTAATGTACCTTACTTTGCACTTAACGCTGAATTTTATCTATTATTTTGTCATCCAGTCACCCAGTTTTGTCGGAGTCCTTTGTAATTCTTCACATCAACACTAGACTTAACTATCTTAAGTAATTTTGTTTCCTTTGCCACCTTATTCCTTACCCCCTTTCCAAATTGCTTTACAAAATGCAGGGCTATGAGAAGGAAACTCAATTATATAGATTTCTAAAAACCTTATGCTGCCTGACATTGAAAACAGTTCTATTGATTTCAATATCCTGCTTTTCCCTGCATCTTTACTCCACAAAAAAAACAATTATCATGACACCAGCGAGAAATCTTCAGGATCAAATGTGTACATATGGTCACAGTCAGTTTGGAAGTCTTCTAAATGGGAAGAAGTCTCAAATGCATCCCACAGAGAGAGAGAGAGAGAGAGAAGCTGAGCTTCCACAAAAGAAAGAATACATAAATAAAGCACTATCCTTCTAAGCAATTTCAAGTCTTTAATAATGTAACCAATGACATAATTTTCCAGTTAAAAAAAAGCTGTAGGCAAACTCAAACATTAGAAACCACAATGCAATAAATCAATATAAACTCCCTTTTTTTTCGTATTGGAACAGTGAGATTAAAGAGTCCTTAGCTTCCCGAGGGGAGAGAGCTACTCTTATCTCTACAGAGTTGAAATTTTAGTAGAACTAGAATAGAGCTGGTAAAATTCTAAGAGGCAAAAAACTCACGATAAAAGTAATTTCTTTCTGTTCTCTGAGTTTGAATGACCTTGCTCACATCAGAAATACTGGGTAAACTGCTCCTGACTCTCTAAGCGTAATTGGAGGCCTTATGTACCTCCTCTGCCGAAGACAATTTCAATCTATTTTCCACACCAATGTGCTTTCAGTATCTTATTTATACTTCTAAAAAATCTGGAGCAAATCCTATGCATTTTACCCACTTGCCTAACCACACTCATCTCTATCAAATTAACTGAGCAAGTTAGAAGGGCAGGATCTGGTCCCCTTATTTCTTTTTTTGCTGTTCACGTCCCTGCAATTTAAAAAGGAAATCTCTCCGGTAAATACTAACTGGCTCTTCACCAGCCACAGGCTTAAATAAAACAGGTTATTCTCACCCTCCCCCCCCCCCAGGGAGAGATTAACTAAGATTTTATTTAAAGGAGCCATTCACTTTCGTTTGGAGTCGAGGGAGGAGTGGATCCCACTCCCCAACCTTCCTGAGCGAGCTCTGTAAAACCATATGTGGACTCTCTGGGCATCTTGCTATTGACTTCAGTGGGAGCATAGTCAAGAAATTTGTTCTGTGAAAAAAAAAAATCTACGGCTCTTCATTTCTCAGTAGTATGTTAAAGCTCAGTCGACCAAATTCACTTTGCACAGTAGGCAGGTGAAGATGAATGGGAGGACAGCAGAATTTACTAGTTGTGGCCACCCAGCCAGTAGCTGGACCTGAGCTATTGGCCTAGAGCAGCCCCGCAGGTTACCCCCCAAAGAGGCGTGGGGTGTCTCAAGGGTGCTCTGCCCGCCTGTCCAGCTGTAGCTCTGGGCCAGAGCCACACTTTGGCTGCACATTTCTATCAAACAACATTGAAGAAAGTGCAGTCAGCAAGCAAAAAAATCTCCCTGGCTAGGCTACCTTGAGAATTGCCCATTTCACCGTTAGGTCTGTGGCGTGTTTTCAGCAGTAGCAGAGCCATTGGAGTTACAGGAGGAGTGTTTTTGGGAGTGGTAACGGAAGCAACGCGTAAGCACCGGCAGGAAAACAGCTCCCACAGGCCGCCAGAGAGAAAAGAGCAAAGGCGAGTGGCTCTGGCCCTGCAGGCCCCTGAAGGAGAAACCTGACTGCCAAAGAGGGGGGAGCGCAGCATGGCTCAGCCAGCCCCTCCTCAGCTGGTGGGCGCAGGGCTGCTTAAGTCCACTGGGGTCGGTCGAGAGCTGGAGGATCAGAGCCAGCATTTACTTTAGGAAGGGTAAATTCGTCTTGGAGACACAGCAGGATTTGCCCATGAATATTATCGTCCCACTAGTTGCCCTGCTCATGCGCTCCCATGCAAGTGGCCGCTTTGCCAGCTAATGGAAAAACCGGGGGGCGTTGCTGAAGGCAGCCCACCTGGCCTCTGTCAAGTCCCCCTGGCCCACACCGCGCCTCACTTTAATCCAGCCTCAGCTCGCTTTAGTCGAGCAAAATGACCAGCCAGCTGAGTTTCCTCCTCGGCTAAACTGAAGCCGCTGCCTCCACTGCAAATGAGTCTCCTATAACCAGTCACAGCCAGGCAGCACCTCCAAATCCGGGACCTGATCCTCACCACTCCCTCCTGGCAGCCCTTCTTGCTCATGCAAGCAACTCGGGCGCAGCCAAACCCCAAGCCGGTGAAGCCCCCCACTTCCCCTATTGGGAGGGTGAGAGTAAATACAGAGGGCTTGTGCGGGCTCTCAGCCCAGGGGTGAATTTCACCTGGGGAGGGGAAGGCGACCAAGGTTTGACCCTGTCCCTATACATAATTTTTGAAGCCTCAAGGGGAGAATCCACATTGACCCCAACGCAGCCTCTTTGCCAAGAGAAAATGATCGAGTCTGGGCACTACTGGTGCTTAGAAAGAGAGAGAGGAAGAATATAATCTTCATCGTTTTAACAACGCATGTAACACAAGGATATTACGTAGTTGTCCTGGGTAAGGGACACTGCCACCCTCCTTTGTGAACTGGCATTCGCCGTGCCTACCGACAACGATTAAAAAGCCTCTTTTCTGCACCTATCTCCACCACACTGAGTCAAATTCTCCCTGCTTTACTCACACCAGTAGCCCCAGTGAGATCAAGAGGCCCAGCAGCTGTTAAAGCAGCAGGATCCGTCCCATTTGCTGAACGATTCAATCTCCCTTGTGTTGCTGTAAGAAATCTGTCAGCCAAAAAAAGCCCCTTTGGTTACTAAACTCCTGTGTGCATTCGTCCTTCTCCCATGGGGTCTTGGGTGACATTTTAGCCGCTCGTTTGCAGGCTAGCTCTTACTTTTTGCCAGCGAGAGGAAAAAGAGAGAAGACTCACTTTGTACGTAGGAGCAGCCCCAGCTCCTCCATTCTCCCTTTAGAGAACTGAAAGAAACAAAGGCGAAGGCCGTGAGTTTGCAGCGTCTGAGTCCTTTGCCCGCCTTCCTTTAAAAAATACAAATAAAAAGCAACTGAGAAACGAGGAATAACCCCTCTTTAGCGACTTCCTGCCCTCGAAGTGGTTCCTGCCTCCTTTGCCCACCCCAGCCTCTCCGGGGTGCCTTTGGCCACCCGGGGTGACTCCCCCCATCTCCCGCCTCCCCCCCAAATCCGAGGCTCCCGCTTCCCGCACCTGGGCCAGGCTCTTGAGCCCATTTTGTGTCTCGGCTGAAATGGCGCTGAGCAGTTCTGGTTTGTGGCGGCGGGAAGGACGGAAGAAAAGTGTCTCGCCCGCACGCATCCATCCCCGAGCGTTTCCTCCGCGCCCGCTGCTCGGCCGGGGGATGCCGCCACTCGCCCAGCCCCTCTCCCGGGATCTCCGCCGGGCCCCAGCTGGAGGCCGGCCCGGAGCAGCGGCGGTGCCCTCCGGCACCCTCCTCGTTTGTTTCCCCCTCTCCGGGGGAGGCTCGCGTTGGCTCCAACCCAACCTTCCTCCCGCCAGGCCGCCTGCCACCCGCGCCTGCGAAAACACCCCCCGGCCCGGGGTGCAAATGAAACTTGCCCCGCGGGGCCGAGCAGCGGCTGAGCGCCTGGTTCAAGCAGCCATGTGACGAGGAACCAGCCGCCCGTCGCTGTCGCGTTACAGCCACACGGGCCGCTAGTCGGGCTGCTCCTGCGCTGCCCTTCCGCCCGCCTGCACCGCACCCCGGGGCCCCCCTCTCCGCAGGGCGGCACCGATTGCCAACGAAACCCAAAAAAGCAAACCAGGGGGGCCAAGCGGAGAGGCCAAATGTCGTAAGAGGCTTTATTTAAAAAGCTGCCTGTGATTGGCTGCTTCCCCCTCCCGGCCTTTTTGCAGCTGGGGCAGCAGGCGCGCGGCGATGCTGGGCTGCTTCCCCGGGGGAGCGCGCGGGGACCCCCGGCTGCGGCGCCGCGCGGGGCTGGGGGCGGGGGAGCAGCAGATCCGGCGGCGGCCGGTGCAATAGCCCGGCTCGGCCTATAGGGGGGCCAAGCGCTGCCGGAGGATGTCGCAGGCGCTGCTGGCCTCCCCGGGTAGGCGCTGAGTGAGGCCGGGCGCGCCCGGGGTGCATCCAGCATGGGCAGGCGGATCAAATGCACCGTCCGCTGCAGGCGCTCCAGGAACCTCCCACGCGTCAGGGCTGTTTTGCTCAAGCTGATCCACGGCTGGCTCAAGGCTGGCCCACCAGCCAGGCCCCTTCGCCTCTCCCTCGTGCTGGTCTTGAGGAAGCGCTGCCGGCGGGCTGAGCCCGGGGCCCCCCCCCGAGAGCAGGTAGGGAGCAGCCTGGGGCACGCAGGGGGCGGCTGGGCCAAATTGCTGTTCGCCTCAATGCAGCCACCGGGCCAAGGCAGGCGCTGCTCTCCCGGCAGCGAGGGGCAAGGCATCAAGAAACGGGGCGCTCCAGGCTCCTGGCTTGTTTTGCCGAGCGAGCCTGTCTGCTTGACTTGGTCCGAGACTGAGCAAAAAAGAAACCCCTGGGCCACTGGTGGCCCGAGGTGCTGCTGGATTTCGGAGGGCAGCAGCAGTTTTTAGGCACTGGGAATGTCAGGCCGTGCTGGTCTGCAAACGATTGCTACCTTATCGGGTCACCTTCTTTGATCCCGTTGGATACAGCAGTAGATTTTTTTTCTCTTCTTCTGGAGTAATGAATGTCACCCATCGCCACCTTCAAGGCTTACTTATGATTGGAGACAATCTTTCTCAGGAGCAGGCACCCAAAATCGTATCTTAGAGGCAGAAAATGGCCGATGAGACAGACACGCACTATTTTGTGATTGAATAGCCAGGCAGAAAGACAAAAAACCCTGCTTCTTTGCCTTTTTGTTGTGATGTTTGCTCAGAGAGAAATCTATCGAGCTGGCTTGGTAATTTATATGATTGTCTGGACGTCCGAGACTAGGATAACTTTGATGATCCGTGTGTGGGATTCATTGTTAAAGGGGATCCTGAGTGGCTCCATTCAAGCACTTCGCTGGGAGTTTTGCCTGAATTTAGATTTCCAGACTGCCCCTTCCAGGCTCGGTTTGGCCCTGTATAATGCAGATGAGGCCCTGTTTGTTAGGACTGATTGAACACAAAATAAACAGAAGGCATTTGATCAATGTGGGGATGATTATAGACTGTGCAGCCCTGTTAAACGCAGAAAATACCCCATTTTTCCATAGTCTAAATAGGAAGCGTCAAGAGTGCCCTTACTGGGCATGAAAACCTGTTTTTACAAATCCAGGTGAGAGGTGGGGCAGCTCGGAGATTAAAAATAATAATAATCAATTTTTTAAAAAAGTCAGGGGTTAGCACAGTAAATATTTTTGTGCTACTGCTGGAATCCCGGGCGCTAATTAGGTCAGGGCACTGTGCAGGTTTTGATCAAAAGCAATTAGGCAGGGTGAATCATTATCTCGAAATAACAATGTTTAAACTAGCTGGTGGGCCTCGTTACTCCAGGGCAGCCATCATAAGTGTTAAAAATATTTCCTCGTCAACACCATCTCTGTGATTAACCTGAAAGACATAAATTCCAAAATATTGATGCGATCCTAAAAATATTTACTGCCTTGAAAAAAAAAAATACACCGAGGTGAGGGTCATAAATCCTGCCCTGGGCAACAGTGCCTTGCTTTATATTTCTGTGCCCAAAACAACTGTTATTTTTCTATAATTCAGTTAAAACCATGCTGTTAAAAACGATTAGTGCTAACAGTTCACCTAGGGATCCAAAACATGATTGTTTTGCTCTCGGAGGGCCAAAAATATGTTGTGACTGAGGCTATACAACCTGGAATTCCCCTTCCATTCCTATCATAACTGTTCAATAATGCTATTAAATAGGAAGCCTGGGGAAAGATTAACGTGACTCTCGAAAAGGAAAACAATTAAGGGCCCAGAGTGTAGGCAGATGCAGTCACAGCACTAGAAATGCGTGTGTGTGTGTTTTCTGAGGGCCCGCTTGGACACATGCATTTGAAAATACAGCAGCTTTCCTGATCTTTGCCTTTTCCTCCTCTGGAGTAGAATGAAGCTAAAAAGTGACAATCCTGATGTACATCTAGTGTAGTAGTTTTATCCTAAAGTGGAAAATCGGAGAGAAAAAAGTGAGGAGCCCACTGAAAAGAAATAAGGCATGGCCCAGCCCTCACGTCTAATTGCAGTGTCAGGGAACCGCTCCTTAAAATGGGTGTTACCGAACCAGGCAGACCCCGAGATTTACAAAATGGCTGGTCGTATTTTACAGTAAATCCTGCAAAGATGAATGTAAATGAAAATTAGGCAGGAAGTTACCTTTTTTTTTTTTATGTGCTCATGTAGGATTTGTGCTAAAACTTAGATTTTTGTCAATTCACTCGTATCTAATATTTGTTTTTACCTTAGAAAATCTTTCAGGGTGATTTAGCAGCAGCCAGCAAGAGATTTAGAGTCTGGTCAGGGGCCAGAACTCCATTTTGAAGTAACATTACTGTATTTTTTAAAAAAGTAAACCTACAACTATATCTAAACACAGTACAGTAAATTAAAATATTAATCAAATGCAGGGAACATTTGCTGGCCTGGCTAATACACGGGAGCAGGAGATTAAGAGGGTTCCCCCCCCCAGATTGTGTCACCTATTTTTTTATGCGAAATCTCCCTTTGTTTTAGTTTCCTGCTTGCAGGTTTACACTCGAGATTTACCGAATGTGAGGAGGGTGGATTAATTCTAGTTGGTAAAGAGTTCAGAGATTGTGAGGTGAGGGATGCTGTGTAGCTATTACCATTCATCTGCTTAGCTTTTATTCTCATTATAGCTGTGACAAAGTTCTCCTTCATTTCCTTGGGGGGGAGTTACATGTATTAAAATTATTCAGGTTGTTTCCATACAGAATACATCCATACTTTTAATTACCTGGTCAGAGACGAAGGACGCCCTTGAGTGCTATATTATCACAATATGCCAAGATTTTGAGACTGACCTAATATATTGCTAGATTAGAAAATAGCAAAGAGAAAATGTTTTAATTAGCCATTGCTGATGGGGACTCACATTTTCCCCACCCTTATTTTAATGTTCACCTATTACAGCAAAAGGAAATACATTTACATCTTTTCGCTGGTTAAGTGAAGACACTATACAGGTAATAAACTTGGTTTTCTGCTATACCAAACCCTTCGGTTAAAAGCTTAGGGTATAATCAAAATTGTTGGCATTTGTGTAATTGCGGCTTCCAACTAGGTCGGTTTTCAGCATTATTCAAAATTATTTTTTTTCAGCCTAGCTTTAGACAGAAAAATAAAACCTTTAGGTAACGGAGGTTGCTAAATTGTTTCATGGGGAGTGAGAATTTTTTTTTTTAAGTAAGCTTTCCTAATAAGCATAAATTTCTTTTTACCCCTTCTGCTTGACCAAAATAATTTTCCAGCAGTGAACAGCTGCCGTGACTAGGTTAATTACCTATAATCCTGTAGGCAGCACTGAAAAGTGAGCATTTCTTCGTTAATCTCAGCTGTTAATTTGTCAGGTACCTGCTGGTAAAGGCTAGCTGCTTGATTGAAACAGCACACGGTTTTTCTAGGATCTGGATTTCTGCTCGTGAAACGTGGAGAGATTCATAGGGCGCAGACGGAAAGGGGGATAGTTTTGCTGTCCTAAGTAGCGAAGGTAGAAAATTGCTGATTTAATTTTTTTTCTTTTTTTTCTTTAAATCTTATTCATTAGCAGGGCTGCCTTCTGTCTTCTGCCATCTTGTTTGCTGCTGACTTGCAGTTTTGTAGCTTCAGCCAGATCGCATGAAATAACGTTTTTCTCATATGATTGGGCCAAATCCATGGAGGGCACCTGCATGTTGTCTCCATTTTTGGGTCTACAAAGGCTTTTGCAATTACTTACCTTCTATCATCGTGGTAGCTCGATGCATTTTGCAGACCTTTCATGAAACTAGCCTTTGTGCAGTTCACTCCGCCCCTCAGTGTGGGTGAAAAAATTAGACCTGTAACAAAAATGCCAGGCCCAAAAAAGGATCAAATGGCATTTACATTTGAATTGTAAGCGTGGGCGAAGCAGGGCTCAGATAAGGAAAGGGAGAACATCCGTGGACATCCATTTGTAAGATAACTTTCTTTGGTGCAGCACCGTCCCCTAGGTACGAGGGGGTCTTCCCAATTCACCCCCTTGCAAATATGTGTACTGCTAAATGTGGGAATGGAGCAAGCTCTCAAGCTTTTAGGGATTTGCTGCGGCCTCCCTCAAGCAAAAAGCATTTTTAAAAATCTGCTCAGCTCCTTTTTCTTTAGATTTCTGTGGCGATCGCCCCATTTTCTACTATAAACAGAAAAGATTAAGGAACTAAACGTCAGAATTTTACTTCCTTAATCTAATCTCTGTATCGAAGCATTTGTCTAGAGTTTGTCACCGTAGGGTCTGGGCGCTGAGTCCGACCAGCTATAGTTTCATTTTTATTAGTTGCCGTTTTTCCTTTTAGCCACGTTAATTGTATAGTTGTCCCCTAGGCTCGGAAAGCCGTAAAATCAAAGAGGAGTGTGCACATCCACTGGATTCAGGGCCTCACTGATTTCATTCCCACGCCAGAAAATCCAAGCTAACTCTTCTGTGATAAAACAAATAAACAAGGAGTCCTGTGGCACTTAAAGACTAACAAATTTATTTTTATATGAGGTTTTGGGAGAAAAATCCCACTTCCTCAGACCAAATTCAGAGAATCGCCAGCGAATTACCTTGAATTTTTCTAAGGGGAATGTGATCAGATTTCTGCCCATTGGCTTTGGCTGCAGAGTTTCCAAGGGTACAAAGGCGGCAACCCTGCAAATACCTTTTCAGCACCTGAGTAATTTTATGCTCATGTGTAGCCGCATTAGTTCATTGTCAGAACTAACCTTTTTGCAGCTCCCAACCCCTATCTCCCTCCCTCCCTCTCAGTAAACCATGCAGTTCTTTGACTCAATATCTGACTCAGGAAGCAGGGCCTTTGTAAAAACAGAACTGCATCATTCAAACCCACATTTCTGAGCAGAGCAAAGTGTTAGGTGGGTCATTTAAACACGTTAATATCTAAATCTCTGCTACAATTTCACAATCTTGCAATTTGTTCCTAAACTGTTCTTGTTATAGCAAAATCAGTTTAAAAGTATTTAAGGGCTGTGTGTTTTGGTATTTAGTATTGTTAGTTGAGACTCTGGTAAGATTGGAGGTGGGGAAAGAAGTTCAATTCTGTATCTGTGAGGCATTGTTTCTGGGGCTTGGAGATTGGCCTCCTCTTCAGGTCACTCTGTGCAGTAGTTCTTCTGTCAGGAGGTGAAATTCATTGGGTTTTATATAGAGGAACTGCAGGTAGCCTATGAATCACATGAAGCAAGGCCTAAGTGGGTGTCTGTGATGGAAGGCCTCGTGGTGACCTCCTTCACTGGAGTGAATTTCACATAGGGGAAAAAAGTACAGTTTCCAGATACAGTGAAAAGACATAGGCCTCACAAAAACAGGTAGCATTGTGACGTCCCCTGGCACCCCTCCTTCTTAATTACTTGAACTGCCTCCTGATTTCCAAACGTTTGGCCTCTAGCTCCTGCTGTTTTCCTGGTCTAATCCTTGAGAGCTAGGTGTGATATTGTCCTCAGCACCTACCTGATGGTTTTACTGAATGCTGATAATTTAACTTGGGCAGTATAGCTTTTTTTCCCTCTTCCAAGAACAGCTACCAAATGAAACACAAACTTCTTGCAGCATAAAATTCATCCACCATGTGCCGTTTGCAGGGATAGAAGAGAAATACTTTCCTAGTGAAATCACACAGTATATCTCCCTTTGGAACAGTTCACAGCAAGCACCACAAGGCATTTATAGGGCTGGAAGGGGGACAACAGGAGATTACCTGGGAGGCCAAACAGGAAGTAGGTCCAGTGATAGTGTGGGCCTGATCCAAACTCTATTGAAGACAGTGGAAAAACTTCCAATGACTTCAGTAGACTTCAGCTCAGGGCCTAAATGATTAAGATATGGACAAGTATTTCAGTATTGAGGGACAAACAAGAAGGTCATATATAATTTGTGATTTCTTGGCCTTATGAGAGTTTATATTATATGTGCCCACATCCAATCTCCTGTGGTGAAAGAAATCACAAGATTTGGTTACAGCCTGGAGGTGAAGGGTGGTGGTATGAGTGTAAATACTATTTAATAAGGATGCTTTTTTTTTATTTGACTCAGGACCACCAACTCGGAAGTCCTCCCCTGCCCAGCCCCTCAAACACACTAATAGGAGACACTGGAATTTGCCCTGGATGGAATTAAGCCCCTCAGAAAAGGAGGTTTATCTGGGCGGAAGAGATGTAAAAACAACAGAATTTGTTCTGTAGTGTTTAAAAAGCTACAGTGTGGCCAGCAAGATTGTTAGATCAAGAAGGAAGGCTTCAGTGCTTTAGGAGAAGGTTTCAGAAATAAGCTTAACAATGTTTTGGTGCAACATTACTAGCAGGGATGATTTATCACTATCCCATATACCATCCTTGCTAGTAGGGATGCTTTACAGCAGGAGGTCTCAAACACCCGGCCGGTGGGCCGCATGTGGCCCCTAAAGCTATCTCCTGCGGCCCACAATGACACTATTGTTACTGAAATTTGCGATATCATTGTATGAAAAGGTTTCAGTGGTGCGGCCCTCAGGCTAACCTACTGGTCCTCATGTGGCCCTGTACTGATTCTCATGTGACCCTTGTGGCGATTTGAGTTTGAGACCCCTGCTTTCCAGGGTGGTTAAAGGGACACAGGAGCTAACAGACAGTGAGGTGTACGGCGCAGAACCTGCTGATCTCAGAGGGTTTCCTCCAGCGCAGGCCTGTCCGGCCCAGGCCATCTGCGCCCCACTTGTGTTGTGAAGCAGCCTGTCACTGCCACTAGAAACCTCCTGCAGGGGCCCATGGAGATCCACAAGCTGCTGTCTAAACTGCTGCTGGTTTCGTCCTGTGGGTTTGTGACGGCAGAGCCCGAAGGACCCCAAGCTGTTCACCCATCCTGCCCCTGCAGCCGCCAGAGGGGCTGCTGTGGGGTCGAGGGACAGGATCTTTCTTCCCCTTCTGCTCTAGGCCCAGCTCCAGGACTGCAGCTCGCTCGGGCAGGCGTGCAAGGAGGCGCGAGCCCCGATGCCGTCGGGGAGCGGATTCCCTTGGCGTTCCCCTCAAGGCCACCTTACGTCATAAACGCTGGCTCCAACGTCAGCGCGTCCGTCTGCCAATGAGGTGGCTCTTCGCTCAGCGGCCTCGTGCGGGCTGGGCTGTGCCATTGATGGGAGGCCAGCGCGGGAGTCCGCCACGAGGGCTCGCAGAAGGCAGCGGAGCAGCCAGGGGCGCAAATTCCTCCCCGTCCCCAGCCCTTTAGCCGGGGCTTTGCTCTGCGGACAAAAGCAGCCCAGGCGATTCTCCGTGATGCCTCCGCCGGGCCTTTGGGGTGCACGGCGCTGCTCCCCACCTCTCGGAGGCGTCTGCAACCGGCTCCAAGGCTGCAAAAGCGACACAGCCACCGCGCACTGCATCCGCCAGGGAAACCTGCCTTAGCCTGGCGCATCTCTCCAGCACTCAGCGGGTTTGGCCGACCGGCTCAGTCACGTGATATTCGGATTGACTGCGGATTTGCTGCTCGGCTTTTCGACCCGCTCCTCGGATTGCTCCCTCTGGTCCAGAAAGTGCAGCGCAGGCGGGGACCTTTTTCACCTGTCTGTTTTCAGGGCAGCCTTAACTAGATGCTCCGGGCTGAAGCGTTGCAACACGTCCATGGGAGTCCTGCTCACGCTGCATGCTTGCAATGCAACGAGCTGGGTACCAGCGCTGCATGGCACGTGAATGGCTGTGCTTGCATGGCGCTTGCTTGCGGGGATTTTCTTCATCGCCGCCCTTGACTTTGCTTCAGTGACACGTGCATGCACGCTGCTGCGCTTATTTCACGCGGGTGAAACGCAACTAGAGCTATATGTAAGCCTGTCTGCGGGCAGGACTTGTGCAAGCATGGGGGCGGGGTGATCTCAAATAAAAGCGAGTGCACCTTTTCGACTGCTCTCTCTGTTCGGGGAGCCTTTTGCTGGGCGGTGAAGACGATCAGCTTGGTTCACGTTTCCTGCCTCCCCTTTTGGGAGCCCTTCCCCTAACCTTAGCCAGCACCCCGAAAATAGGGCCCAGTAATGGGGAAAAAAGCAAATAACACCTGAGGCAACACGTTCCCGTAAGGGTTGCGGTGTCTGGCCTGCGCTTGCCGAGAGCGGCTGGTGGAGAGCAGGGATTTCCCTGACACCCCCGTGTCCCCCTCAATTTCCCCAACACCCCCAGCTGTCACCTACTAACAGTGTTACACCAAAGTAGTGAGCACCCCCAGTACCTCCTACACCCCCTAATTTACCAATACCCCCCAGTTGTCTGCTAGTAACAGTTACAC
>ML681995.1:183416-314724 GCA_007922195.1 Podocnemis expansa | reverse complement strand
ATCTTGGAAGCATCTGAGGAAGTGGGATCTTCTCCCACGAAAGCTCATGCAAAAAAATAACTGTTAGCCTTACAGTGCCACACAACTCCTGTAAAACACTTCACTAATGCACTGTCTTCAGGGTGACAAGCCTGACAAATCCCAGAGAAGAGTTAACAGAGGTTTAAAAACAGAGGCCATCAGGGATTTCCTGCCCCCCAGCTGTCAGCTAGTAACAGTGTCATACCACTCACCCCTACACCTCCCCCTAATTTCAAGTCCTGCTGGGAGAATACTGGATGCCACTTTTTAAAACAAAACAAAAGGCACAGACCCCAGCTATCCTAAAGCCAACAGCTCTTCCTTTTGCCAGGCCCACTTGGGCTTTGCTAACCCTTTGTCACACTGCTCTTGATGCAACTCCCCAGACGCTCCGGGTCTCTGTACCGCTGCCAGAAAAATCAATGGCGTGTAAGCTGCTTCCTTCAAAACCCGCTCGCACATGGCTGCTGCGCGCAGCTTGCTCTTCACCTTCGGCTCCGGCAGCAGAAATGAGCGACGGTGCCTTAGTGGGGGAAGCCGAGCGCCGGCCCGAAAGGGCGCGGAGGCTGCCGCCGGATTGGCTGATCCGCACCCCTCCCCGCGGGGCGTTTGAGCATTCCCTGGCTAGCCATTGGTCGAGGGCCAGCGGGCGGGGCGGAGCGGAGCAAGGAGGCGTCGTGCAAGTGCAGGGAAGCGGCGGGGAGGAAGAAAGAGACGGGAGCGCGGCGCGGCAGAGTCACGGGGGGACGGGAGCCGCCGCGGCACGGCTCCCACCTTGGGCTGCAGGATCCGGTGTCGCCTCGGATGTGTCAGATCCGCTACTCCGCTCCGGGCTTTCCCTGCCGCCCGAGTTTGAAAATCTCCCGCCACCCCAGCCCGGCCTCTGCCCCGCCGCCGCGGAAAGGGAGCGCGGGAAATGAAAGACCCGCCCCGTGTTCTCCCCAGGGCTTCAAATTAGGGGGGTGTAAAGTGCTTCCTAAATGGGTACAAGGCTGGTGCTAGCTGACAACTGCGGGGGTGTGTTAGGAAATTCAGGGGTGCAGGAAGGGCGGGTGGGGGTGTCAGGGAAAGCCCTCCTCATTTAGCCACCACCTTGTCCTTTGTGCCTTTTGGGGAGACGGTCACACCCCCATGCCTAAGAACTGGAGGGGACCATGAGAGGTCAGCTGGTGCAGCAGGGCTAGAACAAGGGGGGGGGGGCAGCAGGGCAAAGCTTAAAGGGTGCCAGGCGCCTGACCCTACCTGGCCCCAAAGAGGGATGTGCCTTGGCCCTGCCTCTGAGCTGCACTTACAGGGAAGGCACCCTGTCTCAGCCCTGGCTGTGATCTGCCAGCAGCAAGGAAAGCCAGCACCCCCAACCCAGCTCTGGCCACACTCGCCAGGCGGCAGGGAAAGCTGGCACTTCTTGGCTTGCTCTGGTCATGGATCTGCTAGTGGTAGGGAAGGCAGCTTGTCAATTTCCAAAGGGATAGGGGTGTTAGTCTAGTCCAGCTAAAAAAGAAAAAACAAAAACAAACAAACAAAAACACAAGAAGTCTTAAAGTGCCACATGCCTAACAGATTTATTTCTCGCATGAGCTTTCCTAGGAGAAAATCCCACTTCGTCAGATGCTTTGAAATTCACCCATCTTTGAAGCATCTGACGAAGTGGGATTTTCTCCTAGGAAAGCTCATGCAAAAAAATAAATCTGTTAGTCTTAAAAGGAAAGGCAGGTGCCTGGTCAGATCCAGCTCCACATCCCTTGGCTGGATAGGGGTAGGTGCCAGGTGCCTTGGGGGCTGCTTGCCACAGGCACCAGATAACCTACTTAGAGCCCTGCAGGCCAGTCCCCCACGCTCATGGCAGGACCAGGTACCCTCTTAAATCAGTGGCACGAGCAGAGTTCTCTTAAGGAGGGGTCCAGGGCAGGCCCCAGGGATTTCCCTAACACTCCCTAGTTGTCAGCTAGTAACAGTGTTATGCTAATTTAGTGAGCACCCCAACACCCCCCCTAATTTCAAGTCCTGGGGAAGCTGCTGGTAGGTCCCCCCACTTGTCCTAGGACATATGAGATGTGGCATGCAGGGTGCCCACACTAACTTGGCATAGGCACTGCTGAGTGCTCTGGGGGCTCCCCCTTTGGTCTGGGTTGCAGGAACCCCAGCACCCATCCACTCCTAGGCCGGGAAGGAGAGTGGTAGAGCCCTGCACAGACGGGTGTCACTAGCGCTGGACACACAGGGCTCATGCCACAAATCCCGGTGCCAGTGCCCTGAGTCCTAGCCTTTAGCCCCTGCATTTTCCAGTCTCTGGTGGGAGATCTGGGGCCCAGCTGCCCGTGGTGGCTGCAGCCGCTTCTGGCCCCATTCTAGGCCAGGTCACGTGACCTGTCCTCGGCCCCAGTGCAGAATCAGGGCTGGGGGTGCACAGATACAAAGATGTGGATCCGTAGCCAATCTGCATCCACAAGAAATGGTCTGTGGATATCCATGCTGAATCTGCGGGTGTGGATGTAATTTTCAAAGGGATAGCTGTGTTAGTCTTGTCCAGCAGGAAAAAAACCAAAAAAAACCCCCAAGGATTCGTGTGGCACTTTAAGACTAACAGATTTATTTTTCATATGAGCTTTCATGGGAGAAAATGCTTTGAAGCATCTGATGAAGTGGGATTTTCTCCCACGAAAGCTCGTGCAAAAAAAAAATAAATCTGTTAGGCTTTAAGTGCCACACGATGCCTTGTGGATGTAATGCAGATATCAGTGGATATCTGCATATTTGCAGGGCTCTAGAGATGGCGCCTTGCCTTCTAGCAGGATGCTGGCCAACCAAGGGGTAGCTTGACCCCTTTCTTTGGCTTACAGATGGGACTTTCAACTCACTGTAAGGCAGTATTCTCCCCAGGACTTGAAATGGGGGGCAGCAGAGGTGCTCACTAAAATTGATATAACTAGCTGACAATTGGGAGGTGTGTTGGGAATTTCGGGGTGTGTGTAAGGGAAATCCCTGATGCAAAGCTAAAAAGGAAGCCAGCATTGGACACCAGGTACAGGAGTAGCGGTGTAGCCAGGCCTTTAACCCATGGCTCTGGAGTACAGAGGAGCATCCACACCTGTAGCTCCTCAAGGGAGCACTCCCTTCACAGCATGCCCAGAACTAGCACAGAAGGAGCTTTGGCTAGTGAGGCTGCCAGGACCAGCACAGGAGAAGGCATCACAGTGATGCCTCCCTGCCCAAGCCTGGACAGTGCAGGTAGCGGTTGCTGCTGCGTGTTGAGCTTGGGCCACTTCCCACCGTGTGCTCACTTGGGCAGCTTTGCACAGCTGCAGCGTGCCAGGGTCCTCAAAGCCCCACACCCTTACCCCCTGCATGGCCACAGCCTAGGGATGAAAGAGACAGGTCAGGCAGCTGCAGCCTTTGGTCCTATGCTGTCTTAGCCCTGCATGGGTTCAAGTCCTTCCTTTGCCAGGATGGGGGCAGGGACTTGAACCCTGGTGCCATCAGCTGTCTGACCATTGCCTAGCCACTCCTGGCTCTTTGGAGGACAGTGGCTATGCATATGGTGGTTTTGAGCAGAAATGCCAGCCTGGCTCCACATTTTTCAGAACCAATACATTTCCATGGGAAGGGCTGGCTTTGGCTGGTCAAGGTTTGCCACAGAAGTTCCCAGGCAGCAGCAGCTGTGAAGGTGGGGTCCTTGTGGTGTACGCTCTGCACCTCAACCAGCTGTCTTCTGTCTCATTCAGGGGCCCCCTCCACCCCCCCAGGGTGGATGTGGGGCCAGCAGCAGGAGGCTGGAGTTAGTCCACACCCCACAGCAAGCCCCATGTGGCAGCAGCTGCTGCTAATCAAGAGGTGGACTCCACAGCACCTACCTAGGTTTGGGTCAACTGCTGTGCACCACTCACCCTGTGGGCTCTTTCCTTCCACCCTGCCTTGTTCTCTCCCATGGAAGTTGGGATGCGGTGAGTTAAGCTAACTTGAGACGTTGAGAATTTAAATAGATAGAAGGCAGGAAATTCATCCGCATCCTGTCAGTCTAATGTTATTGGTGCAATCTGGCTGCTGTGTCAAGTGACTGAAGTGCTGGTTTCGCTTCGCTGTCACGGGCAAGCAGCTGGAGATAACAGGCCCAGGCGATTGGAAGCATCTACTCAAGAGCGAGGCTGCTTTTGAAAACAAACAACCCTCAACCTGCTGCTTGCTTCGCTCCCCTATGCTGCAGAGACTAAGCCAGCAGATGGAGCACAAGTGCCTGAACCAACCCCACTTCTACAGCCGGCAGCCTCTGCTTCTGCCACTTCCAAGAAGGGATTTTCCCTAACACTCCCCCAGCTGTCAGCTAGTAACAGTGCTATACCAAATCAGTAAGCACCCCCTTTGCTCCCCTACACCTCCCCCCCCCCCAATTTCAAATCCTGGGGAGAACACTGATCCCAAACACAGTATCCAACCCTGGGTGAACAATGGGGAGTCCCCCTTGAGTCTCTGTGCAAATCACGGATGCAGAGCTGGCCAGGGATTTCCCTAACACCACCCTACAGCCCCCCCCGAATGTCCCAAGACACAACCCCCACCCAGATGTCAGCTAGTAACAGTGTTATACCAATTTAGTGAATGCACTCCAACCCCCCCCCCAATTTCAAGTCCTGGGGAAGCTGCTGGGGCCAGCCCAAGGATTTTTGGTGCCCTAGGAGAACTATGATTTTGGAACCCTCCCCTGTGTTAAAATATAGCATGATATATTATTTTAAATCAGAGAAAACAAGCACTTGTTTAATTTGGTACCCTAGGTCAGTGGTTCCCAACATTTTCTCTACCATGACACACCTTGCTCCCTTTAATTAATTTGGGGCACACCACCATATAGTTTCCAAATGAACTCATGAATATTTTTGAGCTAATGAGCCAATCCAGAGCTCTTTGAATAGATTTTCAAAAAGTTTTGTGGCACACCTGCTCAGACCTGACAGCACACCTGTGTGCCATAGCACATGGGTTGGGAAACACTGCCCTAGGTGACTGCCTAGTTCATCTGTGGTTGGGCTAGCCCTGCATGGCTGAGCCAGAGCAACATGTCAATCTACAGAGGGTCCAGGTGTCCTGACAGAATATAACTAGAGCTAACAAGTATTGTTAAAAAGTGGGATGTGGGTTGTTTATGTTTTGTACTATCTATGAGAAAGACAGGCTTAAACAAAGTCTAGCGATATTTTGTAGACATGAAGAAATATTTTAAATTAGGACAATACCTGGTTCACCAGGCAAGAGCAGCAGTCTAGACCTTGCCAAAACAGATAATTTTAATATACCTGCTTGGGAGTTTTGGGGAGAGGGGAGAAAAGAGGATCCTGGCATGCAGGAGGAGGCAACCACAGGTAGTGGAGGTGCGGGTCAGCCTGTCTCATTGACACATGCTTAACAGCTGATTTTCACTTTTCTAATATGCAGACATCTCACTTTGTTGCCCCACCTAGAGCAATACAACTTTGCCAAATGCCAGCCCAAGAGAAGCATGAATGACAAACTAACTGCTATTAGGAGGATTGTAATATTGGTTAGGCATTACAGTTTTTAGACCAGAGATCTCAGACTCGTGGCCTGAGGGCCACATGCAGCCCCTAGAGTTATTTCTTGTGGCCCACAATGATATTATCCCTATCAATATTTGCAATACCGTTGTAGGAAAAGGTTTGAGTGGTGCAGACCTTAGGCTACCGCACTAGTCCTCATGCATGGTGCAGCCCTTGGGCCAACATGCTGGTCCTCATGCGGCCTTCATGGTGATTTGGGTTTGAGATGCCTGTTTTAGACTGATCAAGTTTCTGTGGAGTCACTCCTTCTAGTGTCAGTGGATTGAGCTCACTGCCCATACATTCCCCCAGTAGCTGTGTACCACGCTCATGGTTGTACCACCCTCCTGTTTCTGAAACGCTGTCCCCCCATTCTTCCTGCATGGCAACATTCCAGCATACATTCCCCTTCCCCCATGCCCTCCGTTCCCCTTGCACTCCTCTGCAAGGGGCTGTGTGCGCCCCTTTTCCCCCATTCTTTGGTCCCCAATCTCCCCACCAGGGGTTGTTTGTGGTTCCATACCAAGGGCTCTGTCTGCATCTCATTCCCATCTTTCCTCATACAAGCACTGTTCATTCTCTTACCATCCAGGAGAAGTGCACACAGCCCCAATTCCTTTATTATTTGCCTCAATCAGTCATTAGAGCATTGGCATAGTACATTCTATTGGGGGAAGGGAAGGGGCATTGTTAAGGTGGAAAGAAGCAATGGGTGCCATCAGCCAGTTACTTGATCTATAGACAATCGTAGTGTTATACTAACCAAGTGGTAGGACACCCGATTGTTTTTTTCAATTGATCTGGAAGAAGAGGATTTCTGGCCATTGATGCCTAGAACTTTTGGAATGGATTGGATGTATTGTCCAGTAGATATTGCACACAGAGTAAGAAATAGCCACAGGACAATCTGGAGACTACATATTTACAAATGTAGAATTCTTTCCCTCACTTTGCATCTGCTCCAGCTCTCACTGAAGTCTGACTTAAAGGGACCAATATGATCTTCTAGTCTGACCTCCTGTATACTGCAGGCCACAAAACCTCCTGGCCATTCCTGTAATAAACCTCTAATCTAAGATTATGTCCTTCAACCACAGTTTAAAGACTTTATGGTCCAGAGGATCCATCTACAATGCTACAGTGGACGGTGAAAATCCCTCAGACTCTTTCCCAATCTGGCCTGAGGGAAAATTCTTTCCCAACACCACATACAGTGGTCAGTTAAACCTTGCAAGTGGGCAAGACTCACCATCCAGACACCCAAGGAAGAATTCTCTGTAATGCCTCAGAACCTGCCCCATCTAGTGTCACATCACAGGCTATTGGTATAAGTGACCTGTAGTCAAAGACTGGTCAATTGCTAAATTAGTATGTACCATCATACCACCCTCTACATAATTTATCAAGCTCAGTTTTGAAGCCAGCTAGGTTCTTTTTATTGATTACAGTGGGAGCTGAATTAACTCCTAGAGCAGTGATTGCCAAGCTGTGAACCAAGGGACAAAAGTGGCTTGCAGGGGCTTTCAGAGTGGCCCACAGCTCCTTCTGTCCCTGCTGGCCACAGAAGGGACCCACTGTCTAAGGGTTTAGGCAGAGCACATTTCTGTGGGGCTAAAAGAATGATGTAGGCTTCTTGCTGCGGTCAAAGGGATGGGAGTTCAGTGCTCCTCTGGGTGTATCAGGGAGCATCACAAAGTGATCCTCCTGGGTCCATAGGTGCTGGGGTCCCTGCTGGAGCCAGAAGGAGGGGAGCACTGATTTCTGCCCCCCAGCTACAGAAGGAGCTACTGCCTAGGGACTCAGGTAGAGTGCACAGGGCTATGAGATGCATGTGTTTTCCCCCATGCAGCCACAGATCAGCAGTAAGGCAGCTAAGGAGGGAAGAGGCTGCTGGCAGAGACTGGTGGCCTTTCAGGGTGTAAAAATGATATCTGTGGCCCTTGAGTCAGGAAGGTTGGGAACCACTGTACTAGAGGCATGGCCTGCTTCATTGAAGCACTCAGCCATGCAGCTAGTGGTCTCAGAGGCGTAGCGATGTCCTGCACCTACATCATACTGCTAGTAGGTTCATCTGTGAGATGTAAGGAGTTGTAGGTAGGGTGATTCCTGGAAACAGAGCAAAATCAAGCTGGAACTTGAGTGATGTGGAAGCCTGCTTGTGGCTGTAGGTACTCGTGACTTTGTATGATAAATAGTTCATGACTGGTCACATCCTTCAGGGCAGAACTTCCTGGATTTCTTTCCATGCAGTGATTTTATATTTTGCTTGACTATACCAACTTTGTCTTCAGCCCATGATTTGTTCATACATGCACCCTGCTAATTATAAATTGCGCTCACAGTGTCCAAGCAAGCCATTAAAATCCATATTGATGGAAATCAGGAGGAAGGGGGTGGTCCTCAACTCTGAAGGCCAGGCTATTTGTTTAGGTGCTGAGGCAGATGCATTTGAATTTCTCTTTTAGCATACGATTTTATATTTTCTTCCTTCTCTAAAGTGCGCAGATGCTCTTGGAAAGGGACAGTCATAAATGAGATTCTTGTTACAAAAGTTACTGAGCTATTCTGATGCTGAAACGAGAGAGTAGTCAGAACCTCAGATCAGAAGGGACAGCGTGGTAGGATGAAATAATAAAAGAAACCCTCAGTTCTAAACAAACACACAGGAGGAAAGGAACAAAGTAGGAGAGAGGCATCTTTGGAAGAGTGCATGAGTAGAACTACTGGGAAGAAGGACAGAACACAAATGACAAGATACAGGATGGTGAGTAAAGTCAGTAGTCCCTTGAGATAAGAGATCTATATTAAAAACTAGTTCTACTTAGGAGTAACTTAATAGAGCCAGTTTAGTCCTTTTTGCAGGCTGACAAAGAAAAAAAAAACCCAAACCTCTTGTTTTCCCTTAAGAGACCTGATAATTTTAGTCTAGACTCTAGAGCAGCCAAACTGTGCACTTTCACAATTTTTTTTAAATATTAGCCAGAGTCCATGGTTCTGAAAGAAAAACCAAAGATACATACATTCTTGAAAACTCTCTTGCTGAACAGACAGCTGATTTCACAGAATCTCTTTTCCTCCTTCTGACTGACTTTTATAGGGATATACTAACTGACTGCAACTTTTCACCTTGTGTGGTTTCCTCAGGGTCCATCCAAACTTCCCTGAATTCCAGCAGATTTTGCTTGGGAAATTATAGCAGGGTGGGGTATCTATTTTATATCACTATACCACACACCCCAGGTGCCATCCGCAGTTATACCAACTCTGTAGCTAGATCACAGCTTGCAGTCTCTTTTCTATAGCACATTAAAGCCAGAACCTTCAAGATTGTTAATTTGTTATTGTCCCATGCTCTTTACATTACAAATTCCAAGGTTTGCTGGAAGTTTGTTAAATCTTAACAAAGATTGTTTTAACAACAGTATTCTCTTTTAGAGCTAGCACTCTCATGACAACTGAATATTCACATTTGTGAATGAATTTACATCACTTGTATTTACACCCCATTTTAGGTAAATATTCTAGCAATCACACGTTGTGGCAGCAACAGATACTGATGGAACAAATATCATTTGACCCATGCATCCAACCAGAAGAGCTTGTATTTAAAGCTAATATCTGACAGTTCACTAGCAGGAATTATTTGCTGCTTGGATGCAAGTAAAGAATATTTTCAAGACGACTGCAATCTATTTCCAAAGAAACAGTTTGCTATCAGAGAAAGAGGATCATTTTATACACCCAGTTTTGCTCTACTAATTAAAAAATAAAAAGTTCTAAGGGAGTGGGAATGTGAGGACCTTCACTTAAAAAAAAAAAAAGTTTACCTAAGGAAACATTTGAAAATTTTCTAGGTTGACAGTTACAGATTGTAAGGAGTCTGTTTTGCACTGCCCCATCTCTTGTGCTGCTGTCATTTTCATGTGTGCAAAGTGAATGACAATACTACTAAATAAAAAGAAGTTAGTGCTTTACATTCACTTTCTGCGGTGGCAAAAGCCTACATGAAGTACAAGGCAATCAGTAAGTACTAAGGATTCAGACTTTACCTTTCTGGTCTCTCAACTTCTCTTTTTTCCTTCCCAGATTGGTTTTCTCTATCACATTGACCTAATCTCAGAGAGTTAAAACAGGCCCAGATCTACAAAGACATCTAGGCTTCTAATTTCCATTGAAATCCATAGACATTAGGCATCTAAATACCTTTGGAGGATCTTGTATCAAAATGTCTAGATACTTTAATCACGAGTTGAGAATTAAGCCACTGCCCACTGATCTTGCTGTACATTTGCAAGAAAAATTTAGCAGAGTTCAGATCATCTAACATATTTACCAGTTTTGTACCAGAAATGCATTGCAAGCCAGAAAAAGGACTCCACTACCCCAGACATATGTTTCTACTTACAACATATGGGAGCTCATGCCTTGGTGTCACCACTCTGGGCTAACTGCTCTAACCACACGCCTTGGTGTCACCAATGCTGTTGCCTTACACATACCTTCATGAGTGGTGCAGAACATCAAAAACATCCATGCATCAGTTTCTCCTAGTGGGCTTTCAGTTAGTTCAACAAGACTATTATGTAGCAAAGAATGCCCCTTCAGGGATCTGGGTACTTACTAACCAAAGGCCAAACAAACATACAAGCAAGTCTTCTCTCCCAGTGTCCTAGCTGGGAGAACTCAAGTCATTATTAGTCTGTCCTAGTCAGAAGAACCAAGTCATTATTAGTCTGTCCTACCTTATCATCTCAGACAGGCACCCTCTGTTGCCATCACCTGGGAAAGGGTTCCTTCTCAGGGCTTCTGCAGAGGTCAAATAGCTACAACTCTTTTCTGGAGCTGCATATGGTACTTCAACAATCTTGACTTTTGGCTGCTGTCCACTCAGTTCCATTCATAGGACAAGCTGTTACCTTCAAGACCATCATTTCTAAGCCCCTTTCTGATAAGCTCTCAGGCCAGCTTCACTGAGAAGCCTATCTGGTCAG
Organism: Podocnemis expansa; assembly: GCA_007922195.1. NCBI lineage: Eukaryota > Metazoa > Chordata > Testudines > Podocnemididae > Podocnemis > Podocnemis expansa. The sequence continues at coordinate 304,163 of ML681995.1, read as the reverse complement.
GTGTTGCAAGGCTATCAGCCCATGCCCTTCATGAGCTCCAGATGTTCCTTAAGTAATTAACTGCCACCCAGCCATCTTGGTAATTAACTACTCACAAGCAGATCTGAGTTGGCTCATTCTCCTTAGCAGAGCCATCACAAATAGGTTGGCCTCCCCTGAAAGGGCCAGCATCTGATGAACCACTTTTAGAGTTGTTATTGAAGACTGCTGGCTATGGGAAATGACTTCAGGAGCTGCTTTTCAGATTCTAATATAGAATCATAGAATCATAGGGTTGGAAGGGACCCCACAAGGTCATCTAGTCCAACCCCCTGCCAAAAAAAGCAGGACCACTCCCATTAGATCATCCCAGTCAGTGTTTTGTCCAGCTGGGACTTGAACACCTCCAGAGATGGAGATTCCACCACCTCCCTAGGCAGCTTATTCCAATGCTTCACCACTCGCCTAGTAAGGAAGTTTTTCCTAATATCCAGCCTGGACCGCCCCAGCTGTAACTTGAAACCATTGGTTCTCGTTCTGCCCTCTGTTACCACCGAGAACAGTCGAGCTCCCTCCTCCTTGGAGCAACCCTTCAAGTAGTTGAAGGTTGCTATCAAATCCCCCCTCAGTCTTCTCTTCTGCAGGCTAAATAAGCCTAGTTCCTTCAGTCTTTCTTCATAGGGCTTGTGCTCCAGCCCTTTGATCATTTTGGTTGCCCTCCTCTGGACTCTCTCTAATTTGTCCATGTCCTTTTTGTAGTGGGGAGCCCAAAACTGGACACAGTATTCCAGATGTGGCCTCACTAGTGCAGAATAGAGGGGAATGATCACATCCCTCGATCTGCTGGTAACACTTCTTCTGATGCAGCCCAGTATGCCATTGGCCTTTTTGGCAGCAAGAGCACACTGCTGACTCATATCCAGCTTCCCATCCACCATGACTCCCAGGTCCTTTTCTCCAGTGCTGCTATTTAGCTGATCACTCCCCAGCCTGTAGCAGTACATGGGGTTTTTTCGTCCCAAGTGCAGGATTTTACACTTATCCTTGTTGAACCTCAGCATGAAGCAGTACCTCAGACATAACACTAGACTAAGTTAATGCTAATCCCCCCCTTCTATGAAAGTGCACACTATAACTGAGCCTCCTTGTTGGTAGTTTCAGGATGGAGACTGACCTACTATCTTTTCTAAGGGTGGGGGGGTCCTTCCAGAAAGGAGTTGAGGGTTATTGATGTGATGAAAGCTACTGTCACTGTTCTGCAGCTTCTCTGTCCTGCCATGACTGTTAATGAAAATACTTTGAGTCCATACTCTTAAAACTCCTCTGAGAATAGCCCTGCTTAATTTGCAGTTTCTTGGAAAGCAAATGTTAAACTTCAACTATGAATGAGTCAGACATCTGCAGGGCTGCAGTTCCAGAGTGCTATCCAAATCCTGTGTACAGAAATTAAAATCCCATTTTCAAACTTGCCTAAATTCACATGGTGTTTGCAAATTAAGGTTGCTTCCCTCCCTTGAGTACATACTTGCTTTTATTATAATCAGAATAGGTTGCTACCTAATCAGCTGCATGGGCTGTGAAATGTTTGGTTCCATTCTCTCACGTTGTGTTGTTTCACTCATCTCTATAATGATAGTGGGTGGAAGGAAGCAACTGTTCAAACGGTTAGCCCAGAGTGTCTGTTTTAAGGGCCTGATCTTGCCAGGTACTGAGAGCCTCCTGAATGACGCAGTTTGCTCCTAATGTTAATGAGCACTCATCTGCTTTAGATAGTAAAACGCTTTCCCAAACTAGGAACCTTGGAACACAACAGTGAATCATCTTCAGTGAAAGCTGTTCAGTTATCTTTAGTATTTATATCAGTGCATGAGTTTGAGGTCTGTCAGTGACTAGGGTAGCCTATCTGAAAATGTCAAGGCCAGGGCAGACTGCAAGAACGAGAGCAGATTCTCCCGAACTGGTGGCTAATACTGAAGTTAGAAACCCCAACCATTCATGGGGCTTCTGGGTCTCCACACTGATTATCAGGAAGCCCCCAAAAAGAAATATACAGCCCGCTTTGCTCCATTTCAGTCTCTGGCTTCCAATCAGTAACTAAGTCCAGTAAGGAGTACATTACTTAAAATTTTATTCCCTTTACCAAAATGTTCTTCTGAACTCTAAAAAGTCAGCCACATTGCCAGACCGATACACCATGCTACCAGCTAATCCTTTAGTAACTAAAACTAAAGATTTGTTGTAAAAGTAAATAAGAATGGAGATGTGAAATAGCCAAAGCAATCAGATACATACAAATGACTTCAGAGTTCATGTATATCAGATTCACAGCCATATTGGAGTTCTCAGACTTGTCCAGTTCCTCTGGTGTACATCCAGTACCTGGATAGGTCTAAGTCCTTTGTTTCACAGGTTCAGTTGTAGAGTAGTTGATCCAGAGGTAAGGAGAGACGATGGAGATGATGCAGATGCATTTTACAGTTTCTGCCATGAGACTTGTACTTCCTTTATCCCAAACACAGCCCAGAGTACATGGCATAGAAAGGCTTCAGAGTCCCCTATCCATGCTCCTACATATCCTGCTGACTCATAAGATGTAGCCCCCGAGTTCTTCCACTGGCCTTGTTGGACATTTGAGTTCCTTTGATGGACAATTATGTAGCCTTAATGCAGCTGCCATCCTGTCTGGGCATGTGACCCAGAAACACAGCACAAGGTTTGAACTTAGAGTGTACTATATGTATTTAGTCTCATAACAAAACCTGATAATCCATATAAAAGTGCGTATCAATCTTAGCAAATCATGACTTTCCCATTGATACCTTGCAGGGTATATCCTATGTGATATTTATTGCAATTCTGTAATATTAGCTTCAGTAATATTATAAAAGGTTACCTATAATTCAGACAGCATCGCAGGCTTCAGTATGCATGATAAATTTGTCACATCTAAGCCACCTGGACAGATGCTGCTAGGGGCCTGGCTGTTAAAGTGGACAGACAATTAGACATGAGTTAGCAATATGGTATTGCTGCAAGAAAGACCTGTTTTGGACTTCAAAAGGAAAGGGCGATAGGCAACACACACATACATGATGGTTGTCATGCATCTCTACTTGCAATATGGTATTAGCTCCTGAGGATTACATTACCAGTGGGATACCCAGGGAAGAACAACAGAATTTATCAGGCAGCTGGAGGAATACGGAAAGATTAGAGGCGCTAAACCTAGCTTGGCTAAGCAATGACCAGGTTTGGATGAAAGGGTGTGGGGAGGGACAAAGCAATAGTTTATCGATATCTGAAGGGTGTAAAAGAGTGAGAGGAATCACTTTGATGCATATGGGTATATGTAGGAGTACCGGGATGGAAATGAGACAAGGGAAGATCTAGGCTGAATGCTGCTGAGTGAGATCTAGGCTCTGGAAAGATCTCCAAAGGGAAGTGGCCGAAGCCCCATCTCCTGAGACATTTAAATGTAGGCTGTGCAAAACAATACAAAATGTTCTGTGAGGGATAATCCTGCTGACATGTCTCTGAGTGGGAGTATTACTACCATTTTTACTTTGTGTTTCAAGTTCTCTTTCTAGTGACTCATCTGCTGATGTTCAGCAAGCACACTTGCTCAGCTTTAGTTAAAGTGGCAGGATTCAGTATTTCTCTTGGGTTCCTCAAAGAATGCTGCACCGTAGAAAGTGTGAGTTTGCTTCTGAGCCTGTATTTTTAATCCCTCCCACTCCCTAAACAATACCACATTCTTTCTGGTTTCTTTTCTTTAATGCTGAGCTCCAAATTTAATAATTAATTTCCCCTTCAAGGTATGTCTACACTTCAGCAGCACGGTTACAGAACTGAAACTGTGCCACTGCAGTGCCATAGCATAGACGCTTCCTACACTGATAGAGGGACTTGTCCTATCGTGGTTAATCCATCTTGCTGAGAGGTAGAAGGAATTCTTCCTCTAACCTAATTGCATCGACACTGGGGGGCTAGGTTACATATGTTGTAGAGGGCTCAACTTTTTCACAACCAAGAGCAATGTAGTTCGGTCAATCTAATTTTTAAGTGTAGGCCAGGCCCCAAAGCACACTGACAGTGAAACAAGTTGGTATGGGACATAGTCTGGCACTCACACCCTACTTGGGAACCCCAACAGGCTTGATCCATCACAGTATGGCAGGCCATGTCTACCCTAGCACCCATACAGTGGCAAAGCTACAGTGCTGCAGCTGTACTATGGCTGTTTCCTAAAGTGATGGCAGGAGTTTTCCATTGACATAATTAATCCATCTCTCTGAGAAGTGGTAGCTAGGGTGTGGGAAGAATTCTTTCATTGGCATAGTAGCGTCTACACCAAGGATTACATCAGTCCAACTATGGTGCTCAGGGTGCAATATTTTCGTTTGTTTTTTTTGTTTTATTACAGTCCAAAGCAACACAGCTAGATTGAGCTAATTTTTAAGTGTAGACCAGGCTTATGTATGACAGACCAAACTATTCCTGGGAAGTTCTGAAAGTGCACTTTCACCTTCAGTCCCACATCTTGCAGACTCACAAGCTGAGCTGGAATGTTTCCTGTGTGGAGAGAAATGAATACATAAGACATCAGCTTGGTCTATTTCAGCTAAGCCCCCCCCCCCCCCAATCTGGACTTCCAGTACCAAAGCAGGCTCTCCAAAGACATCAGATTTATTCAGAAAGCTCCAATTTATATAATTCACAAAATATGTCTGTACTTCTCTTGCCAGCTACCACTGTAACTGTACAGTTCATGCCTTGGGAAGCCAATGCTTTATTTGACTGTACAGCACAAGAGTCTTTATCTTATAAATTATATATTAAACTCCATAGGGTTGAACTGCATATTAACAATAGGCTGGTTAACTGACTCCTGCATTCAAGCTCCACTAGGGATCACAGCTAGCTGATTAAGTTGGTGTGTGTGTCACTTGTCAGATTTCATCTGCCTATAACATTTTGGGGAAGGGATACAACTCAGAAAGGTAAGTAAAATAAAATATATGCAGCATACCGCCCGCCGCTGTCCTCTGCTGTTGGAGGCATTTAGCATATAAACCTAATAGTAGATCTTTGTTAAACAAGAGCTTTGCAAGACATCTATAAAGCTTACTAGATAATGTAAAAAGTAAATAGGAGCTCAGAATGGAATCCAGGAACTGGACATCCCTGAACTGTGAGAAAGTTTGAATATGAACTTCATGACTTGGACCCATCTCTATAAAACGAACAGCAAAATTAACACAAGAGTCCAAAAATACAATGGGTCATTCAGGAGCAACATGAAGGTCTGTGTACAAAGTCTTATAACACAATGAACATAAAACTCTTTAGTTTGCAAAGCACATTACAAGTCCTCTAGTGGAAAATTGCAATCTAAATGTGACTAAGCATCACAGTTATTCTGAATACAAGTGTTGCTCATCGTTAACCTTTTAACTGCTGTTATGCCCTTGATTGTGGTACCATGCAGTTAAACGGGTATACCTCTGCTCTGTGTCAAAAGCTTCCATTATTTGAATGCAGAACTAGTTGAAGAATTGCTCTTGTGGATCAAGGCCATGTGACTTGGAAGGGAAGTGACTGTTTGTAAGTAGTGTTATTAATTAAAGTTCCAGAGGCACATAAAATATGGTATTTTCCATTTGCTAAGCTTTCCAAACCAAGGCCAGCTGCCAAGGTTCATACCCCAAGAGATTTGTGAGGCATTCTCCATCACCAAGAGTTTACAATCTAAGTAGGCGAGATAGATCAGGCAAGATAAATAGATAGGTGAAGCAGAGTAGTAGCATTTTTGTTTTACAGATGGGGAACAGAAACACAGAGATAGAGATTAAATAACTTGCTCTAAGGTCACGCTGTGAAAAAACAGTTGTTTGCCGAGATGTGTTGCTCATGTCCATTCTAATTAGGTGTGCATGTGCCACACGCACAACTCACTGAAAGGCGTTTTTCCCCCCGTGGTGTCTGTAGAGTCGACTCTGGAGTTGCACCTTCATGGTGCTCTATAGAGGTCCGTGATGCCCCTCCCCCCACCTTCAGTTCCTTCTTGTTAATATACGCTGGCAGAAAGAGAGAGGTGGGTGGGTCTTGGAATAGGCGTAGTAACTATTTTTTCTTCGAGCTCTTGCTCATGTCAGTTCCATTTAGGTGTCTCCTCAGCATCTTCATCAGAGGAGGAGTCAGAGGTTAACAAGCTACTGATAGTAGCACTGCTCTATCTACTGTTGCATTACCTCTAGCTTGTAGTGAGCTGCGAATGTGTGTATGGATGACCATATTACTGCCCTACAGATGATGTTCTGCATTGGGGTCTGAACTAAGTACACTGCTGAGGACAATTGAGCTATTTTGGAGTGTGCTGTGATTGAAGGGGCTGGCACCTTTGCCTGGTGATAAAAGGTCTTGATGCAAGATGTTATCTTGATGCAAGATGTTCTCTGCAAAAAGACCGGAGGGCTCTTCATTCTATCTGCTATTGCCACTAACAGTTGAGTTATCATCCTAAAGGCCTTGGTTCTTTGAATGTAGACCAGAAATGCCCCCCAAACATCCAGTGAGTGAAGCATCTGTTCTCTGTTGTTGGCATGTGGTGTAGGATACAGCATTGGAAGAAAGATGTCTTAGTTCACATGGAAATGCAATATGGTCCTTTTGGAGGAAGGCCAAATGGGGGTGCAATCAAACCTTATCTTTGAAAAAGGCAGTATAGGAGGCTTCCAATGTGAGGGCCTTAAGTTCCAATACTCTCCTAATTGAGAGTCCCCAGCAGGATAGCAACTTTCCAAGAGAGGTATAGCAGGGAGCATGTAGCCAGCAGCTCAAATGGCAGTTTCATAATGCTGATAGAAGTCGGTTCAGGTCTCACAGGGAACTGGTTGAGGTGTCTGAGGAAATACGCTTTTCAGTCTCTTGATGAACCGAGTTACTGTGTGATTTGTGAAAACTGATTAGACTGCTACCCATGGATGAAAAGCTGAAATTGCAGGCAAGTGTATCTTGACTGATGATATTGCAAACCCCTGGTGCTTAAAATGTAGCACATAGTCTAAGATAAGACGAATGAAAGACATCTCTAGAGAGGAGCTTTTCCATGTGCACCAGACTGAGAACCTCTTCCATTTTGCCAGGTAGGATATAGTGGATAGCTTCCAACTGCCCAAAACGGTCTCCCTGACTTGATCCTAACATTTCAGCTCATAGGGGGTTCAGCCACAGTCCTTCCATGCTGTGAAGCAGAGCAACTACAGGTTTAGATAATAAAAGTGGCCATGAGCTGAGTCATCAGAGCTGGCACTAACGGGAGAGAGCAAGAAGGGATTCTCCTGAAAGACTGAGGAGCTTGATGTACTGATGCTGATGTGGCCATGCTGAGACTATCAAAATTAACAAGGGTTTTTCTTTCCTGACCTTCAGAAGGATCTTCTACACCAGCAGGATTGAAGGGAATGTGCGAAACATATGACCAGATCACAAAATGAAAAAGCACCCACAATTGACCTAGGTCTGTGGTTCCGGAAGGAGCAGAACTATCCATATATTGCAACCTGTTGACTTGTCTTGCAGCTAAGTCCACGTGCGGAATTCCAGACCTCAATGTCTTCTGCCAACATGTGCTGGGATCCCAGGAAGTTAGTCACTTCTAGATGTGTTGCCTGGGCCATAAAATGGTAAAGACATGGGTTTCCCTGGTACAGAAGAAAGGAGCAAGCTTCACTCTGTTTATATCAAACATTGCTGTTTTGTTGTCTTTTCTTACCAACATAGATTTGCCCTCCAGATGGCATCTGAAGGTCTGCCAGGTGAGTTGCACCACTCTCAGCACCTTTAAGTTGATATGCAAGAGAGATGATCTTCCTGAGACCAGAGTCTCTGAGTCCTCAGTTGACCCACATAGCCCCTCTGCATCCATGTCTGAGCTATCAGTTATAAGGGCCAGAGTGGGAGAAGGTGGAATGAAGAGGACCCCTGCACAGACTAGCTGTGGGTCTAGCCACTAGTGCAGCATCTCTAACACTGATGGATGAGTTGACAGTACCTCTTCTACACAATCCCTGATTGTGCAGAAAGGCCTGTGTACTGAGGCCAGTCAACCCTGAAAAGGCCTGAGATGTAGTCAGGCATCTGGAACTGCGTATGTGCACACTGCTAAATGGCCCAGCAACTTCTGGAATTTTTTGGCTGTAGTCATAAGGTGCTATTTCCAATCCTCTCTGATGGTGTCTGTGGCCTGGAACCTGCTCTCAGGAAGATAGGCCCTGGCATGCTTGAAATCTATAATTGCTCCTATGAATTCTATTCTTTGTGTGAGATTTAAGAGAGACTTCTGCATGTTGATCAAAGACCTAACTTGACTGTACGTCTTATGAAATCTATGTTGGCTTCTACCTGTTATCTGGGGTGACCCTTGATTAGCAAATCATTCAAGTAAGAATAAACTTGTACCTTCCACCTCCTGAGAAATGCAGTTACTATTAAAAATAACTTTGATAACACCCTAGGAGCTGTCAAGAGGCTGACCAGGAGTACCATGAAATGGTAGCACAACGGGTCGACCACAAAGTAGAGAATCTTTCTATTGCTTGGAATAATAGACCATGAAAACACACCCCCTTTAAGTCTAGGGCGGTGTACCTGTCCTCTGGTCCAGAGGGGAAATGATAAATGCCCGAGAGATCACATAAAACTTCAACTTACACTGATACTTGTTGCAGCATATCTAGAATGGGTGTGAGACCATACTTAGCTTTCGGAATCAGGACGTATCAGTAGAATCCCTTTGCCTTTAGTTCCCAAGGCACCTCTTCTACTGCTCCTGTTCTTAGGAGCTCCTGAACTGCTTGGATCAGCCATTGATCATGAGAGCGGGTCTCTGAAGAGGAACAGGAAAGGTGGAGGTCAGAAGGGAATAGAATTGGATAAAATATCCGAGTTCGCCTGTGCACATTTACCAATTGTCTGGTGTGATCTGGGCTCACATATAGAGGTGGTATAAGCGTTTGGAAAAAGGGAAAGATGGAGGATCCAAGTCCTGACCTGGTGCATTACCTCTTGAGTGCCCCATCAAAAGTTACATGTGGAGCTTGGGAACTGCTTTGACTGGCCTGGTCTGTGCCTTAGATGTCTTCTCTTGTAATTTCTGCCACTCCTGGAGTCAAAGTCATGCCTTGGTTGAGGCTGATTGGTTGGGTACTTAAAAGACCTCCACCGAACTGCTGGAGTGTGTAGGCCCAGTGACTTGAAGGCAGCCCTTGAGACTATGAAATTTGAGCTTGTCTGGTCAGAGGACAAGGACTACCCTTTATGTGGCATTTGTTGTACCTCATAGAGGCCCAAAGTCTGCAACTGCAAGCTCTGTCTCACTGTCACCCCAGAGACCCTGATGAGCTGCAACGTTGGCCACCTCTACTGCCCCTTGGCAAAGTAATTTTCAATGTGCTTTTTCTCTGCAGAACTGGAGTATTAAATTCACAACTCCACTACCCCTACTAGATTGACCAGTGGCACATGTAGTCTGTCGTCACATCTCTGGCAACAGCTGTACCAAATGCAGCAGAACAGGTCTTAGAAATGATGTTTAGGAATGGATTTAAATGGTATGGGCCCATGGCAGGCTTCTAAGGTGCATTTCTGCATCTATGATTTTTTCCCTATCTTGTATTCCTGTTTTAAATAGTTTTTATTAACATAAACAACATTGTGTTATTGGCAAATTTCATTAATCAAGTTTCTTCTCCAAGGCCCTGTGTGTGGTTCCATGTGCACAGATCTGAGACCAGAACTCTTGGCCAAATCAGTAAAAAAACAGTACTGGGGCTACTTCTAAACTTCAGCATTCTTTTACCCTCTAGTAATATCTTTTCACCCTAAAGTGGTAACCTCTATTAAAATTATTCGCTATTGCTTCACCCATTTTAAATTCATTCCAAGCCTTTACCACACCAATCAGGATTCTTTGTCTTAATGTCTTATAGAGGACGGTACTAAAAAGTTTTGCAAAATTTAGTAACTGGCTATGTCTACATCAGCAATTTTAGGTTGGACTTGCTTATCCAAACTAAAGAAGTTTGAGGTTAGTCTGAACTAACTGTGACTTTTTAGTTTGAACTAACCCTGACTTCTTAGTTTGAACTAGAATGAATTTCTAACTAATGGCTTTGTTTGAACTTTTTAAGTTTGATTTAACCATTAGTTTGGGTATTGCATGAGTAAGTCCAAACTAACATCAGTACTTATTAGTTCGGACTAAGCTTTGCCTAGTCTGAACTAAGAAATTTCTTAGTTCGGACTAGGCAAAGCCTAGTGTAGCAAGAGCTAAATTAGTCCGGACTAAGCTTCCTTACTCCAAACAATCTGGCAGTGTAGACATAGCCCCCATGTTCATCCAGTAACCTTAACTTGTTCAAAGAATTCTGCTTATAGTAATACTGATGCAAAAAAGTTGAACTAAATTCTCATTTGACATCTAATTTTTCTTAGTAATCTTAACTCTTAGTGGCACATGTAGCCTACTTATGTCTAATATAATTAGATTGTAGGTCACAACAGCTCCTGACCCATGCCTGGAATTGCTAGCTGCTACCGAGTTAATAATACTCAGTAGTTACAATGTTTTTAAATACTTGATCTTTATTTTTTCTTCACATAGCACCTGTTAATTTTTACCTGAACAACTGGGTGAGAATTTGCTTTTTTCATTTCCAGTCCTCCCCTCATCTGGCATGTGGTTTGTGTTCTCATCTGTGCTGTTTAGGCAAGATGTCTACTTTCTGAAATATCTCTTTAGAATTTCAACTTATGGACTCTACATCTTAACCATGCAAGATTTTCCTTAGGTTTACACAAAAGTGCAATACTCTGATCTTCAACTCACTAATACAATATTAGTGAAGTATTGTACAGACTTCTTCTATGTTTATCCAGTATCGCTGTCATCCAAACAGCTGAACTCAAGTCATCTGAATAATACCCAGAAATGAAACAGCCATTCCCACACAATTCAGAGAAGCAGGTAGTTATATTTGGTGTATTTATTAGACAAGCAGCAGCAGACTTTTTTCTTGAAGGCAAACTGTAGTCACTCTGACTATGCAGTATAAGATACAGAACGTGTGAATATATACAGTGGAAACAATCAACTGTAGATACATTAATCACTGAAGTTGTTGCAAATCAGAACAGAACTAAAGAAAAATAATTCTGTAGACAAATGGAACAGAAAAAATGTCACTCTGATGTACAGAACACTGATGGTAGCATCAGGCAACAATGTTCTGCCAAATTTGTCACTTCAGTTTTAGTTAATTAGGGCCTGACACAAGTCCAGTGAAGACCATGGGCATCTCTCCCATGACTGCAATGTGCTCTGGATCAGATCCTTAATGTACATCATTCCTTCCCAGATTCAACCGACAGAAGCTAAATTTGCAAAGCTTAATTTTTATAACGTTTCAGGAGTCTAATTTTTTCCAAAGAAATTCAAATCAAGACTCTAATTTCACAAGAATATTTATTTGTAAGTATTTGTGCGTGTAACTGACTGCACAACAAATCAAGATTCTTGTCCCCTGATTTGCTCATGGAAACAAGCAAACACCTAAAATGGTGACATTTGGACCCACGATTATTGCTGCTGCAAAACAGCCGACACACTTATTTATGGTGAAAGACTACAACAGCAAAAGTGGACATGCTTTTAAAACTTGAGCTTCGGATGTCCAGTTCAGAAAACCCCACAGGAAGCAATTTTTTTAATAGGAGAATAGTGAAAATCAATATAGGTAAACTATATAAAAATTATAAAAATACTGCTGTGCATTTTCTTAAGTAACCTATAGTCCCTTCAATTACACTTCTGTGATAAAAGAAATAGTTTCCTCTCAGGAAAAAGAGATAGCAAAGCAACTAATAGCTTTGCTTTTCAACTTTCTGAAGTTGTTGTGGTTTTTTTTGTTTTTTTTTTAAATCTGACTAGTAGGAATTGACAAGCCAACCCCTCCTCTGCTCTTGTTTTCCTTCACGAAATGAACAAACAGCTATTTTTGAGCAAAGGATGAATGGAGCACTTGTCTTTCTCATCTGAAGTTTGTAAACATGAATAGAAGTACTAAAATCTTAAATATGATAATTTGTCATGGAATAATTATCTCATTGTCCTATCAGTTCATGCAATCAATACATTTCCAAGGCTCTTGGTAAGTTTTTCAACAGTCTTTGGTATGATAGTTTACTAGCAGACTGGAAACATAACAGTGCAAGGTATACTGCATTCTTTCCTACAAACATCAAATTCCCCAAAATACTGTAACCGCTAGAAGTTCAAGTCTGATCCTCTCGTTTCTTCTGAGCAGCCAAACTTCAGAGTCCATCCATGCTTTCAGTGTTTTGGTAACATGACTGAGCACTGCACAGTGCACTGAAATACAAAATCAAAAACAGATGAATACACTCTGTCCCAATATACACAAGCAAACAGGGAAAACAGACTGTTTAACCTCCAGCAATTGAAGAGTTGTGAATCAAATAGTCGGTATTTACAATTTTGTAATTATGTACTAACTGGTGATTGTTGTTACAAACCAACAACTGACTCCACAAAATAACAGATTAAAATTAATACTTAATTTTAAAACAAAAGTAAATTACATATTTGGATACTTCAACAGTTTGAAAAGTAGCATGTTGGTCACACACACATTGGATTTTTAGAAACTCAATCCTAAAAATCTGAAAATAACACAAATGCTAAAAAAGAAACTGAGTTTTTGCCTGTCCCTTTAACTTATGTTAAACAACTGAGTATCAGAACGCAAAGTGATGGAGAACTCTTGATTTCCATAAAGATAGTATGCAGTACTCACAACACTGAGGGACTGGCCTGGACTAAATTTGAGTGTCTGAGTCTGAGACATGTTGAGTATTCACAACTTCCAATGAGTTGAGTGAAAGCAGCTCAGCCTCTTTGGACCCAACACCTTGATCCTGCAGTGAACCATCCATGGAATCCCATTTCACAAAGAAATAATTTTAATCACATGGACTTCATGGAGACTACTCTCATGAATATAATTACTCAAATACATAAGCTTTTGTTGGAATGGGGCTTCAGCTATGCATCGTGTGTGTACAGTGAATACACTTGTCACTTAGGGTACAAGTAAACACAGGTTGGGTTTGTTTTTGGGTTTTTTTGGTTGTTTTTTGTTTTTTTAAATCAAAGAAAAAAAATGTTAGCTAGCAAATACATTTTAAAGCCCTAGTGTAGATGGGGCCAAGTTATGTTTTAGCATATGTTAAGTAGTTAAGGTAACTCTCACATAGTATCTGCCTTGATTGGCCAATATGTTAAAATACAACTGCCCAGTCCGCACTAAGTCTTTGAAATGTATTAATTAAAATATAGGCAAGTAAATTTAAAAATAAATGTACCCAAAAGCCAGAGAGGCTCTGCACTGGGACATTAGTCAATCTCCCACCACAAGCTCTACAAGGCAGCTGAGCCTTAACATGAAATTTCCTTGCTGTCCTGAATACTGAACCTCTCTCAAGCCACTGTTGCTGGTTGTACTACATGTGTTAAACTGTACTCTGCTTTTGTATTGGGCTCAAATGACATCATCATTTTCACCTAGCCCATCAGGTGAAACTGCCCAGCAAAGAGACTGAATGTTTCTCTTTCCAATGTTTTCCCTATTCAAATGACTTAGCAAAGTAACAAACAAAGACTACTTCATGGGTATGGCTAAATAAGGAGCAAATCTAAACATGTGTTAATCAAAACATCTATTTATAAGAATTGACTGAGCTCTCAACTGGCTAAACAATTATGTAGAGCTCCACAGAGTTTACCTGGCTTTGTGAAAGCATCACAAACATAAGATCTCTTTTCAGATCTAACGTGTATCCTATCACATATGCATATGGCATTTCCTGGTTGTTGGCACAAATACAATTACATCAGCATGCCCTATTCTGGAATCCTACAGGCATTCGATCCAGTCCATTCCTTAAAAGAGCACCATTGGTATGATAATGAGACTTCAGAGAAGAAACTGTTATGGATACTTTATAAAGGCTGTGGAATACATTATGAGAGTCTGAAGCAGGGGTGACTTATTTTGACTCCATACAATTTTGGTAATATATAAAGTTGCCTGTTGATGAGCTTTATGCCACGTTCTTGTAGCCACGTTGTCCCAGGAGAGTAGAGACACAACATGGGTAAGATAGCATCTTTTATTGGACTAACGTCTGTCAGAGAGAAAGCTAAGCTTCCAGGCTGTAGAAGAGCTCTGTGTAAGCTCAAAAGCTTCTCTCTCACCTCCAGAAGTTGGTCCAATAAAAGATATTTCCTCACCTAGCTTGTCTCTCTGTAGATGAGCTGGCATTAAAAAATATATAATGAGCCAGATGAAACTGTTAAAGCCCATTTTTAGATCTTTGACCTTCAAAACCTAGGCTTCACTTTCCCATTGAGGAGAAAATGTGGGAAGATGCTCACAGAGATACCTGAGAGCAAAAGACAAGGGAACAGCAAGTGATGACAGGGTGAAAGATGCTATGCTGAAACCTAGTCTTAGGAGTAAGAATGTTACACTCAACATCTGTTTCAACACTGCAAAAACTTCTAATAGAGAAGGATGGCCAGTGCAAGCTGCAGCTGCAAGGGCAGGGGAAGGAGGAAGAGGCAAATACCTCCTTGAGTAATTTTCTCCACCCAAAGTGATGAACAGAGGAAAAGAGAGTGGGGGAAAAGAAGGGGTACCAGTAAGGGTTGAAGGCAAGGCTCTGAACCCACTCCTTGTTCTAGCAGAGTTTCAGGTTTTCTCATGTTTCCCAGAGTTGCTGTTCTTGGAAGTAGGCTTTTACAATTGCCCTTCAGCACCCATCTCCAGCTGCTGAAGCATGGAGGTGGTAGTCTTTCTTTTATCTGTGAGCAGAGTCCAAAATACCACCTGGGGTCCTGCTTGTACCAACACCTTGATTGGGTCCAAGCAGAAAGAGATGACAGGGTCCGAAAAACAAACTCCATCACAAAATTATGTGCTGACTTTTATAAAGCACAAACAAGAATTTATGTAGAAGAAAACTTCCTGTATCTTCAAAGTAGAGGAGAGGATTTTTTAAATGTATGGCTTAATTATAATATGTTCCTTACATCTCCTAGTTGCATCTCTCCCTAATTACAAATAAGGCACAATCCCAAATTTTATTTACTACCACTCAGTACCTCAAAAATCCTCATCATCCTTAGCAAAACCTAATGAACTGGCCAACCCTTGACTTTTCTACCACTTTCCCAAAGTGCCCCTGGTCTGGCCCAACCAGTCTGTACTAACCTGCCACAAATTCTAATCCTAGCTTCCATTTATGACCCCACCTCACAAGTGCAGGGTATAGTCAATTCAGTATAATCCTCTCCATTTGGCTCACTATTATTTTGAGCTCTCTGATGAATAAAGATATAGGCATAGATACTGGGGCGGGGGCAGAGAGGGCATTTGCCCAGGGCCTGATGGTGAGAGGGCCCCTCTCTGGGGCCACCACTGGTCTCCCAGCCCCACCTCTAGCCTCGCTCGGAGGCTGGCAGGGGCCTTGGAAAGGTGTGTGTGTGTGTGTGTGTGTGTGTGTGTGTGTGTGTGTGTGTGTGCGTGCACCAAGGAAGCACCTCCCATGACTTTTGCCCAGGGACCCAGAATCACTAAGACCACACCTGGATATAGGTCTGTAATTTGGAGCCTCATGCAGATTTGGTTTTTTCGTAGCTTTACATTACACATACTGAGTATGTCCCTTTGTCTTACTTTTTGAAATACTTGTTGCATTGAGGATTGCTGCTTGCAGTAAAACTTGTAAAACTCTGTAATGCACCACTCACTCCTGTGACTTCCCTGCATGTTGCCACTTTGCAGAATCACAATTTTTTTAGAAATTGGGGTTTTGAATAGCAGTATCTGGGACAAACAATTACACAGCACGTGCTTCTCCCTCTTTCCTCATATTGTGCTTACTTTCATGTTGTAGAGAGTTTCGGTCCAGTCCATGGAACCTATCTGAGGAATAGCTGTAAGAAGTATGCTTGTTGCCTTGTTAGCATTTTCCTTCAAAGTCTTTAAAACCTTATCCACCGAAACCTAGAAACACAAGAAATGTTAATGACCTTTTCACACTCATTCCTAAAATAGATAATATTGCACAGAACTCAGCTCCTAATTAAGCCACACACAAAACATTCCCCCCCCCCATCTGTTTTAGCTTGGAACAGAACACACAAATCGAAATAAACCAAAACAACAAAATCCTCTATGCACTTTAAACTGACCGGGCAAGACACCAGAGAGATCTTTTAGAAAAGGGATCAATTGTTTCTTTCCTTTTTTTTTTTTGGTCTGTTAGACTGTGTAGTTGGGGGAGTTTTGCAAACTCCATACTCAGGTTACATCAGTGAAACTGTTCACCAGAGTATGGACCCAAGGACTGGGCCACTGATGTGGACACAGTGACTTGTGTGTACTCTAGACATCTTATGTTTCATCATTATCTGAGAAAGTATGATCTTTTGCCATGGAATTTTCAAAAATGTAAAAAATGGTTCCTTATAAGAAGACAACTCCGGACAACCTGATGGAACTGCTAATAAGTTTAAGCTGCAGGGAAAATTTCAGTGCTCAGAGTGGCATCATTTTCATAAAATGCTGCAGTATGTAGCATCAACTCATAGCATCATTAAAAATTTCAATATTCCTTGTGAAGGTATGTTAGATTTTACTGGGACATCCCTGGCTGAAATCTTCTTGTGCAATAATGGGCACTGTAGGCACATTAAATATTTTATTCCAGTCTTCACAAATTCAGCAAAAGAATCTACAACATCCTGACTATCCCAGAATGTGCATTTTATGGGACTATCACTACAGGAAGCTAGTGAAGTTCTCACGAATCCATGTGTTTGCTGCTATTTGCCTGCATCTTTGTGACAGATGTGCACAAAAAGATCACTACTGAGGAAAAATACTTAATTCTGCAAGTAACACAATTCTTTCCAGAACAAAACTAGGTAAGATGGAGTTAAGGTTGAGACTGCATACAAGTAGTTTAAGGTAGTTCACTGTGGTATTTTTGTATCAAGTCCAATGACTAGAAATGAAACAGGGTGGTCTCTTTTAAAAAAAAAGACATCAAATCTTGGTTTAAAGACTTCATGTGTTGGATAATCCACCACATCCCTTGAGAAGTGATTCCAATGTTTAATGACACTTGCTATTTAAAAAAAAAAAAAAAAAAAAAAAAAAGGTGCCATATACCCAGTTTGGAATTATCTAGTTTAAATGTTTTTTGTATATATTTTAAGTACTCTTGCTTTCTGGCCAAACAAAAACCAAACCAAAAACCCAAATGCTAGGAAAAATTTCACATAATCAAAAATATAGAGCCAGCAATTTTACAGAATTGCTCTGGCCACATATTAACTGCCATTAATATACAACTAGCTCAATTTTTGCAGCTCCTATGGCTGCTGCTGTGACTGCCACCATTTTCTGTGATGGCAAACAACATGTGCTTTCCGCTGGCTAGTGGTTGTTCTTGACTATATTACAAGAGAAAAGAGGCACGAGAACTAAAAAGAAACAGTTTTTTTGTGGAGAGCTTAAGAGACCAAAGATAAGATCAGTTACAGGAAAATGATGACACAACTGGTGTTACACATACCCTGATTCACACAATAAGAGAGGTGAATTGTTTTATTCATGATAAAATAACTCCATGATAGGGAAAAGCAGGGGCATTCGGCTCTGACTTGCACTTGGGTTATTTCAAAATAACTTCAGTGGGGTGAATTAGGATGTGAACTGGTATAATTTAAAGCAGAATTTGGTGTAAAAGGGTCCACTGTGATTTCTATCAAGAACTTATTAACTTTATGCACTAGCACCACATGTAGTCTTTGCATAATATAAAAGAACAAGACCCAAACAAAACAGACTTTGCTTACAGCTTCTTCATGCTCCTTCCAGCAGTCATAATCCGTTGCCATAGCGATACTTGCATAGCAGATTCCAGCTTCTCTTGCAAGAACCACCTCAGGAACTGTAGTCATGTTGATTACATCAGCACCCCAGTTGCGAAACATCAAGCTTTCTGCTCGAGAACTGAAACGTGGCCCTTCAATGGTGATCACTGTCCCCTTTGAGTGGCACTTGATCCCATGCTTCTTGGCAATCTCCATAAGAACCTTCAAAAAAAAAAAATCACAGAAATAATCACCTACGTGAAAGCCAGCTATTTATTTGAAAATGTGAGGTAAGTAATGGATAAAATATCTTTATCTAGTGTGACACTCATGCCTCTCAGCTGAATAACTTTCACACCACCAGGCTGTCAATGTGCTGCTTGATGAATGGAAACCTAATTTGACAGCAGTGTCAAACAAAGCCACCATGCCCCCTTCAGCTTCCTCTCTCAGGGCTGAAAATGAATACAGGATGAAGACAGGATCAACTGTGTTTGAATATCCTTTGTCAGAAAGGAGGCTAAATACCTGGATTCCTATTCTGCTTTACTGCACTGAGTACTGAACTCAGAAGATCCAGTTTACATCGTGGGATTATTGTTTTCTGTGCCAGGTGAGAAAGCCATTGTGTTTGATACCCAGGCTTTGCTTACAAAGTCTAAACAATGTGGTAGTGAAAATGCTGAGGGCCCGTCTACACTAGCTTTTTTTACTATTACTCCCAAAGGTGAAGATGAACTGGTGGTAGCAATGTCTGGAAATTTTAAAACTAGCGTGGACAAAGTTTAAGCATCTGGGGGAGGCAGGATTAGCAGAAATTTGGAGAAAAATCTATTTATTTGGAGATGTGAGGGTTATACCTCTCTCAATTCCCATGGCAATGGCTGAACTGTATGTTTTGAGGCATGCAAGATGTTGGTCATTACAGTCTTGAACAAGAATTCTGTACGGATTTCCAAAACAATGCTGTATGGGTTTCCAAACCAGTTTCCTTTTACCATAACAGAGAAATGGAAATTCCTTTATGACTCTGTATTTCAGGGGAACTTCTCTTAATTTATACATTCTGGAATGTTTCTTTTTCTCTGATATTTTTGGTAAATTCAGTTGTGTTAAAAAAAAAATTCCAAGGAATTCCTTAGTTCGAACTAATGAAAGGCTAGTGGAAACAGGGGCTAAGTTAGTTTGAATTAAGCCTCCTTAATTAAAACTAACTTGCCAGCATAGACATAGCTTAAGTGAATTGAAAGATTTTTAGAAGACTAATTCTTACCACAACTGCTGTCAGTGCTTCTATGCTCTCTGTGTACATACCATTTTGCAGCAACTTATAACAATGTTTCTCCGTGAGCCTTAATACATACTTCAATTTTGAAAGTGAAAAATTAGTAACCAGATCAGGGGCCTCAAACTCATGGCCCAAGGGCCACATATGGCCCCTAAAGTTATTTCTTGCGGCCCACAAAGACACTATCACCCTCAATATTTGCAATACTGTTGCATGAAAAGGTTTCAGTGGTATGGCCCTCGGGCTACTGTACTAGTCCTCATGTGGCCCTCGTGGTGATTTGAGTTTGAGACCCCTGAACTAGAGCAAGATTCATCATCATGGCTACCACCCCAACTGTCTCCTGCATCCCAGACCTTCTTCATCCTAATTCTGAGAACTGTCCTGATCAGACTGGGCCTGAGAAAGATGATGTCATCAGCTCTAGCTGAATCCTGAACACCATCTGGGATGTGAGATTTTGTCACCAATTCCCCACCCCACAACATGAATCCTTTAGCTTTCCCTGCCTTATTTCTTCTCTATCCTATCTCCTGCCTGTTTCCTTCTGTCTAACTCTGTGTATTCTGTAATACTGCTGCAAGCCTGTGACCAGAAAAAGGCAAATATAACCAGTCCCCTGAAAACCTGATGGTGGTCTGAGTTTTCTAGGTCTCAGAGTGGCTAATAAGAGAACATACTGGTACACTGATTTTCCAGTAGCGAGGCTGCAAGTGCAAATCAACACTGGAGACAAGCTGCATTTCTCTCTTTGCTGCTTTTTGCTCCCCTGTTTGTGTGTGTTTGTATTCTTAGGAACCCGGACTGGACTTTAACAACATGATCAGTTACAACAGCTCCAGCCCATCTCAATTAATTTCTCTTTAATTGTCCCTGAAGAGAAAAATTATTGCCATCTTTAATACAATCTAAAGACTGCCATAAAACAAGATTTTTCCTTATAAAAATTCTCCAGCTATAGGAAAAGGAAACAAGCAATACTGTTAAAATGAAAACCTTATTTAACATCTTTATATTTGAATGCTTTCACTGTTTTTCCTTATCTTATGTTAACACCTTTAATTCTGTGGGCCCATGTAGTCCATTGAAGTGAATATAAGCCTTCATCCTACTTCGCTACATACTGTGTATGGGTAAAAGCTGCTCAGAGGTGTGTAAGGAAACAAGAATGATATTGGCACCTTCTATGGACATTATTATTATTAATTACTTGTATTGTTGTAGTACCTAGATGCCCCAGTCATGGACTAGGACCCCACTGTAGTGTGGAACAAACAGTACAAAGATGGTGTCTACCCCCAATTTTCTCTCCCTTTGTTTGCCCGCAATGTCATTTCAATGACCTTTGTACAAGCTTGTCACCCCTATGATGCTGTGCATAAGAAAAATAATCATTCATATCATGTCGCTGCCACTATTACACAATTGCAACATATCTTGCAGAAAGTATGTCACAGAAGGCTTCAGTGGAAAAATAATTTGCTATGTATGATTGTCCTATTCCTATGCCCATATCATCTTTTGTGTCTGAAGTTATGAATAGTGGCTATATATTTGCATTTTACACAGATGATACATTCCCTGTGACAACCCCCAAGCTGATTTGCATCACGGCTAAATAGCTATGTGTTGATGGCCCATTAAAAAGACTTTCTTCACTTGCCCAGACTGAACTCATCCCATCCAGTCACAGGGGATGGCCATTCCTGCAGATACCTCAGACTCCGAGGTACCAATGGCCATCGCCTGTGATTCAGCAAAACACGTAAGGGGATGGCATGTAATATTCTCATGTGACCCTGCTCTTGTCCTTGGGCCAAACAAACTTTCTGCACACACAGGGCTGTTGACTTTATCTGAGATGGTGAATTTGCATGCACATGGCACCGGACATAAAAAGGTATCTGAGACACCTCCATTTTGGCTTCAACTCTCTGGGCTGGATTTCTAACAAGGAAGCTCTAAACAAGGACTGATGACCCTCAATCTGTTTGGGTATTTCCAGAGAGAAATTTTTTGCAGTTTATTTCTTCAGTACTATGATCCTGATCCATGAACACAGAAAAATAAACCTCTAGTTTTTAGTTACTAAAGGACTGGTATCAGCAAGATTATTGGGTAAGAGCCAAGATTCATCCTGGCCTGGGGAGGTGTCTGACTCCCTGGGATCACTAAGAAACTCAATGAAGGTAAAATAAGTTTTCAGTAACTCTTCACCAAATTGAATCTGTTTATCTGGATGAGAGCACAGGACCAGAATGCCTAAGGGTTATGGTGCTTAGCTTCTGGTTAACCAGCATGGTATTGCATGAGTTATTGTTTTACTGGCTTGGTGAATTTAGTTATACAGTAAATCACCAATCCTGGGGGACTGTCTGTCTTTCCTGCATTCAGCCCTGTGGCATTCTCAGTGAGGCCCAATCCAGGAACCTGGTCACAATCCCCATGAAAATCCCAGTGGAAATCCAGGTTACCAAACACCTTCTTAAACTAATTACTCATCAGTCTGCATTCTTTTACCCTGGAAGACATAATTTTGTCTGACAACTTCACCATTAAATCTCAAAATCTTTTTCTTTTCATGTCTAACAAATTTTAAGGTTATTTTTATTTTGATCAAATGGTTGAGATGTGAGACTAGAGAGGGGAGACTGCATCTGTACTGTGGAACCACTCTGTTAGTCTAGAACAGGCGTGGCCAAACTGCAGCTCGGGAGCCACACGTGGCTCTTGAATGAAAAAGTGTGGTTCGTGGAAGAATGTCAGCAAATCAATTTAGTAGGTAAAGGTATACGGCTATATGCCTCAATGCAGCTCTTGAGTTCCATAAGTTTGGCCACCCCAGTCTAGAACACTATAAACCACAAGAGCTGTCCAAATAACTTTGAAATATTTGATTTTTCTTATGAAACTAACCTCTCTGGTTTTGGTGCAAAATGGTTCAGCCATTGGAATATGACACACTCCTGGAAGGTTGGAGTAGCACCCATCATAGAACGTGCTATGTCTTTTGACAGTCCTGGAAAAATATAAGAGCATATTTAGAGATAGAAGCTGCAAGAAATTTATGGATGTTGAGTGATTCTGTTGCCACCTGAGGGCGAACAGGCAGAATCATAAAAACTTGAACAGATAATGAGAGGTCATCAAGTCCCATCTCCTGCACTCATGGTAGACCAAGTACCCTCTTAAAACCATCCCCAACAGGTGCCTGTTTAACCAATTCTTAAAAACTTCCAATAATAGAGATTCCACAACTTGTCTAGGCAACTTATTGCAGTGGCTAATCACCCTGAAAGTTAACAATTTTTTCCATAATATCCAACCTAAACCTCCCTTGATCTAATTTAAGCCCACTTCTTCTTAACCTATCATCAGCAGTTAAGAAGAACAATTTTTCTCCCTCCTTCTTGTGACTTTTTAGGCACTTGAAAACTATTATTATGTTGGCATGAAATATCATGTCAATAAACATCTCTACGACTATTCTTTACCTGTTTTGTTTTGACATGTATCTTTCGAAATTCTGTTGGAAGGAAATTATGCAATAGTTCTAGCAGTGTATTATCAGTTCATTTCACAACATTAAGTTTAGTCAAATGGCATCTCTGTATGAGTTCTGGGACTTCACCAGACCTCTGTGGTTTCAGCTGTCAGCAGCTGGGGCTAGGGCTTTGGATCTCCCACTCATTCCCAGTTTCAGCCAGCACCATGTCTCACCACCCCATAGCTTCAGCTATGTACTTCTGGTCCATGGCTTCAGCAAGAGTGGGGTTATGCACCCTTCCCTTGTCACAAGAGAGTTTGTCAGCCCACCATTCTTCCCAGCTCCCATGGCAGGGCTTGGGTTGTCAGTCCTATCCCTTCAATGGGGCTCTAGACATCATTCCTCCAATCCCCTTCCCCCACTCCACTACTGTATTTTTAGTGACAGGTAAAGACAGGGCACAGCTCCCATAAATTTTGATTTATTGCCAGCACCCTATCTTTGACTTTTACTAAAAACAACTATGAAAAAATCTTAATCTTACTTATTGCAAGCTGTGAGGCTGCACATGAGCGTAACTACTGTATGTGATGTCAAGACTATTAAATATGATGTATGCCTGAGATATGACATACACAGTAATAGGCAGCTATTTGCTATTAGGCCCTGCTACAGCAATGCATTGGTAAAGATATAGAACAGGGGTGGCCAAACTTATGAAACTCAAGAGCCGCACAAGTCGATTATTAAACCTTCAAGAGCTACACTGAGACATATAACCACATATTTTTATATACTCCAAAATTACTAAGCTTAAAATTCATTGTGCACTTTAATTTTATTGTAAAAATAGGGCAAATATTGATCCACTAATGTCAGATTCTAATAATTATTTAAGAGTACCATGAAACTAGGCCTATACACTAAAAATTTAGCTGTTTCTAGATATAGAACACTACAGGCTTGTGGCAAGTTTTTTTAAAAATCTGGGCAGTAACTTGTCAATGCAGCAGGTAAAAGCTCTGAGATGCTGAAATAGACTGCACTCTCAGGAAGTTTGCGGATGACACCAAGCTGGGGGTCCAATAGACACGTTGGAGGGCAAGGACAGGATTCAGGGAGACCTAGATAAATTGGAACAGTGGGCCAATAAAAATGTTATGAAGTTCAATAAGGACACATGTAAAATCCTGCATGTGGGACAGAAAAACTCCATGCACTGCTACAGGCTGGGGAACATTCAGCTAAGTAGCAGCAGTGTAGAAAAGGACCTGGGGGTCATGGTGGATGGGAAGCTAGATATGAGTCAGCAGTGTGCTCTTGCGGCCAAAAAGGCCAATGGCATACTGGGCTGCATCAAAAGAAGTACCAGCAGATCAAGGGATGTGATTATTCCCCTCTATTCTGCACTGGTGAGGCCACATCTAGAATACTGTGTTCAGTTTTGGGCTCCCCACTACAAAAAGGACAGGGGCATGCTCGAGAGAGTTCAGAGGAGGGCAACCAAAATGATTAAAGGGCTGGAGCACAAGCCCTGTAAGGAAAGACTGAAAGCATTAGGCTTATTTAGTCTGCAGAAGAGAAGATTGAGGGGGGATTTGATAGCAACCTTCAACTACTTGAAGGGATGCTCTAAGGAAGATGGAGCTGAACTGTTCTCGGTAATAACAGAGGACAGAACGAGGAGCAATGGTCTCAAGTTGCAGTTAGGGAGGTCGAGGCTGGATATTAGAAAAAACTTTACTAGGAGAGTGGTGAAGCCTTGGAATGAGCTGCCGAGAGATGTGGTGAAATCTCCATCTCTGGAGGTGTTTAAGGCCCGGCTGGACAAAACCATGACTGGGACGGTTTAGTGGGAGTGGTCCTGCCTCTGGCAGGGGGTTGGACTAGATGACCTATGAGGTCCCTTCCAACCCTATGATTCTTTGTTGATCTCTAAGTATTGCATAATGTTTTGAATTTCCTTGTGGAACATGATGCTTCACAGCAGTAAGTTGTGCCAAAAATTGAAAGGAATCTACCTTCAGTTTTAAACTTTTCCCCTTTGTATTTTCATTTCTTAGTATTCCACATCATGTTTAGGACTTGTAAAACATGATTTTATTGTAACAATGAGTAAGCTGCATTAGGGCCCATGAGAAAAATCTAAACATGCTATGGTTCACCCCCCCCACCCCCCATCGCTTCCCTGCCGTCTTTTACCACACTGCTGCTTCTCTGCTCTCCCCATGCCGCACTTCTGCCTCCCACTCCATCCCGGCACCCACCATGCCCCTGCTTCCCTGCCAATATTTCTGCCAGTAAACTAGTTCACTAAAATACTCATGGACAGTGAGGACTCAGGCACAATTAATTTTAAAACAAGAGTAATAGTAAGGAAAAACACTGCTCTCATCTTAATCCTGTGAGGAGATGCACACAGGGGCACCTTTTCACCTGTTCAGATAACAGATCAATGAGAATTTAGAGGGACATAAAGTGCGAGATCAGAGCCTGTTTCAGTAAGTGCTTTGGAGTCCATGCACAGAAGATACTATGGAAAAAAAAACCCTTGAGTTTATTCAGTTTGGGGTCAGGCACTGTATAAATTCTAAATATCAATATCTGGTTTTTATAATACAAAGTAAAATCTTTATTGGCAAGAGATTTTTTTCCCCCAGAAAGTTTACAACAGTTTTCTGTCCTCAGCCCTTCACAACAATTACTCTTGTCTAATGGGCTCAGATACCCATAGAGTCATTCATGAAGGCTGCACTGAAATATAAATAGATTTTGACTATACAATAAAAAAGAATTAATACATGTTGAATGCTATTTAATCAGTAGAAGTATAGTGCTGCTACTGAACTTTGCAGTGAATGTAAGTTATCTTGGTAATTGACAGTTATATTAATTAAAATTTTCTTATAAAATAAATGTACTAGCAGTTCCTTCTGCAAACAGATGACATACTGATGTCTCAGGCACACTTGTTCAATGGACTTAAGGAATTTTTTTTCTAAAGCCAGTTTTCAGTAGCGGTGGTCTATCCTAAGTCTAAATCATTTTGCATGCTGAAAATGAACCATGACCCATAATAAGTACTTGTAACATTCTTTAAATATAGGGGTTTTTTTAATAGCCTTTTGATAGTGGTCAGTGGTTTTAGATGTAACACGTGTCAATTTTCAGTCATTTCTGATGATTCTTATTTAATTCTCAAAATAGAAATACAAGAGAAATAATTTTGCGTTATATTACAATATCTGGAAATGCCCGGTGATTTTTAAAAAAGAAAATTTATTTACAATTGCTTGTCAGCTTTCAATTGCTAATTATCATCACTTATCTGTAGTTCTTTGTAGACTTGTTCTTGATCAATTTATGTTGCCAGTTTTAAAAATACTGACCCAGAAAACAATATCAAAAGAGAAAAGTATTTCAAAAATCATGCACTGATGTAATTAAAGACTGTATCATAATGCACACAGACAAGGAGGGTAGAATTAATACTGTGTGGGTAAACTGTAGAATCTGGCAGGTACTTGCTCTGAGTGCTTCTCTTTCCACCTACCAGACAACTTGCTTCTCCCTGCGGACTCTCTCAATACTGCCCCTCCCCTCCCTTCCCTGTTTTTCCCATGCTGCTTTTTCCTGCAGCTCTCACAATGCTGCTCCTCAGCGGCCAGCTCTCCCCCTGCCACTGCCTCTCTGCTGTCCCAGACCACTGCAAATTTGTCACCACTGGCTCCCGCCATGCCGCCCTTCCGAACAGGGGACAGCAAACAGGGGAGTTTGCGAGGGAAGGAGTTGGTGCCAGGTGCATCCTAGGTAAGTGACTGGACTGTGTCTTTTTCCCTACAGGTGATTTGCTTGTGTCTTTTTGCCTACAGGTGATCGCTGTTAGTTGTGGGACTGTGCTTGTGTGATTGGGTGGGGGCTGTTTGCACCATTGTTCCCTGATCCCCTTTAATCACCAGCCTCTAGCAGCCTCTCGCAGCCTTGTGATTGGCCTGCCCCCTGTGTGACTAGCAAGGGGCAAGGGCTGACCTAGACAGAGAAGGCCTTTAAAAGCCACTGCTAGAGCGACCAGATGGAGCTTGCTAACAGGGGACAGCAAACAAGGGAGTTTGCGAGGGAGGCTGAGGAGGAGTTTGGTGAGGCCAAGATGGTGAAGAGGAGCCGCACTGCTGGTGCCAGCACCCCTGCTGTTTCCTTTGCCACTGTTTGTAGCCAGACAGAGTGTCTGTCCATGGATATCTCCACCCAGATCCTGGTGCGGATTTGCAAGGACTGTGGCCTTCATTTTCCTGCCACTGATGATCAGGCTAGGGAGATGAGCCTATGCGATAGGTGTCTTCTGGTGGCATCTCTCCGGAAGCAGGTAGGAGAGTTACAGGAGGAGGTGTCACGACTCAGGGGTATCTATGCCCTGGAAAAGTTCCTTGACAGTGTCCATGATGAGACCTGCAAGGAGGAGGTCCCTATCCCGGTGCCAAGGGCTACTGCCACAGCTCTGGAAATGGATGGGATGCCTATGGCAGAGGAAGGACACTGGCAGCTGGTCACCTCTGGCAGTAGACAGTGCTCCACGCCTGCTCACATCCCACCATCCATTGTGGTGAGGAACCGTTATGCGGTGTTGGACACGACGAAGGAGGTAGAGGAGAGACCATCCACCCGAGAGGCTGGGGAGATCACAGCCACCTCACCTAAGAGGAAACGTAGGGTTGTGGTGATTGGGGACTCCCTCCTGAGAGGAACGGAGGCACCCATCTGTTGCCCTGACAAGGCCTCTACGGAGGTATGCTGCCTGCCAGGTACCCGTATCAGAGACGTTACGGAGGAACTGTCAAAAATCATCTGCCCCTCAGACTACTACCCCATGCTTCTTATCCATGTGGGTACCAATGATACTGCGAGAGGTGATCCTCAGCAGATCAAAGGTGACTTCAGGGCTCTGGGAGCGAGAGTGAAGGAGTTTGGAGCACAGGTGGTGTTCTCATCAATCCTTCCAGTCAAGGCTAGAGGCCTGAGGAGAGACAGATGCATCCTAGAGGTGAATGCCTGGCTGAGAAGATGGTGTGGTCAGGAGGGATTCGGCTTCCTTGACCATGGAGTTCTGTTTCAGGACAGAGGATTGATAGGCAGAGATGGCCTTCACCTGTCCAGGAAGCGGAAGAGTGTATTTGGGCACAGACTGGCTGACCTAGTGAGGAGGGCTTTAAACTAGGTTCAACGGGGGAAGGAGACCAAAGCCCACAGGTAAGTGGCAATGTGGGAGATCTGGGGGAAGGGATGGAACTTGGGGGGTGTTGGGACTGTAGCATCAGGAATAAAAGAGAAGGTAGTTGGAATATGGGGGGGGAATCAAATAATTGTCTTAAATGTTCCACTGAAGCGCCAACACATGAGGAGAGTGCGGGAGGAGGACTCCAAGAAAAAATGCAAGGAGGTATATGTAATAGAACTGAAAACCAAACTGACAAAGTAGAGCAAGTGACTGGGTATCTTAGGTGCCTATACACTAATGCGAGGAGCCTGGGAAATAAACAGGAAGAATTGGAAGTACTAGTGCAGACAAGGAACTATGATATCATAGGAATAATGGAGACAGGGTGGGATAGTCTGCATGACTGGAGCTCTGCCATGGATGGGTATAAACTGTTCAGGAAAGACAGGAACGGAAGAAGAGGGGGAGGAGTAGCACTATATGTCAAAGAGCTCTATGACTGCTCAGAGCTCCATTATGGAAGTGGAAGCGTGCCAATAGAAAGTCTGTGGGTTACAGTGAGAGGGGAAAGCAACAAGGGGGATGTTGTGGTGGGGGTCTGCTATAGACCACCAGACCAGAAGCAGGAGGTGGATGAGGTGTTCTATGGACAACTAGCAGAAGCTTGTAGATCACAGGCCCTGGTTGTCATGGGGGACTTCAATTACCCTGACATCTGCTGGGAGGCCAATACAGCAGTGCATGGGCAATCCAGGAAGTTTTTAGAGTGTGTTGGGGACAACTTTCTAGTACAAATGCTGGAGGAACCAACTAGGGGCCTTGCACCTCTCAACCTGCTGCTCACAAACAGGGAAGAATTGATCAGGGATGTAGAGGTAAATGGCAAGCTAGGCAGTAGTGACCATGACATGGTTGAGTTCAGGATCCTGATCAAAGAAAGAATCAAAACAAAAACCCTGGACGTCAAAAATGCAGATTCTGGCTCCCTCAGGGAACTGATGAGCAGGATCCCTTGGGAAGCTAATCTGAAGGGGAAAGAAGTCAAAGAGAGTTGGTTATATTTTAAAGAAACCCTGCTAAGGGCACAGGAAGTTGCCATTCCAATTAGGAGAAAGAATAAACATGGGAGGCAGCCAGAATGGCTTAGCTGAGAACTCTGCTCTGAGCTTAAACATAAAAAGGAAGCTTACAGGAAGTGGAAGCTTGGTCAGATAACGAAGGAGGCATATAAAGATATTGGTAGGGACTGCAGGGATAAAATCAGGAAGGCCAAAGGACAAATGGAGCTGCGGCTAGCGAGGGATGTAAAGGATAACAAGAAGGGGTTCTACAAGTATGTTAATAACAAGAAGAGGATCAGGGATGGTGTAGGTCCCTTGCTGAATGGGGCAGGCATCCTTGTGACAGAGGATGAAGAAAAAGCTGAAGTGCTCAATGCTTTTTTTGCTTCAGTTTTCACAGGCAGGGTCAGCTCCCAGCCCACTCCCATGGGTATAGCAGATTGGAGAGAAGAAGAGAGGCCCTTGGTGACGGAAGGTCAGGTTAGGGACTGCTTAAAGAAGCTGGATGTGCACAAGTCCATGGGGCCGGACGAACTGCATCCAAGGGTGCTAAGGGAATTGGCCGATGAGATAGCAGCACCACTGGCCGTTATCCTTCAAAACTCATGGAGAACAGGGGAGGCGCCAGAGAATTGGAAAAAAGCAAATGGAGTGCCTATTTTGAAGAAAGGGAAAAAGGAGGATCCAGGGAATTATAGACCAGTCAGCCTCACCTCAATCCCTGGCAAAATTATGGAGCAGATTCTTAAAGAATCCATCCTCAAACACTTAGAAGAAAATAAAGTGATCAGGAACAGTCAGCATGGATTTACCAAGGGTAAATCATGTCTGACCAATCTAATTTCCTTCTATGATCAGATGACTGGTTTTCTGGATGCAGGAAGAACCGTTGATGTGATATACCCTGATTTTAGTAAGGCTTTTGATACAGTTTCCCACAGCATTCTCATTGGCAAATTAAGGAAGTATGGGTTGGATAGGTGGACTATAAGGTGGATAGAAAATTGGCTAGATCAACGGTTTCAGCGTGTAGAATCAATGGTTCCATGTCTAGCTGGCAACCAGTCACGAGTGGTGTGCCCCAGGGGTCGGTCCTGGGGCCGGTTCTGTTCAACATTTTCATCAATGATCTGGATGATGGAATAGACTGCACTCTCAGGAAGTTTGCGGATGACACCAAGCTGGGGGTCCAATAGACACGTTGGAGGGCAAGGACAGGATTCAGGGAGACCTAGATAAATTGGAACAGTGGGCCAATAAAAATGTTATGAAGTTCAATAAGGACACATGTAAAATCCTGCATGTGGGACAGAAAAACTCCATGCACTGCTACAGGCTGGGGAACATTCAGCTAAGTAGCAGCAGTGTAGAAAAGGACCTGGGGGTCCTGGTGGATGGGAAGCTAGATATGAGTCAGCAGTGTGCTCTTGCTGCCAAAAAGGCCAATGGCATACTGGGCTGCATCAAAAGAAGTATTACCAGCAGATCAAGGGATGTGATCATTCCCCTCTATTCTGCACTGGTGAGGCCACATCTAGAATACTGTGTTCAGTTTTGGGCTCCCCACTACAAAAAGGACAGGGGCATGCTCGAGAGAGTTCAGAGGAGGGCAACCAAAATGATTAAAGGGCTGGAGCACAAGCCCTGTAAGGAAAGACTGAAAGCATTAGGCTTATTTAGTCTGCAGAAGAGAAGATTGAGGGGGGATTTGATAGCAACCTGCAACTACCTGAAGGGATGCTCTAAGGAAGATGGAGCTTGACTGTTCTCAGTGGTAACAGAGGACAGAACAAGGAGCAATGGTCTCAAGTTGCAGTTAGGGAGGTCGAGGCTGGATATTAGAAAAAACTTTTTTACTAGCCAAGTGGTGAAGCCTTGGAATGAGCTGCCAAGGGAGGTGGTAGAGTCTCCATCTTTGGAGGTGTTTAAGGCCCGGCTGGACAAAACCATGACTGGGATGGTTTAGTGGGAGTGGTCCTGCCTCTGGCAGGGGGTTGGACTAGATGACCTATGAGGTCCCTTCCAACCCTATGATTCTATGATTCCCTCCTGCACTCTCCTGGGAGCTGCAATTTGGCCATGTCTGATATAGAACAAACAGGCCATGTGCCCTCTACTGGAGTTTAATGATAATACTTTCCAAGTCTATAGTTCCACCTGCCTGATCCCAAGGCACTTCACAAATGTGAAGTGAATGAATTTAAGCCTCACAACATTCCTTTGAGATAGGGATTTATCACCACTTAACAGATATAGAAATGTGGGCACAGGGAGATAAGGAAACTGTCTGCCATGTTTACACAGCGAGTCAATGGCTGAGCTAAGAATGGAACACAGGTGTCCCAACTCCCAGTTACATCTTGGTAAGTGCAATAACATTTCTGCTTTAGTTTCTTTAGTCCTGTCTTTTGCGGGAGATGGTTTAGCTGTACTCTCCAGAACACGCAGAGAAGGGAGAGAGAAAGAGATAAAGGGGGGAGGACAAAAGGAAAGGAAACCTATGATGAGATGTGTTCAAACCCCCTAGTGAGCTTTGAAAATCAGATTCATATGCACAAAACTGTGATAGATGCTTAACATATATACAAAATAGGCAGGCCCCTTCTCAAGGAACTCACAGATAGGGCAAATTACAGAGAAAAAGTGTTGGGGAGAGAGGAAGGGGTAAAATACAAAAATATATATATAGTTTTTCTACTTAAATTTTACCTTCATACCTAACATTTTATTATTTGCTGACTCTATTCTTGAATGTTCATAATCCTTAACTGGCATATTTTTATATTTCCCATTTTACCCTAGAACACAGAAACCCCTGACTTCATCATTAAACCATCACATTTTTTTTAAAACTTAGATTTAGTAAATCTAAGTTACTTCTTTAATTTTGATGAAATGCTTAAGATCCAGGAGCAAAACATACCCTGGAAGCACTCAATTAGTTTACAAAATTATAAACTGAAGAAGTTGTCCAAATAAGTTGAATTTCTGTTATGAAATCCTCTAGCCTACTCTTTTTAAAATAATGATGGCCGTGATCCTGCAAACACTTATTCTGATGAAAGCAGAGTAAGTCTCTCTCTTTGCTGGGGCCAGACCAAATTTAATAGAACATCTGAGTTAAGTCAGTAGAAATATTCCACACTGAAAGTCACACATGTGCATATTTACATGACTGGGGCCTTTGTGGGTCATTTGGGGGCTGTTATGTTTTGCTTTTATGATATTTCCCCACTTTGGAAGTAAGGAGGAAGTGTGAAGAAATCAAGAAAAAAGGGGAAACTTTTTCTGATATTGCTATATTTGAAAAAATTAAAGTCTGTAAAACCCAGAAAAGGAAGACCCCTCCTTTAGGAAATAAATCCCTATTCAGGAAGATTGCTTGTGTAAATCCCATTGAAGTGAATGGGATTTAAGAATAGCTTGGCTGTTGAGTGTGTCCTCTGAACAGGGATGGTCTTTAACCACACGTTAGTACTTTCGAAGTGAATGGGATTTAAGAATAGCTTGACTGTTGAGTGCATCCCCTGAACAGGGATGGTCTTTAACCACACGTTAGTACTTTCCTGTTTTAGAGGAATAATTTTTGATCACATTGTACTGACTCCTATATTTAAAAAAAAAATACTAGTATGATTAACAATTTTTGAATGAAAGCATAACAAAAGACTTATCTGTGATTAATACAGGACCTGCAAGCAGATTTTCTGCAAACACGTATTCTTTGTAAAGGTGAAAGATTTAATTGAAAATGATAGATTCACACAAGATTTCTCCTCCCTCATAAATCCCTCTGTGCATTACTTCCTCTTTTTCAGAGGCATATTCAGTGTTGCAAGCATTTATTGTATATGCTGCCTTTTTTTGCAGTTTGATGACTTTTTTTTTTTTTTTTTAATTAGAGAAGGATTACTGGTAAATGTTTCTGCATAGCAGACAGAAGGCCAAAGTCAGAAATCCTTTCTTGGTCTTTACTTGGGCAAAACTTCCTTTATATATGCAAGGGTTAAAAAAATTAGATAAGGGCTTTGAGACTTGGCTCATATTTCATTCTCAGCTATAATACAATAGATGGTTGCTTCTTATCAGTTTTCCATTTATATTTACAGCAAGGTTTTTACTCAATGGTAGTGTTGCTTAAGTTTTCATTTTAAGAAGAGAAACCAATATCTGAAGAGTCAGTTTCTAGTTTTTTTTATTTGTCTTTAAATACTTGCATGAACAAAGATGTATGCAGAAAACTTCACATTAACACTGTCAGTAAAAGTCTCTCCTTCAAGTTACCAGTAAATACTTCCCTAAAAATATTTTAAATACTAAATTCCAGTTGCATGTTTTATATGAAAGAAGGCTTGAAGAAAACCCTTTGAAGTTTAAAAAGTAGTATTTTCTTAAATATGAAGCTACACAACAGCAAGCCAAATTATGTTAAGTTTATAAGCAAAACAGTATACACTTTATGAAATGGGTCAAAACAGTAATGGAATTTTTCCATTATGGGATAAGCAGAGCAGCAATTAGAATCCAACTAATTTAAGAACATCCAGTAGTCTGATTTCCCACTGTTAAGTGGCTGCTAATGAATTATTTAGAATGGGAGGAAATGGAAAGACAATACACCTCCTGCTTGATCCTTATTCAGACATTATTAGCCAGACACTTCCACCTGAAATGATCCTGAGTGAATCTGACTGCTGTTTCTTGCCTAGCGTACATGAACTCTGTCCCTAATTGTGGTTCACAGGCCAAAAGTTAGAAAAACCTTACCATGGACTTTGCAGTATAGATACAAACACATGGGAGCTGCTAGCCTGGAAACAGATTGTGATTGTATCTATTCTGAGCAAGGAGTGAGCATGTTTCAGCACTCAGTGTGTCACAACCTCCCTCCCAGTTTTTCTGAGGTCCCTAGAAAGGAAAAATACTGTGCTGGGTTTAATGTTTGACAGGACATCCATGTGGCAGGCTGGAGTAGAAGAGCCAAAGTTCTGCCCACCCTCCTCTCTGTTACTCGTGCCCTTATAGCACTATGCAGCACATATACAGCACATACATTTTGATCAGTGGTCCCTTCACTTTTCCCTGCATTTACAACCTTTAATTTTGTTCTCTTATGATGTCCCAGTCCTTTTTTTCGGGGGGGGGGGGGGGACGACAAACTATTTTATTTTATTTATATTATATATGACTGTTCACCTGTTTTAAGACTGACTCCTAAAGGAATAATTGATACTGTACTTTCTTTGCTACACTGGATGCAGTCAGTTAAAAGAAGTTGTTTGCTGAATTACATCAGTTACCCAAGGCTGGTCTACACTGCACAGTTAGGTCGATGTAAGGCAACTTATGTTGACCTAATTACATCAGCATCTGCACTCCCACTGATGTCAGTGCCCTATTACACTGACGTAACTCCATGACCATGAGAAGTGTAAGATTTATGTTGACGCAGTTAGGGCAATACAGTATCTGTGTAAACACTGCATTACTTAGTGGCCTGTTGGCTGTCTTGTCAATTTCACAAGCCATAAAACTGACAAGAAAGCTGGGCAGCCATAGCTCAGCTTTCCCTTCCCCCTGGAAAGCTGGACCCTGGGTGAAAAGCCCTGGTGGCTAGATCCCACTCCCAGCTGGCACCTGTGACACTGACAAAGCTGCCTGACTCCCAGCTGGAAATCAATGGAGGCAGAAGTTGGAGGAGCTGGATCCCATTCCCCAGGGGCAAAAAGCCCTGGGCTGCTCCCCCCTTCCTGTTCCGGGTGGGGAATATGGAGGAGACAAGCCCCAGGCAGCTTTCCCCAGCTCCTGGAGGAGAACAGGGGAGTCTGTGGGCAACCGGGGTCTCACCAGACTGCCCCTCATAGGTTGGTGCAAGCACTCCTGAGGATGTTCACCACTGACCCAAGGCGGGTACTGTGGACATACAGCCACTGCAGTAAATGCAGTAAGTGCAAGATGATCTAATGCGGGTCAACTTTGTTATCTAATGTAGACATACTCTGAGTAATTGAGAGCCAACATTATTGCAAAAGCATCACCACCTTGTGACTCTTTCATAACTGTATGCTAATTAAATTTTTGGCATGATCTTTTCTCCAGCTCCAGTGATTACTACAAGGGCACTGACAGACTGACAGGCACAACATTATTTCAAGTTATGACTAGAAAGTGGTAACGGCTGCAGAAATTACCAGACAGTCTGGAATTACCTGTAGCCAAACAAATAGTTATGGGAAAAAAGTCACTATGCAATAGTAGCACTGTGTTACCCATGTACCCTGTTTCTTTTCATCCCAAGAAATTACATCTACCAATTCACTTTCTAATTTTTGGTGCTGCTGTTTCTGCAGAGCCAGTGCAGCTACGGCAAATGTGAAATGGATTGTATTCTTGTTTCTACCCCACCATCAGACCGGCCAACTAGCTACACAGCTAATAATTATGTTCTAGTTGTAGACTCTTTGAACATATGATGATGCAAAACCCAGAAAGAGCAAGGCTGGACTTTCAGATCCAGGTAAAGTCTACAGTAAAAAGATTTACTTGCAAAAGAGTGAAATTCACTTCATGTGTATAATGTCCAGGGGGATGAAGCATTTGGAGGTGTACATGCTTGGGTGAAATCCATTCCCCCAAACTATCCCCGGGAAGCAGCAGCAGCGTAAACTGCTCACAGACGTTACTCCAGCCATTTATGCCACTTGAACAGACTGCAGTGGTTCTCAACCTTTTGCGGGTCACAGCGTCACCTCACAGGATACACCAGTCCACTTTCCCCAAGTCGAATTCAGTCATCTCCCCAGCTCTCTGTGATAAGACTTATTGCTGTGTGGTGACACAGTAATGTTCCCCGACACCATGGTTAATAACTGAGCATGAATTCTGCAGAATTCATGTGATCACTGATCCATCACATGCATTCCTTGCTTGCCCTCAAGAATATTGTGTGAGACACACAAAAGTCACACCCTTCCAAGGACTAAGAGTATAGAAACCTGCCCTTTTTGCCCACCCTGCTTGTGCCTCCCTTCACATAGTCCTACCATCCCTTGGCTTTAAGCAGAGCACGAGGCCTTCCACAGGGTTAATATACTCTAACTGTGCAAATCTGACATGGAATCGCTGCAATACAAGAAACAAAGAAGCAGTCAATGTTATTTTTACAGTCACTCTTTAAATTGAAACTGTAAATATGCAGATTGGTTGAAAAAAATAGCCTTTGCTAAATGTTTTCATTCTGTACAGAAAAACTTGTACTTTTCTTTTAGTGTTAAATTATTACTACCTTCATGCCAGCAGTCAAAATTTTACTAAAATTCAAGCCACTTCACTGTGCACACAGCCCCTTATAGTTCACCGCACTTTCCCCTTTCTTCCTGTAAGGAGCATTACTAGTAATAAAGTGGCAAAACTAAAATTCATTATGGAAATTAATCATACTGCTCAAGGTTGTGGGGGGGGGGGGGGGGGTGGGTTGTTTTTTTGGGGGCCCGGGGCCCCCCCCCCCCCCACACACACTTAAAAAAGTCCTGCCTTATAACACCCTCAGTAGTTATTTCAGTAGTACATGTGACACAGAGCTCGAGGAACAAAACTGACAAACGTAGAAGCCTTTTAATGTGGTAACACCCCCTCTTAGAAGCTTGCTTTACATACCTTCACTGCTGGGCTTTCCAGTGCAAAGACTACTGTTTGCACACTCATCTTACTTCTACCAGCAGCTTTCTGCAACAGGTGGGACAGAAACCTGCATGGCACCTCCGAGAGCAGCACGGCAGGCCTTCACAACAGCAGCTTATGCGTCATAACTCTTGCAGACTTACTTTTGCAATAAGCAATGTCTGTTGGAAGGGTGAGGGTGGCAAGTCACTGCCTACGAGGCAGTTTGTGGCTCAGCTGGGCTTTTTGGACAGAAGCAGAGGAAATATCAGGGAAGGTATTTCATTTTGTTTTATAAAACAAAACCTTCATTTCTGTACTTGCACACACACTCAAATAATCAAAGGCAATAACTTTTTAAAAAGCACAGACCCTTAAAATATTAAATTACATCAAAAAGCACTTTAAAAGAATATTATGTAGTTTGTGAAGTCAAGCACTCACAATTTAGGAAAATGCTAAATTTACAGTTGCCCGTGCAACCTTTACTTGACCCTTTGGCACAAACACCCTAGGAACTAAATAAAAAAGGGATCCAGCAGGAAATATAGTATGTGACCATGTAATTAAAGACTGTATCATAATGCATATGCACAAGGGGACTGAATTAAGATTGTGCAGGCAACTGTAAATTTACCGATGCCTAGCTTTTCACTGTGCTTTTCTTTACATGCAGTCTTTTTTATATATGTAATTTCATCAGATTTGGGTTTTTCTTCTTTAAATGAGCAAAGATAAAAATAAACTATTATGTACAATTATTACAACCACCCGCTCACACAGCATCACCAAAGTTTGAATCATGACTCTTAAGAATTGCAGCACAGATTTCTACTACCAGCGGCTCTAGGATGAACTATCCTAACTAGCAATAAAGGAAGCCTGTTATCCAGAGTGGGGAGAAAGGCTGATGGCAACATGTGCTAGGCTCAGGGGACAGCCAGTCAGAGGTGAGTCTGGTGTTCTTTCTCCCCTACCCTAGGAAGCAGGGATGCCTGCCTCATGTGATGCCTCCAGAGGATAGAATGGGAGGGGGGATGGCTGCTGGGACCAAGTTTAGAGAAGCTTTTTACTCTCGAGATCCAAGTCATGATAGTATCTAATTCTCTGCAGTCATGTCTCTAAGTAAAAGATCTTTACCTGTGCATTCCTACTGGGACCCTGTAAAGAGGAGCAATGCAAGAAGCCTAGGAGGAATGAGAAAATCAGTGAGCTGTTATGCACCAATAACTGAATGCTAATTTATTATGTATTCAGTGCCTAAAGTGTGATAGGCACTGTACAAAAAAAAAAACAGACAGTCCTTATTATAAGCTATTCTTTTGCTTTCAGACATGACAGAAAAAGTGAGAGCAATGAACAAGGGTAGGGGAGAAATACTACATGGGTGACAACAACAAGATCTCACAGTTACTTGGACTTGTTAGATGAATGTTTCGATGGTACTCACATGGGGGGGGGGGCGTATTGTTGTTCAAATTATGCATCTCCAGCCCCTACAAGGGGTGTTGAGAGGAGTGTGGTTTATTTTAAAGAAGTGAACTTATTGATTTTTAAAAACAAACCAATCAACATTTAAGTAAATTGTTTAAATTTAAGAACCAACACTCACTGTCAGGGCCATT
Source organism: Podocnemis expansa (assembly GCA_007922195.1). NCBI lineage: Eukaryota > Metazoa > Chordata > Testudines > Podocnemididae > Podocnemis > Podocnemis expansa. Next base: position 265,827 of record ML681995.1, on the reverse strand, counting down.
GCTACATTCCCAGTCTTGCCAAGAGTTGAAAAATCATGAGTCAAACCCCTTCTCCACAAAAATCATGAGGGTCTTTAAAATGATTAAATGATGTGGGATGTTGGGAGGGAAGAGTCAAAACTACCTTTCACAGTAGGGGGATGAGGTGAAGAAGGCACAGAGACTAAACCTTATCTCTTCACTCCCAGAGGAGGAAAGGAGTTGTCCCCTGCATGCAACAGAAAGGGAGGCTGAAGAATGCTAGTCCCTGGGGAAAGCCTTATTTCAGTGACAGAAGGTTCCACCTGCTCACATATGGGCTATCCCAACTAGAGTTCACCCAACAAGAGAGTTGGGACAGTAGAGGCCTGTGGCAGTGTAGAAAAGTGAGATGAGCAGAAGGTATCTGCTGGGGCCAGGGAACAGCCAGGGTTGAGACAGCAAGAGAGAGAAGGGGGTGGTCAGAGACCAGGTACTTGCCGGGGCCAGAGGAATGGCAGCTGTTACAAATGGGAGTGAGGTGACTGCAGCAATCTGTTCCCAAATCAAAGGAAGGAGGAAACAGGGGACAAAAATAACATGACTTGCAATGAATTTTGTGAGATTTGGCAACAGTGTGAAAAATGCACATAAATGAGCCACAGCATGACCAGCATATACAGAAAACAGTTGTTCAAAAAGGGCTCCTATCTGGGCTTCAGTCACTATTTTTAAAAACACACTGGTTTCAGTTTTCCAAGAAACGACACACACACTGAGCAAACAAAGGCACTTGGTAAGAGGTTACAATTTCAAATTCATGACACTGCAGAAAACAAGCCTAGGCATGCAAGTGTTCAGGCTTAACTGACAGTATAAAACTGCCAGAAGCTAAACTAAAAGAATGAGGAATTCCCGCAGACTACTTAAGCTGCTGGAGGGTAAAACACAGAAACAAAAAGTTACCCAGTTCTTTCCTTTTACAAAGTAGTACTGTACCTTTGCAAAATGCTGGCATTAAATTCAGATTTGTAAAAAGTCACAATTACACTTTTAAAAATCCCCCATGTGCCAAAACATTCTCAGTCTTTTTGGGTATTTTCCCCCAGAAGGTTTAATAGATAATCGAGGAAGCAGTCTGTAGTTAAGGGACTCTTTGGGAAGCACCGTACACAATATACCTTCACTCGGATTCTTAGGAAACCAGAGATGTTATTAGTAATTCTCCTTTTAAAACGCTTGGTGGATTTGCTCCACTCTCTTTCTTTGACTTTTGTCTCTGTTGCCCTCCCTGTGCTCCTGTTACTTGATTAATACTGGTCTCCCTTCTGCACAATTTCACCACTGTATTGCTTCTGCAGGTTTTTCCCCATACAGCTCCTGTGTCTATCCTCCTGTATCTCCTCATCTCAGCTGAGGTTTTTTTCTTTTGCAGATGCTTGAGTTTCATGAGTGTGACTAAGTACACTCCTGTACACACCCTACATGGTACTGTAATAATCTTTGTACAAAACATGCCTTGTAAGGTTTCATTTGAAAATTAGTTCCAAAAGGATTGCCGTGTTAGTCTAGTTCAGCAAAACAAACAAAGCAGTCTGTGGCACCACATTTATTTATCGCATGAGCTTTTGTGGGAGAAAATCCCACTTCATCAGATGCCTGAAGATCTTCTTTTGATAGATTTGAAAACTAATAACTCACTGGTCAATAATATCACATTAAAAAATGCATGTAGCAATGTTAGGAACACAAGCTGAAACTGTGACTCGTGTGTTTGCTGACAGGCTGTTTGAGTCAAAGTTGCTAGATCAGGGCGAGGACTATACAGACAGACACTCAGGTTGTGACCTGCGTGCTGTTAGGCTGTTTGTGAGTGGGAGCTATAGCAGCAAAACACTGTAATGAGCTTCAGGTTGCATGGCAAGACTCTCACTAGTCTGGACTGTGTCCTGAACTATCATAACCACACAATTATGGCTAAAAATAAAAAAACAAAACAAGCAAAATACCATAACTTCACAGTCATTATCCAGTGAAACAATAAAACCAGCATTTTGCAGTGTTTTGGGTTAGCATCAAGAATAAAAATCAGCACACCTCTACTGGCATTTAATTATCTGAACAGCGCCAATGAGACCATTTAGTTAGAGACAAAAAATGAGACACACAGTGAAAATATATTGCCCTTAGCCCCTAAATCTTTATAAACAATGTCTCAAACATCCAACATATCTTTAAGCAAATCAGCTGCTTCCCAGCAAATAACATGCATACATACAAAGGAGGGGAAAGAAGCCCCAGTTGCAATCAAATGTAAAATACAGAAATGTGAAAATTTGTGCATGCATGCCTCTTTCCTACCCACATCTCCCTCTCTCAGCTCTTTGCTTGAAGAAAAAGCCAGTAAAGAAACTCTAATGAACGTTGTGCAGGAGAGTCATAGTTAGTAAGGCACTTCGCTTTACAGCTGACGAGATATTAAATATCCCTTAAAGACACAAATCTCTAGAAAACAGTTTTAAAATAATCTTCCTGCTGCATGAGTCATATACAGAACACATGACTAAATAAGTTGAGGTGACTAAATTCAGGCCTCCACAAATCAAAGATTTAGTAGCCAGCCGCCTAGCTCCACTGCAGAAATGTAATGGAGGAGCACCCTCTGGCAACCAAAAGTAAAATTTGCTGATGCCTAGCTGTGAGCCAGTTTTGTCTACCCCTGATAAAATAAATCATTCCTGGCCTGATTTTGAGAATCATACAAGCCAAAAGTCATCACACAGAATCTTAAAGCTGTTTGCACTTAACAGAGGGACTTACTGTAGACCATGCAAAACATGTGTTTCATTTTCCTGTGTGTGGAATTTCTTTGGGGAAGGGGGAAGAATTGGAGAAAACGATGTGAAATTGAGACAACCCCATTTTTTTTTTTGTGACAGCCAACCAAAACATAGAGATCCAGACTGTCCTTGAGCAAGATGTTAACAAATCGCTAGCTTTGTCCCTAGAGACCCTTGTTCTGTCCCAAGTGAAGCAGAATTTTGGGGCCTCTTCAGTATTCTCACTGTAGCTTCACAAAACTGGCACTCTCTTTCCAGAGAGGCCCAGCATCAAAAAAACACCTGACCACCAAAATTCTCTTCACTTTTAAAGAGTTCAGAATTCTATATACAACTCAAATAGTCTCTCTCCCATTTAATAATTTAGGAAAGCGCAGGCCTTTCTCAAGTTTTAAACAGTTCATAGAGATGCAATTATTAGGACTGCTTTTGTTTTTATTATTTTAGAGATAATACGAGAAAAGGCCAGCTATGTGACCCCAATAAATAATTCTAATGACTTTTTTAAAGAACTTGTTACTAACTATCTCCTACAGTTAATAACCCTGGAAGTTCACATCTATATGTACAATTACAATGGACTCATCCATGGAAGTGTATGAATGATGCCACAGAAGTCAACAAGAGACATGGATCCTCAGTGGCTTTGAAAAAAATCAGGCCTCTTATTTAGGCACCTATATATGATGTGGGTGCCAAAATTAAGGCACCTGAATTTGAGAACAACGGCCTTGGTTGCTTACTTTTCTGCCTCAATCTGCTAACCTGGTTGTCACTGTGTATGATTTAACACAAATGCACTCAGGACAGATGTAGAGATCCAAAGTGAACCTTGGATCCAATTATCAGAGCTTTGTGATTTGGGCCATCTCTAAAGTAGATATTGCTCCCCAAAATCAGGATTAGCACTACAGAGCTAGGGTTTGGTAACCTGAGACAGGTTAACTTCAGCAGCTGCAGTCTGTAACACTGCTCCTTTTACACATAATGGAACATCAAGCATGAGAAGAAAAACCTACAAATGAGGCCTAAGGAAAAAAGTTACAAAGAATGGCTGTAGTGAAATGCTCTCACATAATGATGTCTAAAACAAACAAGGAGTCCTGTGGCACTTAAAGACTAACAAGCTGATTTACCGCACATCTTCAAAGCATCTTACAAAGTGGGATTTTCTCCCACAAAAGCTCATGAAATAAATAAATTTGTTAGTCTTTAAATGCCACAGGACTCCTTGTTTGTTTTACTGAACTAGACTACGAGATCAAGAGCTGAAGGTTACACATATAAAGTTTCCTTTCATATAACGGACTTGACTCATTTAGTAATTCAAGAGAAACTAGTAAAATCAACTAACAAAGTTTAAGTCACTGTCTGCTTATATGTGCATTTCCACAGATCAAAGAGTTAAAAATTAAGAAGAGTCAGAAAATTTAAAATAAAAAGGCTACTGACAAACACAAGCTATTCATTATTACATTATAATTAGGCTTGCGCTTCTAAAAGTCCAGGAAAGGTAGAATAGAGTTGTGGTTTTATTTGGTAGCAACAAAGGCCAGATTAACAAGCCAGATGTATGCTTCATGTTCCTATACAGCTACTGTTTCTGTGTACGTGAACACAATACTTAGGTGTTTTCAAGTGCATATTGCTGCAACCCACACATCTGATACAGGAATTGAACCTTCACAATGAATGCTAGTTATTTAGATTTCACTGTTGATCAGTTTGGGGGTCTTGTCCATATCTAGAGTTATATAGCCAAGAAAGCTTTGCTTCAGGATTTCTTCTAATGCACATAGTATAACCATCTAAGGCAAAATTTCAACAGTACTTAAAACCAAATATACAGGTTGTTTAATGCCTTTAGTAAAACTCTTCTTTTGCAAAGGCTGATATTTGAATATAATAATTCTGGTTAATTGCCCACTCCCTAATTTGGTCAAGTCACTTTTTATTTTTGTGCCTCAGTTCTCCATCTGTAAAATGGGTGTAATAATCCTCTTTCCCCACCACTAACCACCACCATTTCTCTCTCATCTGTTATACTGTAAGAATTCTATGCCCTGGAGAGCCTCTACTCTGTGCTGATACAGCATCTAACTCAGTGCTTTAGTTAGGCCCTCTGAATGCTACCATAAGGCAAATAGTAAAATTATCAAGATTAATACTTCCTCCATGAAATGAAATCAAAAGCCTTTCTTCATCTCATAAGATTGTTTCTTTTGGCTCCAGTTCTGGAGACTGCAACCAACTTCATTCCAGGGAGCCTTACTTTTTTTTTAAAAAAAATTATTTGTATTATTGTAGCCCTAGTCACGGACCAGGACTCTATTGTGCCAGCAGCTGTACAAAGACACCATAAATAGTAATTTCTTGCCTCAATGAACTTACAGTCTAAGTTAAGCAAAGTCATCCAATCATAGCTGCTTTTCACGATACAGTACACATCAATGTTGCTCCTTTACCTGTCTATGAACTGGTCGATCATAACAATATCTCCAGGCTGTATTTCTTCTCTTAATGACCCACAGGCAGTAGTTACTAAAATATGAGTACAACCCTCTTCCTTCAAAGCCCAGATGTTGGCACGGAAGTTGACATTTGTTGGAATAATGGTATGATGTCTCCCATGCCTGCAAAAACAGAAGTGGCAACTGAGAGAAATAAAATTAAATTACTCAAACCAAACAAATAGCTCAACTAGGAATTTAGGAAATTTAACTTGCCCAGCAAAGCTACAAATGGAATTGTGCTCTTCAATAACTTGCACTGTTGCCATCTGAAGACTTTATCTAAAGAGTCTGGGGCTACGCTGTGCTCTTCCTAAAGTACCAGCTTCTGGAGTCATGAGGATATGTGAAAAGCTCAGGTGTTACTTTTAGAAAAGAGTAAGTGTCTAGCTTTCATGGTTGTAAAGAAAAGTTTGAAAACATGACCTGAGTGCACTTTTAATGGTAGGAAACCCTGGAAGATAAAATAAAATGCCCCAAATTATTTTTTTTAAAAAAACCTTATGATTTCTGAACACTTGGAATTGACAATAGTGAACTTTCTATGTACTATAGTCCATGTATAGGATTTATTTGTGCACAAGGTCCCACACAAAAATTCAGTTTGTAGGTTCCATTCACTTAGTCTCCACTGTCACTTTTAGTCTGACATGCTAGCACCGTTATAACCAGAAGAGTGACTCTGACACTGCGGTATTCTCTCCTATCCCCCTCCAATGCAAGATGTGATTAATTTTACAAACATGGAACGTTATTTTTCAGTTAGCACTGTGACTTCCATCTGGGATCGAAAGTCAAGCTGGGTTCTTTTACCTCTTTCTTGCATCTTCACTGATAAATAAAGGTAAGTTGTAAATACCGTACTCTGTACTCAGAACAAAACCATCAATGTTTGATGATAAAATGGGCAGAGGAGTATCCAGCCTGCCCTTCCATCTACAGCCCTCAATGTCTGTAGAAAATAAAGAGGTGAAAAAAGATGCAACACGCCATCCGTGTAAAAAAATACAACACTAATACAAAATCTTCTCCCACCCTCATTTTTTTCAAATTATGGTAGAGAAGATGTACGATTTTCAATCTTTCCTTGGAAACGGATACAATATTGCTCTTGAGCTAGATCTACACTAAAATCTTACATCTGGGTTTGATAACTAGTGGCTTATATGGCTTACCCAGCTGGTCCTGAATGGTAATAAACTCCATTTTTAGACCACCACATAACAATCAAACACACTATGCTAAGAAGGATACTGAACACTGCTCTCCACATCTGTCCAACAAGGAAGTTCTACATCCACTGAGATATATGGGGGAGTCATGTTTGACACTCATTATCTAACAAGGCACAACAAAAATAATATGGTGTATACCCAATACGAGGATAAGCCTACTAAGATTTTTGGTTTTGGTCCTGGAAATCTAGAGTGCACTGAAAAGATACACATAACAACATGATGAGACACACTCAAAGTTCCAGTTTGCATGACTATCTCAGAGTACAATTTTCTTGTTGGGTGGGGTGTAACCCATGGGCCTAGTCTGCAAACTGTATTATATAATCTGTTTATTCTTTATTCTTTTGGTTAATTATAGTGTTTGGTTTGTGTTTCAGTACTGAATAATTCCAGTATGCAGGACTTCATTACATCTGGCTGTAATGCAAGGAACCTACAGATCAGTATCCTCTATGATTAGCTGAAGTGAGTTAGCATAAGTGTATTTAATCTTTGGCATGGGTAAATGGTGTACCAGTTACCCCTTTAATTTTGGGGAACTGAATGGAGAACTCAATGTGTTCACCAAGATTCTGGAACATACAAGTACAAAGTACCCCACAAGGAACATGTAAGTAATAGTTCAGATCAATGGTAATGGTTTCAAGGATGGTATGTATGGCTGTGTTATTAACATGTATAGGGGCCTTTTTTTAAAAAGCATTCCCTGTGTTTAGCAATATGGTATAATTACCCAACACTCAACCCTGATCTCTACCATCTGAAGGCTGAGGAAACTGGAACATCAAACCCATTTTGACATGCCAGAGATGAGGTTAGACTGTTGTTTCCTATTACTGGGTCTACTCAGAAGGCTGTCAGTATTCTGGGTTAAGTAGCTTTTGTAAGGGGATGTTACCGCAAGCTTTTATAGAATTGTATTACATCTCTGTGATTTGCAGCTTTAATAATAAAGACCTCTAAAGCCTGCCTTAGTCCTCAGTCTGAATGTCCTTGTCACACGCCCTGAGGGTCTGCACAAAGTATTGAACTCTCAGCATTCTCAAATTTGTAGCCTGATTCTGGGAGAAGAACATAAGTATCTTTAGGTCAGATCATCAGTGAGCCACTAATAAATTAGTACCATAAAAATTAGGTTAACAGGAAGGAGGGAAGGAGAACACCACATTAAGACATGGATTGCAGGGGCAGGGAGAAATAGTAATATGAACATGGGTACAAGAATGGAAACCTAGTATCCTTAAACTAGTAATACCAACAGGCCATCAGTTTGGTGGTATTATATTTCAAAGTAGCATAGGAGTACTGGGAGAGAGCTCCTAAAAGCATAGTAGCATAGGCATACTAGCCACATAAAACCCACTAATATTAACTGGACATGAATGACTAAATCTTTGGACATATTGCAAGATTTACCACAAAAGGACATGTACTTTATTTTAGCGAATGTAACTAAGCCTATCAATAACCACATGAAGATGAAGGCCCCATGTTAAGTAATATGGCAAAATGCAAATTTCCTCAGCTCTGAAAGAACTACAGTGACTGCCTCACCCAATTCACTGACTTCTTTTTTATTATTAATTTAAGTGTTCTGTATTTATGTAACAGGAGTTTCTCTCTCTTTATTGGAAAATATTCCATAACCTCATCTTTAATAAACTAGATATTTTAAGCTATGAAAAATCTCCAAAGGGAAAAAGGCCAACGGAAATCGCAGAAGACAAAAAGCACACAACGAAATAAATATGGGAGAGATCCAACCAGATGTGATAGCCAATTAAGTAACCGCACACAGCTACAATGTAGCTTGGAAAGAAGAAAATAAAATTTTAAACTAAGGCAAAGACCGAACCCACCCACCATACTCAAACAAACAATGACAGATTGAGAAGTTTCTATATCCACCCTCAACAACTATAAAAACTCAATTCTTTATATAAAATGGAAGTGAGAAGACAAAAAAAGAGATTTTACTTATCAGACAATTACATGCTGCACTGTGAAGATGGCAACCACTCAAAAATCCTACATTTCACTACTTAAACCCTTCGGAGCAATGTTCTCTCTACTTTTTCATAGGCTGTGTGTGCAAAACATTTCTTTGTATGCACAAAAAATATCTTTGTGTGTGCTAATATTAGCACTGTTGAATTTTTTTGTGCATGCTTTATTTTGTTGTGTGCGTGACTTTCACAACCTGTGTGTGCATGCACATGCGCACAGCTAGAAGAGATGTCAAAAACAGAGCCCAAGCGGTACCTTAATAGTATCTGCTTCTGAGAGAGAAACTGAAAATATATCAAGAGTGCATAAAAGGGGCATGCCAGTGACTTAACTCAAAGAAAAGACAACAGAAAAGAAGATAGAAGCCCAAGAAAATAAAAGTAATTTCTTCCTTTAAAAGAAAAATATTAAACCTTGGCCATATATGGAGTGCAGAATCAAATTTTCTTTAACTTTACTGAAGGATCGCTTGGAGGTCTCAAAAATGCACATGGTGAACTCGCACTCTACATCTAAAGTTTCAGTGTTACCCCCATCTCTTTGTTAAAATCATCTTTTCAACCAAGTAGTCAGTGGAGCTAAATGGACAGTGCAAACAAACAAACAAAAAAAAAAACCAAACAAAAAAATGCAACCCCAAACTGAAGTTTTTCAACAGTCTAGCTAAAAATCCTTTCCTCTCATAAAAGTTTAGCCGTAGTTCCTTGTGATGTCAAAACCACGCTAGTTCTACAACTGCCAGAGAGTCTTTCAAAGTATGAAATATCTAGATTTCTAATTTAAAAATAAAACAGAAGAAAAGTCTACCCATTTTGGGGGGGTAGGGAGAAATCAATGAAGGAACAAATCCCTTCCTTCTCCCCCCTTTCACAAGTCATCTTTAAGTGTGGGTGTTCTTTTATTTTGTGCAGGGCATTATACCGAATGATTCTGCTGGGATGTGGAATGAAACCACAATGATACATTTACATTTTCCTTCAAGCAAGTTTCTCCAGCAGCTGCACTTTTTCTTGTCAGGCAGGGCAGAACGTGTGCAGTACACCAAAACTCCTCTGTAGAACATCATAAATTGCAGGAGGAACTGCTTATAGGAATTGTTCAGATGCTCATTAACCAGGAACAGTAGTGATTTTTTTCACTCCCATCCAACACCTAAAAACAATCACATTCCCCACAAAAAGCAGGAACGGCACAGCTCCTGCAGGACCATCTACAAGCCAAGTTTCAACCTTTATCACATTTGTTGCCAACATTACTATGAGTAGTCAGATTTTAAAAAAAACAGGAAACTTTCCAAACATGGCTGGAAAAAATTTCCTCAGATTCCACTCCCCAGAATATTTATTGTTGGACCTCTCTCCAGCCATAAAGGACCCCAATAATTATCTGGAGAAAGCTATGAATGTCTGAACAGGTGGTTATAAAAAATTTTTGCTACAAGTGAAAGGCACAATACATTTTTACTGTATTTCTCTCAACTGGGTGACACCATAAAGGAGATTCTTCTACTGCATCTGCTCTCATTTTATATCTGAATGAGCACAGTGCTTGTAACTGGCATTGAAGGGTGGACTGGATCACTGCAGGATCAATGATGCCTGGAATCACTGGCCGAATCAGGGCAGTTGCATCTAATCCATAAACTTTTAGTCTGTAATAACCAATGGAGGCTGACATGGAGCTACATTTGTGAATGGACACAGAGCATTTCCAGGTGCCTGAATTGGTCTGTAAAAGGCTAACATTATGACATATATACCGGCTTTGAGCTCCTGATTCTTCTCCAACTGAAATGAATGGAAGTTTTACCATTTGCAGGATAAGACATAAATTTGTGTCATAACAAGTAGTTAGTCCATCTGACCCAGACAGAAAAAGGAAACAGCTAAGGCAAACCTCTTTAAGAAATGAGTAACACAAAAGTCTTTTGAAGACATCTTTACCTTGCTAGAAGCACACAGTCAACATTCTTTATCTTTCCCAATATCAAAGCATCTGACGGCTGTAAAAAACAAACAAGGAACAGTCACAACATGCCAACAAGATCAGACACATTTATCTATATTTATGCATAATCAACACTGCTATTAAAAGAAATGAAAAGTTTACCGCTACAGCTTCTCTTTACTTAAATTCAGAAAGAACTGCAATTTAATCTGACATTAATAAAACAGTTTGGAACTGGAAGGACATGTTTTGCAATCACATGGTTTCAATATATTAATACCATCACTAACATTAGAAATCCAACCACATATTCACACAGCTGTTCAAACATGTTACATAAGAACAGCTTAGAAAACCTTCTTGGGGTAGTCTAGGTATACTTAATCCTGTGACAGCACAGGGAGCAAGACTAGATGATGCCTTAAGGTCAGCCCACCCTTCTATGATGAACATTTAAAAAAAAAATATTTGCACTAAGGTTACCTTTAAAAGTAACTGTATCCATGTAACTTTGTTTTTTCATAGCACTCCATGCAAAACAGGTGTCAGCTCTTAATTGAAAACTAATTATTTTGTTAACTGATTATTTGCATTTTAAAATGTATTAGCAGATGAATGCACAGGAAATGTGTTCATTGAATAATAGGTTAAAATATACACACAAAATATCCAGAAAACTTTACAGCACTATTAGAGTTTTGCAACAACTGAGCATTCATGCAGTATTGAAATATTGTACATCAATGGCTCCCAAATTTTACTGGTTCATGTACAATCTTCTTAAAAACAAAAGAAAGTTCCATGTATTACATGCGAATTGTGTACACATTTACTTTAGGTCTTACTGGTCTTAAGTATTTACAGACTCATTGTAAAATAAGTTTTGAATCTGGCTGGCGGAGATTTGCTTGGGAAAAACAAGAAAGGAGTTGGGTGGGAAGACAACAGGACAGAAGGTTTAGAGTTGGTCAAGAATTTTTCATTACAATAGTTTTATCATTGGAAAATTCCAATTTGTTGAAACCAAAATTTCGTGGGACCTTAGTGGCTTTGATAAAAAACTTTTAATTCTTGAAAACATTCATGGGAAAAGAAAACCATTTCCTGCCTTGCTCTAGTCCTCAGTATATTAAATGGAAAAGGCCCTCCTCTTGGCTCCCACCAACTCCCAATCTTACCCGACAGTGGTATTCTCTTCATCAAATACCATTGCTTGAATAGAATCATGTACCCTAATAATATACAGTTCTTCTACTACTTCTCCCATCCTCAAACTTGATGCCTTACTAAAAAGTCGGGGCCTACTTTACAGAGATGTTAAGCTCCTGCAGCTCCCATTGATGAAAAATAAGAACTGCAGGTAGAAATGAAGCTGTGCATGAAAGTTTTAAGCCCTCTTCTGTGCCAGTCATCCCCTTGTTAGCCTGGGTCTTAGAACCAAACTACATGTTTATAATGTACTTAATTGTACTTACTTCTTCATCATAACTACTAATGCATTAACTATCTTCCAAATGTTTAAGTATGTTTGTTTATTCAATTTTAGGAATGCTATGATGTCTACTACTTGCCACAGAAACACTATCTGTAGTTTAATGTTAAGTACAACACTTCAGATGTCATTTGACTTTGTCTGCCATTTTATTTTCATTATGTGGTCTATCCAAGTGCCATTATTTTATTAGACCATGTATCATATTTGAAATGCTTTCAGATATGGGATCAGAATGCTTTCAGAAAAAGGGAATTTTCCAGAGAAAATATTTTTAGTACCGTATCATATCTGATTTTTTTTTTTTAAAAGTCCCTATTTAATTTTAGCCTCCGGGCATTTAAGCATATAATTAACCATGCTATTTCATTATCAAAAGCTTACTCACAATTCTGAGCTAGATTTAGTTTTGGAGAAGCAAAGTTTCCTTACCAATAGGTACTTAAAAAAAAAAAAAAAAAAAAACACTGTCAAATTATCAAGGAATGTTTTTCTTCTTTGAGTGCTTGCACATGTCGATTCCAAATTGGGGAGATCACTGGAAAGATTTCCCCTATACTCAAGTACCCACAGGGTTGGCTGTGGAGCCCCCTGGCGTGGTGCCTGTATACCGCTGTATATAGGGCTCAGCTGACTCTCACTCCCCAGATCCTTCTTACTGCCATGATGGTCACTGGAATAGTTGCTTACCGTTGCTAGTGACCTATCCCCTGTACTTCTAGTGTTTAGTGTTAAGTATTCTTTACTAATGTGAAGTTGTAATTCTGAGGTAAGGCTTAGGAATCAGCTGTTTTGGAATTATGAACAAGCAGTCTATGATTACTTACCTGTAACTGGTGTTCTTTGAGATGTATTGCTCATGTCCATTCCATAACCCACCCTCTTATCCCGCTGTCAGAATTCTCGGGCGAGAACTGGGGAGGGGAAGGTCGGCTAAGCCCTATATATGGTGCCATGCTGATGCCATTCCAGGAGGCTCCCCAGCTGATCCTGCAGGTTTTCTAGGGGAAAACTTTCCAGCAATCTGTGCGTGCAGCATGCACGTACCTGATTTGGAATCAACTTGAGTAACACATCTTGAGTAACACACCAGTTATAGATAATTAACTGTCTTTTCTTACAACAGTCCATAACACCTCACTATAGCTAGTTCTTTCTTCTCCATTTATGAAGTATTGCAGCAAATGTGCAGTGTATCTTAAAATTATCCACAGCATAGGTTGGCTCTACTGCTGGATAGTAAAACAATTTGTGTGTTTAAAGACAGAGAAAGAAAGATCTACTAAAGCTGAATACTGAGTGCCAGAAGAAAAACTAGAGAACAGAAAAGCAGATTAATACGTTCTCTCTTTCATACTGCAAAGGGAAGATCCAAGTGTAATGAGTTATAAGTAAAATGATTTTGGTGGTCTCAATCTAGATGCTATTAGAATTTTTCCACTCCTCTGTATTTTGATATAGTTTGTAGTCTGATGGTTCCCAAACTTTTCTTTGCTGTGGCATACCTTGATATCTTTAATTATTTTGAGGGACACCACTATATAGTTGCCAAATGAACTCAGGAATATTTATGATCCAATCTAGAACTTGTCAAGCAGTTTTTCAGAAAATTCCGTGGCACACTTGCTCAGGCCTGTGATGGCACATTGGTCAGAAAATACTGTTGTGGTCTAAGGTTTGATGGGGGAAAAGCAAGGATCCCTGTCACAGCATAGCAGCAATGGCAGTAGGTCAGATTTCAGAGTTCAAGACTAATCAGTCCAATCCTCAGTTTCAGTTACCAGGGTGCAATTTGCTTCTACATGCCTGCAAGAAAGCTTCAAACTACACATTTAATAAATAATGACTGCTGTCACAGTGCTGGATTCTATGGAACGCATTTAGGCGTTTTCTTGGAGACTGCCTGTTTCTCATTAATAATGTGAACAGTTGTCATGGGAACATGAAGAGGAAAAGGAAAACTGACAAGAAAAAAATATAACAATGACTGTTTTGTTGCTAACTACAAGCATTCTTAAACCATCACAGAGCATCTTATTAACAGGTTGTAAGTGATAAAGGCGTCATGGGAGGATAACTCAGTGTTTGTAAAGCATTGAGGGTGCGCTAGAGACAAAGATTTTGACCTACTTCAGAAGGTCTGAGCATTGCTAGCATCTTGATCACTAAGGGCTTGTTTACACTTAGGCTTTGTCTACAATAGCACTTTTGTTGGTAAAAATTTGTCAGTTGGGAACGAAAGAAAACCCCCTGCCTGACCAATATAAGTTTCACTGACAGAAGTGCCCACGTGTACAGTGTTATGGTGACAAGCAATGCACTCCTGCCAACTCAGCTACTGCTGCTTGTGGGGGATAGTTTACCGGCAAGAGAGCTCTCTCTAATCAGCATCAAGGGACAGCACAGGAGATCTTACAGTCGTGCTACTATAAAGTCTGTAGTGTAGATATGGCCTTACACTGCTGTGGGCTTAGCAAAGACACTAACTATGTCAATGGGAGAGCTGCTCCCCCTTGCTTATCTATTCCAGCTCCCCAACAGGAGGTACCTATGTTGATGCGAGAAGCTTGACCACCAACATAGAGCTGTCTGCACCAGGGGTTAGGTCAGCTTAGCTACGTTGTTCAGGAGTAATGTGGTATACTGATGTAAGTTGGAAGCGTATATCGAGCCTAACTCATTAACATTGCTATTTCTGCGTGCAATTATTCCAATGAGAGACAGAATTTAGTTTGAGCTGTAAAGAGTTAATAGTAAAACTATCAAAAGAAAAAATCTGTAATTAAGGATCTAATAAAATACTTTCACTTAAAAACCTAACAGCTTCTCGAGCCCATATATATTAAAAAACACTTAAAATATACAGAATTACAAAAAAAAAATTACAGATTTACATTACCTAATATTTCAAGGCAGAGATGAAAACACGGAAAAATCAAGCACGTTCATTAATATGAATCTGTTATTAATGAGCTTCTGTCATTATGGGTATTTTTAAAATTATACTTCAATACAGAATACTCCTGTTTGCCCAGAACTCTATAATCCAAGTCTCCCATTATCCCATCTGATGTATCACATGCTTAGGGACAAGGAAGGGAACTGGATAATGCAGATGTACTGATAATACAGCAGAAAACCCTAACCAGAACTATGAGGATCACTTGAGCCCCCACCTGTGCAGGAAGCCCTCTTACAGCTCAATGGTCGCAGTGGCAGCAGTGGGAATGCTCTGCACCACTCCTGACATGAGAGTGAGTAAGCAAGGCTGTGGCAGCAGAGCACCACAGGACAAGCAACACCAGATCCACGCAGGCACAAAGCGAAAAGAAGGCTGATACCTTGGTGGGGCAGAGCACAGGCCCCAAGCCAGGCCTGCGAGGAGGATGACAATAAGACACCAGCTGCAGGGGATGACATCCTGCTTCTGAATGGGTCCTGCCCTCTTAATTATCTGACCTTCCAGTTATCTTAATAAAATCTATGACTTCCATACTAGTCAGTTAATAAAGAGTATGCTATATATATATATGCTAATGGATTAAAATTCTCCCTGAAGTCAAAGGGAAAATTCACATGATTTAGTTTTTCCCTTGCACAAATACACAAATACTTCCTTTGACCTCAGTGAGAACACTCACCTGAGTACGTATTACTATATGCATAGGCTTTTATGCTGGAACATCTCTAGTGAAAGTCCACAAAGAAGGCAGCATGGAGAAGAGGAAGATCCCTCTCTCAAACCTGTCTTAATCAGCATTACATTGCAAACATTTGAAAGGAAAAATCAAACTTTTGTTCAGAGTTACGAATATTTCAGAATTACAAACAACCTCCATTCCCAATGCCCGCGTAATTCTGAGGTTCTCCTGTGTATTTTCTATAAATGTCAAAAAGCACTAAGGCCACATTATCAGTAAGCAGTAACACTGTATATAGAAGATATAAAAGTAAGTGCAAAATCCTCCAACAGAGAGCTCTTTGAAAAAACTGGACCAGGATTCCTTTATTTAAATATTCTTCAAGTTTATTAATCAAATACTACATCAGCTTCAGTGGAGGTGGAAGGGGAGTTTGATTCTATTTTATTTCATATGACCTACTTTTCCTATAACAAATTCAGAAATCTGATCTGCAGTGTAGAAGAAAAGATGCCTTGCTTGTGAAGTAGATACCTATACCAGCATACTCCTGATGACAGGAATAACTGGAGAGGATTTTGCTTGCTGTTGAAGATTTTATATTGATTTTGTGAAATCAATTTTAGAACTGAGTTACGTTCTTCAGAAAATACAAGAGTTTCACCAGAAAAGTACTCTGAATAAAGGAGGTTTTAACGTAATAGTAATTTCAAAGTCTAGTGGCAAGGAGAAATGGTGGGTGCTAGTAACCAAGGACTCAATCTTTTGAATCCAAAGTTCTCCCAAGAGCGTGCACCCAACACCCTGAGGACTTGGTGCCAAAGGGGTAAAGGCAGTGCCAATCCCTCAAAGAACATTCCCCATACCCAGTCTTAGTCTGAGCTGGGGTGGAGCGAAAGGAGAGGGCACAGCAGTATTTAAAACCAGGAACAATTAGTAGCTATTTCAGGTAATCTGTAGGATCACCCCTGCACAATTAGAAAACTGAAAAATGCTCAAGCTGTTTTGTTTAGTTGAATTCCTCAGGTTCCTTCTGAACCTCACATTACCTTTAGACATGAAGAGGGTTTATTAAACGAAGAAAGCAAGTTATCAAATAGGCCAGCATGAGGACAAAGGGATGGCCATGATGTCAGCACAGGTAACTTATTTTAACAAACACACCATAAAGATGCTCCTTGTCATGCTTCCCACAGGAAAGGACCAGCAGTAAAAGGAAATCTGTAGCTGTAACCAAAGGCAGGGCTCACAAGGAACACTGAAAGTTTCAGAAAGGTCTTCCACTGTGGTAGTGTGTTGTTTGGAAACTTTAAAACATGGGGCTATGCCTTTTTCTTTATGATCTGAAAAGCTGGAATACTTTTATTTTTAAAGTTATTTCTTTGCTATTTCTTCACATTAGAAGTATCAGGACTGCTGAAGCTGATCTCCCCTGGTTTTGCCAAAACAGCTTGTTTGAGGACTCAGATATACTTTGGGAGAACCCTCATGCAATAATTAACAGGCATGGAGTTAAAGCTTTAACAGATATGCCCTTTCACCCAGATGTTTATTAGGGAATAAAACTAAATGAAATGGGTAACAAAATTCTGAATGGTCCAATTAGAAATCACTATCCCTTTCCCTTTAGTTGCTCACACTTATATTCTACTATTTCTTCAGAGCACTCCAGAGTAAACAAGTGCTGTTTTGCCAATGTATAAAATAAACATGAACAGAGACACTTTGTAAAACCAAATTATAAAATAAACTCAAAACTTCCATGCCTCCTTTAACCATCTTCACAAACAAACAAAACCACAATGAAATAAATAATCCCATTTTCATTTTTGCAGTCAGCTTTAACCAATGACTGCAGGACCCACTATCCTGCAGCAATGGGCTAAACTGAGAAAGGTGAGCTGTGATAATAATCAATCTCCCAGCAAATTTAGTAACTCAAAGCAGATAGATTAAAAAAAGACTGATTCACCCACTCATGAAAACTAAATCATTTAGGCCCTGCTCCTACTTTGTTTGAAGTCAATGGACTTCATTTCTATCCTTCCATTTCATGGTCCCAATATTGTAACTGGCTGAACCTGCCTGGTCTAAGATCTCAGATCTTGCTCTAAGGCTCTAATCCTACAAACTGTTCTATTTTCATCATTTATGGCATCCATATGGGCCCCAACTGTCATCAGTAGGATTCTTTCCACGTGCAAAGGTCCATGAACACACTGCAGGAACAGGGCCTATATTTATATGCCACACTAAGATGACTAACTTTAATATTAAAGTCATACTTTTAGATTTATGCTGCAACACGTTACTTGGTTTCTTAAAAAACAAAAAGACAAATGAGTTTTTATAAATTCTCCAATTAAAAAAACCACAAGTTTCTTAGATATATCAGTTTCAAACCACAGGATTTTTCTCTCAGCTTTAGCTTTGGCTCCCATAGGTGTTTCCTCCTGTACACACTGAATTTTGTAATAAAAATGAAATTTCAAAACTATTGTATTCTTCTTTAAAACATGACTTTACAATGCACATACAGTACTTATAGCTAATAAAATTACAACTAAAGAATTTAGAAAAAAATTCACCTAAATGGTTTTTCATCTTCTGATGCTTAAATTAAAACAGTAGTTCATTGTTTGTAGAAAGTGCAAGACAAACCACCCTAAAGTCCTCCCCATTTACTCACATAGGCTTGATCCTGCTAAGCGATACACCTTTGTTGCCACATATCATGTGTCTTATGAACTGTACTGGCATAAGCTGATACATGTACTGAAAAATATCACGTGGATGCTTGTTCTGAAACATGCTCATTCTCCTGTTCTGCAGCTATTACCAGGGCCAGCCCCCAACATTTTGGCACCTGAGGCGGTGGGCTGAAATGATGCTCCCATGTCCCCTCACTTGAGTCAAAACTTTGAAAGGTCTCAATTCTGCCTTCTCTCCGCTGCCCACCCCAATGAAGAAGAACTAACAACTTAAAATGCCTTCTTCAAAAATTTTAAGTAACATTCAAATGCCTGAACAGCAAATGTGATTTTTCTTGTCTGCATAGTATACACTGGTGTTTTAATCTGTTTACATACTCAAAATGGTGCTTTCTGTGCCTTCTTGGTTGCAAAGATTTGAAATGTTTCCTGAAGGATCATAACCTGGGCCAGCTCGTGCTCTACTGACATGCTTGCAAGGCCTACCAGCTTCTCCGATGACCAGCAGCAGAAACAGTTTTCTACACTCTGGGTCCTAGTGATGTCTCCCCCTCCCCACAGTCTGGCCACCTGAGGCTGCCACTGCAGTTCACCTCATAGTAAGGCCAGCCCTGGATATTACAGAAGATTTGAGTTTAATTTCCAGTTTTGTTACACACTTCGTACATGAAGTCACTTATTCTCTCTGTATCAGTTTCCCACCTCTAAAATAGGAATAACACTACTCTTTTTATTCCATCCATTGCCTGCTTGGCCTATTTAAATTGCAAGCTCTTGGGGGCAGGACTGTCTCTTACCGCATGCTAGGCACTGCAGAGACACAGCTGGCTAACCAGAGGTACAGTCAGACCCTCACCTCAGCTCCAGCCCTTTTTGCTGAGCCTACAGCAGGTGGGGGCATAAGCCTCATTTCCCATCTCACTCTTCCTCTAGTAAGGAGACACAAAACGATGCTAAGCCCATACCTAAAAGAACTGGGCTGGAAAGCTCAGCTTGGTGGGGTATCTCATGACTACATCACCTGACCTTCAATGTAATATTAGGTGACCAGTACTCAGGAATATACTGGAAGCTGGGTCTCCTTTGTACCTCCATTCACACAAAGTAGCCTATGCTGGAAAACAACATATAGCACAAAAGTAAAAGTCTCTCCTTAAGAAAAAAGTGCTTTAGTAAGCAATCAGAAAAATATACAGACCTTTCCATAAGGGGTATCCACATATTTTTCAGTCCTTCCTTCCAAGATATCAGGATCATCCAGGCCAGTTCCACCAATAATTCCAATCTTATAAACAAACAAAAATAAGTATTAGAGCTCTAAAAATTACACCTCATTTTAAATGTTACTCTAATGTTGAATTTCAAGCCAACTACGCAATTTATTTTCTGACTCACAATCTGTTTGAGATTGGTCCAGACCATGGATCCAAAAGCACCGATCACGATAGACATAATTCAAGTTTCCCATGAAGACTCGCAAACATGGTTGTACCATGTCACTTCATGTCATATTTCACTTAATTTTCCAAAGTACAAAAGCTGGACAACACCACCCCATTTTAAACAGACACCAAAATTACAAGTTACCAAACAGCACAAAGAAAGAAGCACCAGTTAATCATTTATCCCAAAAGTGAAAGTAACTAAGGATGCTATCTGAAAAATTTGGTAACTAACAAGACAGACATCAGCACAAGATATACTGTAACTGAGGCAGTACGACAAACAGTACTTGCACAGGAGACTGTTATACATCTTTTCTGCAATGGGAAGAACAACGACCAAGACTCAATAACTTTGATTAGCCAGGATACAATAATTCCCAGAAATGCAACATCTGAATTGTCTTACTGATATCCTAACCCAGATTGCCACTATGGCATGGCTCAAGCGGTGCTTGATACTGTGACATGTAATAATGTGGTCAAACATGTTTGTGCTATAAAAACCCAGTTCCCACAAATGGAGGTTGCTTTCCAACAACACCTCATGCTTCTACCTTTCCCAGCGACAGCTGCTTTTAGATGCATGGGAAAGAAAAACCGAGGTGTGTTGTCAAGTAATTAGATTTGCCTGCCATGAAGCTATTAGCTGAGAAGATGCTGCTAACTTTCACACCATGTAGCCTCTCTGAAAAAAATACTTCCTCACTGCCTAAACCTCCAGCGCAGCAAAACACTCACTATTCTAAGTCTGTGAAGTGCCCCAGCGACATTTTATCTGAAGCTGAACTGTGTAAGTTGTTCAGGCTGAGCACACAGGATGGTGGCTGGCAAAACAAGCCATCCTTGCTTGCCTGCAATATGCCCATTCAACTACTCTTTGCTGGAGATGCAGAAGATCCAAGTAATGTTTGAAATAGCAATTAGGCATATATTCTGAAAAATGGTAATATCAACAGGAACTACGCCTCTGCACTAATCTATGCTACCTTAAAGGTGATCTTCAGATACAGGAATATTTCATCCACTGTATCTTAAACAGGGGCAGAGAGACCATTAAATCTAAAGCGGATTCAAAATGTTTGAAGGGCTTCTTTTCCACTGGAAAGTGTTCTATGGGAGTGTGTTGAATAAAAATTTACTGGTAACTTTGAAAAATATTAAAACCAAGCATTCTGGTAAGGTTGGAACATTCAATTTCAAATGCATACACATTTGTTTGTTTGTACAGCCCAACCCCCCCTGGGACTTTGTAGCTAGCAACTAGACTTACTTCTGGGTTCAGAGTATTCTTTTTTAGCCCCATCACACCCAAAAAGCAGTGCTTGATACTCTGACATGTAATAATGTGGTCAAGCATATTTGTGCTATAAAAACCCAATTCCCACAAATGGCGTTTGCTTTCCAACAACAAGTCATGACAAATCAGCAATTATTCTTACAGTAGTACCAAAACAGCAGCTCCCTCTGCTGCTACCAACCTAACTTACACATGTGCAAAGAGGTGAGAACAAAATCTGTGCTTCTACCACCAACCAGAGAAGCACCAGGCCTCTACACAGTGTCCTATATGGTGGTCTTCACAGCCAGCACATGGCACCTTTGCTTAATAAAAGTCTGAAGAATGCATGAACAAAGCATTCATATTCTGCTGGGGACAGGTTTTGTTTCTTTGTTTTTAAAAGATGCTTTGCATTCTGATGCAGCCTGGAAAGCATTAACAAGTTCCAGCAGTCTACCCAAGTTCTAGCAACAGATAGGGGCTCTTTAGTTAGTTTTATCAAATGCTAACTTTGTCAGTAAAGCTAAATTCATGGGCATAAAGATTGTGCCTGTCCACTTACGTCAGTGAGAAAAGAAAACCAGCTAACCTGTCCGAGCCACAGGTTCACAAAGAATGCTTTGGGTGAACCAGCTGATTACTGCTCACTTCACCCAAGCAAAGCTGTGCAGCTTTTATTCAAAATAAAGTGAATGGCACAATGAAAAAGAAACACATACCTCCCCGGAACCAGTCATGTGCGCGCCTTTTAGGCTCTCATCCAAGGGCCACTTATATCAGCGGTAGGTTTTCCATTGCCTTCAATAGGAATTAGTTTAGGCTTTTCAGAGCAGTGGTTATTTTGAATCGTGTGGTCTTATACAATTCCAAGCATGCTGCTGACACTTAAAGAAATATTTTCTCCCTGTTACACATAGCAAAAATACTGCTTTTTTTTTTTAAATGGGCAGTTACTGTTGCAATGTTTGTTTTAAGTGGAAAACCTAAAATCATGTTGAGTTTTTAAAAACAAACAAAAGGCTATACATATGATCCTCCACTGGAGCCACCCAAAACACCTTGTCGGTAACAAAAATGTGTGATCTAAATGCTCAGAACAGTTTCCAGCTGTTGAGCTAAGGATTTCTAGCTCTTACCAAACTAATAATGAGAATAATAAAGCACTCAGTTCTGCAAGTGGAAATCCCCATGACTTAAAGCTAAAAGAAAAACTGTCTCTTACTCTCAATTTCTACAGCCCTATGTTTATAAAAACCATACAGACCCTATGCCATTTTACTGCAATTAGCTCATCAGGCATCTTTCTCTTTTCAAGAAGCAAAGACTGTAGTCTTTGTTATGCGCCAAACACTCTTCCGTGTGAAAGACTGGCTCCTGTCATTTGCTGCTGCTGTGGTGTACAAACCGATTAATTTTTCCTTTTGGCACCACCTTGTGCTGTATGTGAGTTGATGCAGATAAACTAAAGCCTTAATCCCAAAGGGGCAGCTGTGTTAGTCTAGTTCAGTAAAGCAAACAAGGAGTCCTGTGGGGCTTAAAAATTAAATTTATTATTCAAAGCATCTGACGAAGTGAGATTTTCTTCCACGAAAGCTCATGCAATAAATAAATTTGTTAGTCTTTGAGTGCCATAAGACTCCTTGCTTGTTCTACTAAAGCCTTAATATAATCCAGGTGGAGCAAACTAGGGAAGAAAAATGAGGCACAGTACTATTTGCTTTTCATTTTTGTAGTAAGAATTGAGATATCTCCTCTGCTGCTATTCACAGCTCATGAGTATTTGTTCAAGGAAAGTTCTGAAACCCATGATTATTTCCCAGAAAGACTGTACTGGAAGTGCGTTAGGGAATATTCATTAATAATGATTCGCCTGTTCTGAAGTTCCAGTCACCTTCATACAGAGTAGACACAATGTCTAAATAGCAATCAAAGGTGGGATTTGCATATTGTGTAGACATACCCACATTAGCTTTAATTTAGCTAGTACAGTACAATTAGCAGAGATGACACCAGAATGGACTTATGTGCCAGCTAGCAATGGAAAAACATACCCATTGTCCTGTGTAGACGTATACAGCAGAGGCTGAAGCCAGTGCTTCTGAATCCTCAGTGCTATTTTTAGCTGTGCTAGTTACATTAAGACTATTGGAGGGATGCCTTCTACACAAACTGCAATTGCATCTCTGACTGCAATGTAGACATACACCCTTATGCAGGGGACCAACCACGAGTGGCACAAAACCTAAAAGACAGGCTGAAAAAAACTGCTTGCATACTTTCCAGTGTTTGCTGAATACTGTAAATCAGACAAATCAGGATAGAAATTGTGAAAGGCTTTTATTACTCTTTGAGATTCTATATAAAAAATGAATAAAAAGAGTTGTGTAAATAATCACATAGATATGTAGCTCCCAACTAAAAACAACCAACATAAATGCAGCCCAGAATTTAAGATTCAGGGTATTTCCATAGAGAAGGCTTTTCAACCTGCACTGTTGTGTCCAGTAGAAAATGGCAAATTTTGGAACTGAAAAGAATAATGCAGACCAGAAATCTGGGTTTACCTTGAGAAGATAAAGTATTTAACTCAGTTGTAGCATCAGAGAGACTTACAAGACTTAAAAAGTTCCACAGAGGGTGATGCAAAGACACAAGTTCATGATGCAAAGATAATGGTTCCCACGTTCCTGGCATCATTTTTTAGTGTCATTTAAAGTTTTACATGACAATAGTATTTCATTTTGAAGATTACTAGGGGTGCTGTTCATGCTGAAAACTTTACTAATGCTTCAGCCTTTCAGCTTTATATTGGACTTGATAGTGGAGAATTGTTTGTTAGTTATAAAGATCATTAATAAAGATGTTTAAAATCTTAGGGCCTGACCATTCAAAGACTTACTCTCTTGTATATTTTTGAGTTCAATGGGATTGCTCACATGCTTAAAGTTATTGGGATCTTCCTTTCTACAAACCTATTACATCCATGAGTACTTGTAGGTATTTCAAAATGTGGAAATTTTGAAGTTTGACGACATTTCCTTTTCTGAAATGGGCCCTGCAAAAGGTGAGTCCCATAGGGCATTGTCCCATACCCCTCAAAATTAATTTGCTATTTCAAAAGTATTTATTCTATCAATTCATAACTACATGAAAAAAAAAAAATCTCTACTTATCTCCAAGAATATGAACACAAAATTTCAACTGGCTGAAGTGTCAATTGGTGTACTTCAAACCCAAAAATTAAAGCAGCACAGTAAAATTGGGAAGCTATTTTAATTCCTAGAAAAAACAAGGAGCTCTGTGGCACTTGGAAGACTAATAAATTTATTTACCACATCAGCTTTTGTGGATAAAATCCCACTTCACGAGATGCATCAGGCATGTGATGAAGTGGGATTTTTACCACAAAAGCTCATGCAGTAAACAAACTTTAGTCTTTCAAGTGCCACAGGACTCCTTGTTTGTTTTGCTGAACTAGACTAACAAGGCTACTCCTCTGGAATTTAATTCCTAGAGTTACTCCCACTACCCCAACCTTACTGAATGCCTAAAAAAAATCATACACATAGAAAGGATCAGCATAGAATCACAGAAGTTTAGACCTGCTGAAGTCCCTTCCAGTGCATTTAGTCCGACCTCCTGCTCAAAACAGGATCAATTGCAAATAAATTATCCCAGTCAGGGCTTTGTCAAGCGACACCTTAAAAACCTCAAAGGTGAAGATCCCACCACCTCCCTACCTAACCCATTCAGTGCTTCAACACTGTCCTAGTAAAAAAATTTGTCCTAACATCCAACCCACATAGTGACTCCGCCCTGCAACTTGAGACCATTGCTCCTTGTTCCATCAGCTACTACCACTGAGAAAAGCTATTTCCACCCTCCCTGGAACCCCCTTTCAGGTAGTTAAAGGCCGCTATCAAATCCCCCTTAATTCTTCTCTTCTACAGACTAAACAAGCCTAGTTCCCTCAGTCACTCCTCATAAATCACATGCTCCAGCCCCCTAATCATTTTTGTTACCCTCTGCTGGGCTTTCCAATTTGTCTATATCCCTTCTGTAACCAGGGGCCCAAGGCTGCCTTCTTAGCAGTAACAGCACAATGTTTACTCATGACCAGCTGCTTGTTCACTGTAACCCCTGTGTCCTTTTCTGCCAAACTCCTGGCTAAGCCTATCAGTCTTTAGTCTGCAGCTCTGCATAGGATTCTTCTGTCCTCTGGATGCTGCACTTGTTCTTGTTGAACCTTATCGGATTTCTTTTGGCCCAATTGTCCCATTTGTCTAGGTCACTGAATTCCATACCTGCCTCTCACTATACCTACCACTCCCCCCAGCTTAGTGTCATCTGCAAATTAACCCACTCCATCCTCCAGATCAGTGGTTTTCCAAACTTTTTGCCTCAGGACCCAGTTGAAAAAAAAAAATCATTTATGGCCATGACCCAAAAATTACATCGTTGAGCAATGCATTCCAGTTTTGCAGCAGCAAGAGGAGGGGTACTATGGCCCAGTACCTGAGGGTCTGCAACCCAGGATTGGGTCCCAACCCACAGTTTGAAAATCACTGTCCATTAATGAAGATCTTGACCAAAACTGCCCCCCCCCACTAAGCCCTGGGGCACTCTGCATGTTACCAGCTGCTAGTTAGGCATTGAGCCCTTGATCACTACTCATTGAGCCCAATGATCTAGCCAGCTTTCTATTCATCTTACTGTCCATTCATCCAACCCACACCTCTTTAACTAGCTGATAAGAATACTATGGGAGACCATTAACAAAACTTTGGATGTTTTGCTAAGTCAAGATACATCATATCCACCACTTTTTCTATATCCACATAGTTAATCATCTCAGCGTAGAAGGCAATCAGGTTCGTCAGACATGACTTGTCCTTGGTGAATCCATGCTGACTGTTCCTGATCATCTTCCTCTCTTCCATGTTCCCCTGGGCTGAACCCCCTCCCCAATGTTCACATTATAATAGGTAATTTGACTTCATCCTCCCTCTGTGTGCTGTTCCCTAGAGTCTGAATCCTTACAAATGCTCTGATTTGCTGTTGCAGTGTGACCTGATCCCATGTCTTACGCTCCCCTGCATTTATTTTCATCCACTTCTGTAAGTTCTCCCTCTTCAAAGCGTCTCACAAAATGGGATGTTCTCCCACAAAAGCTCATGCGATAAATAAATCTGTTAGTCTTTAAGTGTCACAAAACTCCTTGCTTTTTTTGCTTTACTAGACTAACACGGCTGCCCCTTTGGAACTAAGACAGTCAAGCTGTTCTTTTCCTGAACTGACTTTGCTCTTACTCCTTCTCTTCCCGCAAACACAACTGACCTGACGCTTACTATTTTCTGTTTTGAAACCACAGCAAAACTTAGTTCTACTAACAGAAAATAGATTCTATTTCTAAATTCTAGAAACAGAAATCACTGATGCAAGGTGATCTGAACACGCTCCCTTTGCAATTTAAACTCACAGACGGGTGTCAGAGAGAGGGGGCTTTAGCCATGATTCTGTCTGAGGAGCTGGATCTACAATTGCAGACAATGTCTCCGATCCGAGGACGATTTCTTTTTTTTGGGGTCAGACTGAAGGAATGACGAGCAGGCCATCATCACTACTGGAGATGGGGGGTGGGGGAAAGAATTACATCGGTGGACTTTGCTGGGGAAAGGGATGGCCCTAATCTATCTTGTGGTACTGAAGGAATATAAATGGGGAGTGATTTAAGAAGCAGTAGGGTGGAGGGAACAATGGAGATTGACAAATGGAAGGACAACGTTATGCAATATGGGAGAGGTTATAAAAGCAAGGGTCTATCACCCTTATCTTCCCTTTGGCAACAATGGTAAGGTAAGCCACCGCAACAGACAAGCAAGCACGGGTGGGGAGGAGTGATATAGAGTCACAGAGCAAGTTTGCTGCAGAGAGAAGGGGAGCTAAGTAGGAGCTGGGGGAAATCACCACTACTCTTTCTTTACTCCACACTGTGCTAATCATGTCTGGGGAGGGGTGGCACATTTCCAACTCCCATGCAGGGAGCCAGCAAAGGCTCCTTAGAGCAGCTGCACCCCAGAGAGGTGTTGCCAGAAAAAAAAAGAAGTTATTTACCTATAACAGATGTATAATCCGCTCAGGTGTGCATGCTCCCAACAGGAATATGCTGCTGTGATCATTTGCAGAAGAAAAGAGCATCAGCTCTAAAACTGGACTTCACGCTTTCCTTCCACAAGCCAGTCGGGCTGCTCTTTTTGTTTTCCAGGCCCTTGGAGACGGCCAGAAGAGGCTAGAGCCATGGAACACACCAGATGAGCATGGGGGGCAGCATGGAACCCTCGTTTCCTGTTACAGCAAATCCTGCAAATCATAGAGCCTCTTGCTGTTTGTCAGGGACACAGCTGCTCAAACTGTAGCTCACCACATAGATATCCCTGCAAGGGAAACCAGAGCCCAGCCCTGAACATAGAGAAGGCAGACAGGGCAAGGCAGACACAAAGCTGGATACCCCAATACTAGCACCCTTCCATTTCTCTCAAGGCAGGAGGAACAGCTTGTCTCCATGTTGACCTCAAGAACTGTGGGAGATGCAGGGAATGTCTTCTAGTTTTTATTGTTTCCCAATTTCACGCACGTTCTACAGAAGGGTATAGCATAATAAATACTGTGCCACAACCATGCCTCTGTAATTTACAATGCACATTAAAGCCAGACATAAACACGAGGACCTTACCATCTGAATACCTCAGTGCTTGATCGGTATTAAGAGTCAGTATTATCAGGTGAACGCCTGGGTAGGGGACTTTGTAGCAGAGATCCCAAGCTAGGACGCAAGCGTGGATTGCAAAGGATTTCCAGGATGACCTCATACAGCTCTTATTCCACAAGATCCAGATGTAGGATCATTTACAAGTTTCAGAGAACTGGGTAAGCGAAGATGGGATCAGAATAGGATTCTGACTGGCCATGTAGTCCAACCATAGCCCCCTTTCCCACTGGGCAGCTAGCGGGTGGGGAACAGCACGCCCTCACAGCAGCAGTCAGTTCATAAGTCAGTAACTGGCGAACACTAAGGGCAGCAAACAGACCCCCCAATGCCATTAATAGCTAGAGCAGAGATCTCAAACTCAAATCACCACAAGAACGGCATGAAAACTAGCGAAGGGCCGCACGAGGACTAGTATGCTAGCCCGAGGACCGCACCACTAAAACCTTTTCATACAATAATGCTCCAAATATCAGTAAAAATAGCGTCACTGTGGGCCACAGGTGATAGCTTTAGGGGCCGCATGTGGCCCACAGGCCCTGTGTTTGAGACCCCTGAGCTAGAGCCCTTTGCAGATACAAAGGGGGAGCCTATGATTCCATGAGCCCCAGCTGAGCATTGAATCAAGACTATAGGTTCTTTTCCCATTACAAAAGCTAATTTGACTTCAGGCTTCCCAGGGTTTGAACCTAACAACTGCTCTGATTTGCTGTTACTGTATGACCTGATCCTATGTTTTACACCCCCTTGCATTTATTTTCATTCCATTCTGTAAGTTCCCCCATCTTCGAAGCCTCCTATGAAGTGGGATTTTCTCCCACGAAAGCTCATGTGAAAAATAAATCTGTTAGTCTTTAAGTGCCACACAACCCCCCCGTGTATTTTTTTTTGGGGTTTTTTTTGCAAGAAATGGGGCCACAGCCATCTGCATCTGTCTGCAGCTATAACATGGGATTGTTACCTGCAGAGCTTTGCATGGATACAAACGTGTGGCTCCATCTACTCTAGAGCCCTGCAAATCTGCAAGTATCTGCAGATATCTGCCTTACATCCACATCTGTGGATAGAACATAGATATCCGCGGACCATTACTTGCGGTTGCAGGTTGGATACAGCTCCACGTATTTTTATCAGCACAGAGCTAGAGCCCTGCAAATATCTGCATTACATCCACATCCGTGGATACAACATGGATATCCACATATTTTTATCAGAACAGAGCTAGAGCCCTGCAAACGTGTGGATAGCTGCAGATATCTGCGGATAAAATATGGATCTCTGCGGACCATTTCTTGCGGATGCAGGTTGGATACGGCTCCACGTATTTTTATCTGTACAGAGCTAGAGCCCCACAAATAACTGCATTATATCCACATCTGCAGATACAACACGGATATCTGCAGACCATTTCTTGTGGACGCAGGTCAGATACGGCTCCACGTATTTTTATCTGCACAGAGCTAGAGCCCTGCAAACAACCGCATTATATCCACATCTGTGGATACAACACGGATATCTGCGGACCATTGCTTGTGGATGCAGATTGGACACAGCTCCACGTATTTTTATCTGCACAGAGCTAGAGGCCTGCAAATAACCGCATTATATCCACATCCGCATATACAACACGGATATCCGCGGACCATTTCTTGTGGATGCAGGTTGGACAGACCTCCACGCATTTTTATCTGCACAGAGCTGGAGCCCTGCAAATAACCGCATTATATCCACACCCGCATATACAACACAGATATCCACGGACCATTTCTTGTGGATGCAGGTTGGACAAACCTCCATGTAGTTTTATCTGCACAGAGCTGGAGCCCCGCAAATAACCGCATTATATCCACATCCTCATATACAACACAGATATCCACGGACCATTTCTTGCGGATGCAGTTTGGACACAGCTCCACGTATTTTTATCCGCACAGAGCTAGAGCCCTGCAACTATGCGGACAGCCGCAGATATCTGTGGCTACAACACGGATACCCGCAGACCACTTCTTGCGGATGCAGGTCGGCTACGGATCCCCTTATTTGTATCCCGACAGAGTGCTAATCCACTCCCATCTGGAAGGAGTCGCCTCCGATCACCCCCCACGTGGCAGGGGTGGAAACAATGCGGCTGTGCGGGGCTGTACGGCTGGCTCTGCTCTTTAAAGCAGGGCGGCCAGGAGCTCTAAGGAGGGAGCCAGCCCGGCCACCGCCCGCAGGGGAGAGGCTTTGCAGCCGCGGGCAGGGGCTAGGCTGGGTTCAGAGGCGAGGGGAGCGGGCTGCCAGCAGCGGGGCACCCACGTGCGCCAGCCTGGCCGCGCGCCCGCAGCTGCCGCCCTCGCGGGAACTTGGCGGGCCCTGGAGAGGCGGAGCGCGGGAAACGCCGCGCCGCTCCGCCGCCGCTTACCTTCACCGCCGGCGCAGCGGCGGCGGCGGCTGCAGCCATGTCTGCCGGAGGAAGGGGAGGAGGCGCGCCCCGCTCCCCCCCGGCGGAACTCCCGCCCCCTCGCCACAGCTTCCCGCGCGCGGGCTCGCCGGCTTGGCGGGAAACCGCCCCTCAGCCAGCGCGCGCTGTGCACAGCCCCCCCCCCCCGGGGACACAGCGGAACGCGCCCTCCTCCCCCATTGGTTTAAAACTCCCATTGCCAGCGGCCTCTTAACACGTGCTTTGTGCGGCAGCGTCCCTCCGCAATCAGGTGAGCTAGACGCTTCCTGTGAGAGACAGACCTCCCTGTCAGTCTGCTCCAGTGTCTCCCAACCAGGCTGCCCTGGCTAGGGTTACCACATACCAAAGCATGGAAGGGAAGTACAAAAAGGAGGACGAAGGGAGAAAATGTAGTACCAATGTAATCTTTTTCTGGGGGGCCCTAGAATGCTTCCTCCCTAAAAACAGGGTGTTGAGGGCATTCCAATTTCAAAAGGGATTGTCTAGTCCAGTAAAAAAACAAGGAGTTGTGCCGCACTTTAAGACGAACAGATTTATTTTTTGCATGAGCTTTTGTGGGAGAAGATCCCACTTCCTCAGATGCTTCGAAGATGGGTGAACTTACAGAAAGGCGTGAAACTAAATGCAAGGGGGTGTGAAACATAGGATCAGGTCATACAGTAACAGCAAATCAGAGCAGTTTACAGGCTCAAACCATGGGAAGCCTGAAGTCAAATTACTCTTTGTAATGGGAAAAGAACCCATAGTCTCAATTAAGTCCTGCTTTCACAGAATTTAGCTTGCATATTAATTCGAGTCCAGCTGTTTCTCTTTGAAGTCTTGATGTCCCAGTAAAAAAAACAACAAGCAGTTATGTGGCACTTTAAGACTAATATTTATTTTTTGCATGAGCTTTCTCTAACGACAGTCGTTAACAAATCCATCATCGAGTGATTAGGAAGATAGAAGAGCTCAGCAACTGGTTTCTTTGTTCTTTGATTTCTGATATCAGCTCTGTGCTCATTCAGCCTCTTACACAGCAATCTTCCTGTTTGTCCAATATATACGGTGTTGGGGCATTTTTTGCACATGTTGGGATAG
The DNA here is from genome assembly GCA_007922195.1 of Podocnemis expansa. Classification (NCBI taxonomy): domain Eukaryota; kingdom Metazoa; phylum Chordata; order Testudines; family Podocnemididae; genus Podocnemis; species Podocnemis expansa. The sequence continues at coordinate 234,470 of ML681995.1, read as the reverse complement.
ACCACATTAGTAGATGAGCAGGTAAATGAGCCTTTGATGGAGTAGCAGGCTTGATTAGGACCTATGCTAGTGTCTGTTGTGCAGATATGTGGGCAGACTTGGCAGCGTGGTTTTTTGCATGGGTGTGTGCCTGCTTCAATGTTCCTGTTGTTAGATCTGTAGTTGCTGGTGAGTATCTGTTTAAGATTAGGGGGCTGCCTATAAGCAAGGAGTGGTCTGTCTCCTAATGCTTGAGAGAAAGAGGGATCATCTTTTAGAATAGGCTGTAGGTCCTTAATGATCTTTTGCAGAGGTCTGACTTAAGGATTGTATGTGGTGACTAGAGGGCATTCCAGCATACTTTAAACCCTGTAAGTAAAAAGCCAGACAAAATCATGTATTTTTAAAATGCCTGCCACCTATGTTCCCTCTTAAGCTGTGCGTGTGTGCGCATGCACACAGGTTGTGAAACCTGTGCACGCAACACAATAAAGTGTGCCCCAAAACCAGTGCGAATATTCAACAGTGCGAATATTTTTATGCTACTTTAAGAAAGCTGTTTCAAGTAGCGTGTTTCAAATAAGGTTTTGTAATCTATAAAATCATTTCCATCACCATGTCAAAATAAAGCGAATATATTATTTGCATCATACTCACTTGCTCTGTTGCGCTTGCAAGTTTGACCACACTCACTGGAGTGTGCACCAATTTGGACACCAGTTCCAAAAATTTGCACAAAAATTTTTTGTGCACACAGCCTACAAAAAATTAGAGGGAACATTGCCTGCCACACAATGGATGTGACGGTAAAAAGGAGGACGTGTCCTCCTTTTTGCCTGACATAGAATCATAGGGTTGGAGGGGAGCTCATGAGGTCATCTAGTCCAACCCCGTGCCAGAGGCAGGACCACTCTGGTAATCCTAGCCCTGGCACGTCTGAGCAGGTGTGCCACAAAATTTGTTGAAAACCGACTCAAAGAGCTCTGGGTTGGCTCATGAATAGTCATGAGTTCATTTGGAAACTATAGGGTGGTGTGCCTCAAATTAATTACAGGTAGCAGTGTGCCACAGCAGAGATAATGTTGGGAACCACTGGTCTAGTAAAGCAAAAAAAGTAAGGAGTCTTGTGGCACTTAAAGACTGACAGATCTATTTAGTTTCCAAAGGGATAGCAGTGTTAGTCTATTCCAGCAAAAAAAATAAGGAGTCGTGTGGCACTTTAAGACTAATAGATTTATCTTTCGCATGAGCTTTCGTGGAAGAAAATCCCACTTCATCAGATGCTTCGTTCACCCATCTTCGAAGCATCTGACGAAGTGGGATTTTTCTCCCACGAAAGCTCATGCGATAAATAAATCCGTTAGTCTTTAAGTGCCGCAAGACTTCTTGCCTTTTTTTGTAAAAAACAGAGAGGTGAGAGTCTCACCTGATGACCTAGCTCCAGGACCAGGTGCTTTCACAAGAGCTCTGCACAGCACCAGAGTGGTCCCTGGCTAAGGTTACCAAATGGGAGGCAAAACAATCAAATCAAATCATAGGGCTGGAAGGGACCTCATGAGATCATCAAGTCCAACCCCCTGGGAATTGAACCCAGGACCGTCTGCATGTTAAGGAGAGGTGCTAGCCACTACACTATTTGCAGGGCTGGGCATGTTCTTTTTACTTTCATGTCCTCCGTCCGCAGGCATTTTAAAAATGCATGATTTTGTCTGGCTTTTTACTTACAGAGGTTAAAGTATGCTGGAATGCCCTGGAACACCCTATTTTTAGGGGGAAGTGTTCCAGGGCCCCCTAAAAAGTGAAGAATATTACATTAATACTACATTTTCCCCATGCACCCTCCTTTTTGTACTTCCCCGTCCTCCTTTCCATGCTTTGGTAGCTGGTATCCCTACACCTGCCATTGCTGGAGACACTGACTGCATATTTTTCCAGGACAGAAACTATATTGCCCAAACAGCTGTGTCCCTCCTCTTGTCCTCCTCATTCCTCGGGAAAAAGCATGAAGCTGTTATCTGGTATTATCCAGGGCTGTGGTGTTCCTCTCCCTTTGGGGAAAGAGATCGCAAGGACAGATTTTCACAGCATTACTAGTAGTAATATTGCAGTACACAGAACAAGCCAAGGAAATGCACACCCTGGCCACAAGAGAAAGCAGAGAAGCCAAACAGGGTTACCAGATGTCAGGCAAGAGGAGGACATGTCTTCCTTTTCACCTTCACGTCCTCCCTCGGGCAGGCATTTTAAAAATACATGATTTTGTCTGGCTTTTTACTTACAGGGGTTAAAGTATGCTGGAACAACCTAGAACACCTTATTTTTGGGGGGTAGCATTCCAGGGCCCCCTAAAAACTGAAGAATATTACATTAATACAACATTTTCTCCATGTGCCCTCCAATGTTCTCCTTTTTGTACTTCCCTGTCCTCCTTTCCACGCTTTGGTGTCTGGTAGCCCTAGGCAAACAAATATTCTTATCAACATATTTGAGGATTACTGGCAGAAGTGTGTGTGGCGTAAAACAAAATAGCAGTCTTGTGTACTGACCAAGCTTCTCTGGAATGCAACATTTTGTAAATATGTGTGGGGTTGAAATTACATAGCTGCTGAGTCTATCTAACAAAGTCTGATTTGCACAAAGTTCTCCTTTTTGCTGATGCATAGAGTAAGAAATCGTCTTCTTAACAGCAGACCACAGTGAGCATTATTTAAGACCCACCATATTTCAAAAGTTTGAGGGGTTGGATCTACAATAACTAGACCTGGAAAACAGCTAGCCATTTTCTACAGAGCAAAGAGGTTAGCCAGATGAAATGTGAAGTTAGCTGAACTGGCTACAAGAGGATTTAAGACTTTCAATTTGTGTCCAGTGGCAGTGCTTACCAGAAGAGAAAAATATCTGTCATGCATCATCAATAAAGCAGCTTACACTCCATGTAAACAAATACCCAACATGGAACTATATGACTAGTTGGTTCTTTCAAATATCAAATTCCAGAAAATGTATGAACATAAAATTGTACACAAGATTCTAAACACAAACATATCTAGGTGGGTTCAGTTTTATACTAAAAACCATGTAGTTCTATCAGCTGGCAAGCCACTCTCAACTGCAAGTAATTGCTGATGTTCTATCCACCTCTTCTTCTTTCCTCTCCCTCTCTCTATTGCTGCCCCAAGAACTCTTCATTGTTAGGTTGTATGATTATGGCATCAGACTTGATCCTCAGCTGCAGATGAGGACCCTTCTGCACAGCAAAGAAAAAGAATGGATGCAAAAGCACCTTTTCAGTTCTGATCCTCGAGCCATTTTGTGCCAGGCCTGTCCCTGTTATGGGTGAAGCCGTGTTTAACGTGCACCGTTTGGCCAGAAGCCATTATGGCCATTGGGCATGACATGCAAGGTAATTCATGCAGTGTCCATTGTGGGACATTCATCTCGTTCAAGCAGCATATGCTACAGTAGTTCATCTCTCCTTTCCTTTGGTACAGTGAGATTAGGACATAAAATGTAAATAAAAACTAATCTCTCCCTGCCCCCCTTTTTTTCTTAATCTTCTATTACTTTGTTAGCTGTATGTATTAAGCAGTTCACAATGTTTTACAATTTTTTTTTATTTTATTAAAAGAAATTTTTGATTACACTGGATGCATACCTAAAGCAAATGAATTCAGAAGTGATCTATAACATAAATACATTTGTATAGTCAAAGTACAGTTTTCTGTAGCTATGCATCCATTGTCATCTAAAATTAAGAAAGAAGAGCATGGAAATTGATAAAGGGTTAACTATCACTTACAGTGTACAAAGCTGCAGAAGCTGCACACCAAACACAGGAGGATCCATTCAAAGAAGTTCCTATCAAATATGAAAAAGTCAATTGGTGGCACCTAAAACCAAAAAATGATCCCGATACCAAACTGCATCCCAACCAGGGTTGTCCTGTAAGCAGAAATAAAATAAAATAGTCTTGAGGATAAGAGAAACATTAAAGATGAAATTCTGGTTCCACTGTAGTCAGTGGAAAAACTCCCATTTCACCTTTAGAATTTGTTGTAAAAAAGCATTTTCACAAGGAAACAAATTTCCATTTGAAAATAACAAGAGTTTATGCTATACCATGAGAAAAATATGTTTAAAGTTAATTACTGCCAAACTGTAAATCAATAGTAAACAGGATCCGGTAGGTGGCAGCATATTTGCATATTATTGATATTAAAACGATGTATGAGTGAATGAAAAGAAAGAGAAGGAAAATACAGTTTACTACATCAGTACTTGGAAAGTGCTAACCCTAGAAACATACTTCAGTAATCAATGTAAAAGTTAGTAGCTTCACATTAACTGTAGAGTTCCTTGAGGCAGTTACTACACTATACCTTCCTCTATGTTTGGAGAGCACCATGCACTACAATGGCACTCAGTAAACGAGGATGCACAGACATCATGTAGTTTACAGGAAACGAATGATTTAAGAATAAGGAATTAGATTTTTAATTCCAAGTGCCTTTTTTTTTCTGAATAGAATGATTCCTGACATCATGGGACAAATTTTGTCATTAAATATGCTCATAGGTGAGATGTGGTGTAATAGTCAGGGGTAAGTCCCTCTGTACTACCTACGCCCCCGTTAACAGCGACACAAGGGATGAAGGTACTGGTGCCTGCGCAACTCTGTGTGCTGTAGAAAGGGTCTCTCCTTGGGCCTCAGTATTGGGTCTTAGGGTACATTATTCTCCGCTGTTAGGATGGTTCTCACCTGGTGGGATATGGGCTCATTCCACAAGAGCACAAGCACCAGTTATGGCCACGCATCACTGTGTGCCCCTTGTGGCCATACATAAGGCAGCCATTTCTTTTTCTTATGCTTTAGCACAGTGGTCTTCAAACTGTTTTTCTCAGAACCAGTTGAAAAAAAAATTTATGCCCATGACCCAACAATTACAACTTTAAGCAATGCATTCCAGTCTTTTGGTGGTGGCAGCAGGGAGTGTCATGCCCGAGTGCCTGAGGGTCTGTGACCCAGTACTGGGTCCCAACCCTAACTTTGAAAACCACGGCTTTAGCGTGTGATTCTGTGACCGATGCCTCGTTTGACACAGTGCTCCTCCACCCCACAGTTCGGTTATCCATCTCAGAGCTATGCTACAGTTTCAAGAAATAGCTTTCTGTAGGTTTCTGGATGAGATAATAAGGAGAAACTGTTTCTCCAGTGTGTAAGCCTCAACTAAAAATGCTAAATCGTGTAACAATACCTATCGTTCTGAGACTGTTCAAGCAGTAACCCTCAGTCTCTCCTCATCAATCTCTTAATACATCCTCAGAGACATTCTGGTATTAAACTTGCTCTCCCTAAACATTCCTTTACTTCCAAATATCACAATCACAAGACATCTGGGAGAGTGGGAAAAGAAGGGAGAAAAGATAAGCAGCTGAAGAGAGGTAAGCAGCCTGGAGCTGTTTGTATGATTCTTGGAAATGAAGATAAAAAAGCAAAATAGGCTAAATGGTTAGACTCTCCCCCACTGCCAGAGAGTATCTTAGCCTCAGATCAACTGAAAAGCCCACCAATACCCCCACGTCGCAAAAATGTACAGAAATACTCCATCTCTATGCTGTAAAAGAGTTTCAGAATTTGATATTAATTACCACAGTTTAGTTGAAGAGATCTATTGTCAGTTAAAAAAAGTTTCTTTAGTTCAGAGGTAGTACATTAATTTTTGTCAAGGCCCAAATTTCTTGGTCAAGGTATAGTCAAAGTTCAGACTGCAGCGAAAAGAATAATAATGATAAAAAATGATAAGTAAATAAAAAGATTTTTGGGTCATTCAAAAGCATCAAATATCCTAGCTTTAAATGATCAATGCAGTTTAAATAGAGGCTGGCTTGAAAATTACTGAGAAAAATTCTGCAAACAGGCTTTAATACATTTCAAAAACTAAAATTTAAAAAACCAAACAAACCACCAAATCTGTGATTTTCCAAGTCCTTAGTTTCTTTATACTTAAAGCAATACACTCTGACTACTTCTCTACAGGTTTAAAAACACTTGCAGTGATTCAAATAAGGAAATGCTACCTGTTAATTGGTTATTGGTTGCAACTCTTTTTCCTTTCTCGTATTTTTCTTTTATTTTAACAAACCCCTAAGTGTAAGCAAAGATTCTCAGCATCACATGTAACCTCACATCTAGATTCTAAAGGAAAGGCTATTGATAATTAACAGTGGGACACAAAACCAAATTAGTTTTCTTTATTCTTCCTCCTGAAAACAACTGTGCTTTCTTGTTAATTCCTTCTAATCTTTAGAAGGAATACACTGTTTATAATATTTCCAGAGAAGGAAAAGATTTAAAATAGGAAAATGTATATTTACTAATTATTAGTCAGAACTAGTCATTTCATATTTATTAACTGCTTTGGAAATTTTGGCAATTTTGTTAATTAAGTTATTTCATTGAAAAAGTAATTTTCTCTCTTGTACTTTTTTAACAGTCATCTCATTTTGAGTCATATTTCATGGAGAATAGTTAATACAAAAAGGTCTGTTACGTTCAATCATTCATTCTCACCTTACCTAGGTTATGGAATGCAGGCACCAACTTCAGAGATGCAGTGCCCACATCTGCCTGTTGGTGGCCCAGCTAAGGCGCTACAAAAGTAGACACACAGCCATAGGGTTAGAAGGGACCTGATGAAATCATCCGGTCCAACCTCCTAGGGCATGAGCCCAGGAGCTTCTGCATATTAAGCACAAGGGCTAGCCACTACACTATAGCTGTCACTGAGACTGTTGGCCGACTAAATATAAAACGATAAATCTGGTTACTGGGCTCTGTATGTTTTCTGTATATGGTACTACAGGTGAGAAAGGGACCCAGGTTCTTACAGTCCAGGCAGCAAGAACCCTTCCAGAAAAAGGCAAAAAGGAACTTCCTTCTGACGAAGAGGGTAGTAAACTTGTCTCAGACAAAAGTTGCTCTTTGTGTGTTTTCTAGCACTGTATTTCCTTTTGTCAACTATCTGTGTTACTAGATTTTGTATACAGCAGGGGTGCCAAACTTACGGAACTCAAGAGCCGCACAAGTCGATTATTAAACCTTCAAGAGCCGCACTGAGGCATATAATCACATATTTTTACCTACCCCAAAATCACTAAACTTAAAATTCATTGTGCACTTTATCATAAAAATAGGGCAAATATTGATCCACTAATGTCAGATTCTAATAATTATTTAAGATTACCATGAAACTAGGCCTATATAGCAAAAATTTAAATGTCACTAGATGTAGAACACTACAGGCTTGTGACAAGTTTATTTTAAAATCTGGGCAGTAACTTGTCAACGCAGTAGGTAAAAGCTCTCTCAGATGCTGATCTCTTAAGTATTGCACAATGTTTTGAATTTCATTGTGGAATATGATGCTTCACAGCAGTAAGTTGTGCCAAAAATTGAAAGGAATCTATGTTCAGTTTTATATTTTTCTCCTTTGTATTTTCATTTCTTAGTATTCCACATCATGTTTAGGACTTGTAAAACATGATTTTATTTTAACAACGAGTAAGCGGCATTAGGGCCTATGAGAAAATCTAAACACACTATGGCTTCTCTGATCATGTCACACTTCTCTCTCCCACCCCCGTTGCCGCTTCCCTGCCGTCTCTTACCATGCTGCTGCTTCTCTGCTCTCCCAACCATGCCGCACTTCTGTCCCCACTCTGCCCCGGCCCCGACTATGCCCCCACTTCCCTGCCAATATTTCTGCCAGTGGACTTGTTCACTAAAATACTCATGGACAGGGAAGACAAAAGGTCTGAGGACTCAGACACAATTAATCTTAAAATGAGAGTAACAGTAAGGAAAAACACTGTTCTCATCTTAATCCTGTGAAGAGATGGACACAGGGACACCTTTTCAACTGTTCAGAATCACAACAGATCAGTGAGAATTTAGGGGGACATAAAGTGCAAGATCAGAGCCTGTTTTAGTAAGTGCTTTGGAGTCCATGCACAGAAGATACTATGGAAAAAATCCCATTGAGTTTATTCAGTTTGGGGTCAGGCCCTGTATAAATTTTAAATATCAATATTTGTTTTTTATGATACAAAGTAAAATCTTTATTGGTGAGAGATTTTTCTTCAGAAAGTTTACAACACAATTTTCCATCCTCAGCCCTTCACAACAATTACTCTTGTCTAATGGGCTCAGATACCCATAGAGTCATTCATGAAGACTGCACTGAAATATAAATGGATTTTGACTGTACAACAAAGAAGAATTAATACATGGTGAATGCTATTTAATCAGTAGAAGTATAGTGCTGCTATTTAACTTTGCAGTCAATGTAAATTATCTTGGTAACTGACTTAATTATAGTAATTAAAATTTTCTTATAAAATAAATGTACTAGCAGTTCCTTCTGCAAACAGATGACATTCTGATGTTTCAGCAACACTTGTTCAATGGACTTAAGGAATTTTTTTTCTAAAGCCAGTTTTCAGTAGTGGTGGTATCTCCTAAGTCTAAATCATTTTGCATGCTGAAAATAAACCATGATCCATAATAAGTACTTGTAACATTCTTTAAATATAGGTTGTTTTTTTAATAACCTTTTGACAGTAGTCAGTGGTTTTGGATGTAACACCTGTGTCAATTTTCAGTCATTTTTTATTATTCTTATTTAATTCTCAAAATAGAAATACAAGAGAAATAATTTTGCATTATATTACAATATCTGGAAATACCAGATGATTTTTAAAAAAGAAAATTAATTTACAATTGCTTTTTAGGTTTAAATGGCTAATTATCATCACTTATCTGTAGTTCATTGTAGACTTGTTCTTGATCAATTTATGTTGCCAGTTTTAAAAATATTTTCCCATAAAACTATATCAAAAAAGAAAAGTATTTAAAAAATCATGCACTGATGTAATTAAAGACTGCATCATAATGCACACAGACAAGGAGGGTAGAATTAATATTGTGTGGGTAAACTGTAGAATCTGACAGATACTTAATTTGAGTGCTTGTCTGCACCTAACTGAGGACGTTGCTTTTCCCTTCTGGCTCTCACAGTGCTACCCCTCCCCTCCCACCTCTTATCACGCTGCTTTCTTCTGCCAGCTCTCACAATGCTGCCCCTCCCTTGCGGGTTCTCTCAATATTGCCCCTCCCACCCCTTCCCCGCTCTTACCACGCGGCTTTTTCCCTGCCCACTCTCACAGTGCTGCCCCCCCCCCCCCCCCCCCGGCTCTCACCACGCTGCTTTTTCCTGCAGTTCTCACAATGCTGCTCCTCTGCTGCCGGCTCTTACCATGCCACCACCTCTCTGCTATCCCTGACCACTGCAAATTTCTCGCCCTTGTCTCCCACCATGCCGCTCTTCCGGGAGCCGCACTTTTGTTTAACGAGCTGCATGCGGCTCACGAGCCGCAGTTTGGCCACCTCTGGTATAGAGCTTCAAAGTGCAAAATAGATATCGCTGAACTTTTCATTTTAGTACAAATCAGACTGTATTTATGTAGTCTGGATTTTAGGCCACCTGAAATAAATTAGAATAAATAGTATCTGAGTATTGCCCAATCCCAAGTAAGATTCAGGTCTGGGATTCCAGTAGCAACTATCACTGAGAGGCAAATAGCAGGTAGAACATGTTTTATTAACTAACATTACTTAACTAATACACAGACAAAGAGATATATCCAGAGTGAAAAACACAGTAATACAGACAGGCGTACAATCAGGGGTTAAAGTATAATTTGGGGGGCCCCAGAACCCTCCTAAATTGGTGGGACCCCTCATGCTGGGACAGGCCCCCCAAAATGCCTGCCCCCTAGCTACTGCCGCAACACCTGCCTGTAACCCCCTCTACTGCCCCCTAACCCCAGCTACTGCCCCCAAAACACCTACCCCCACCAGACCTCTTTCCCCATGTCCTTTTTAGCCCCAATCCCCACTCCCTAAGATCCCTGCCCCCATTCCAGCCCTCCTGACCGCCCAGCCCAGCACCCCCATCCCTTTTCCCTCCTCCCCAGACACTCTCCCTGCCCCCACGCTTTCCCTGCTGGCTGCCTGACCGGCCCAACCCCTCCCAGCCCCCTTACCTAGCTGAAGAGCTGGGTGGGGGGCAGGACGCCTGGCTCCGGGGAAGGGAGGACAGGGTGGCCATGCTGGTCCCAGCCTGCAGCACCTCCCGTCCTCAGGCCTAGAGGGGACGCACTGGAATGCTGGTGTTCCAGCGCATCCCCCTATTTTTGGGGGGGCCCTGGAACACAGTGTTCTGGGGCATTCCTCTATTTTTAGGGGGCCCAGAATGCTTGCTCACTAAAAATAGGGGGCCCTGGAATACTGTTCCAAGGCATTTCCTCTTGCTTTAACCCCTGCTTACAACCCAATCAGCAGTTGGGGACTCCTTTGTGACTGTGGGCTTCAGCAGGGGAGTGATGTCCTCCAAGGCACCCTCCAAGGTCCTACAGCGAAATCCACTGGAGTCAACAAATATGGTAGGTCAAAAATTATAGCCCTTGAGGTCCTTTGTTTCATAAGAAAGGAGTGATCAGGCCCTCCCCTAGTCATGGACACTGCTGCTGATGGGCATTAACTGCTACTATCAGAAATTTAACCACTACTTAAATGCAATGAGCATGTCAGGAAACTCTATGACTTCCAATTTTTAGTTTTGACGTCATAGTACCGGTTGAGGCAGGCATGCCTCCTCTCTTTTTTGGATGATTCAAAATTTGCATGGAAAGCACCTAAGTTTCTTTCACAGAGGAAATAAATTTTCTGGACCTGTGTCAGATTCTGTATTGAGCAGTGTGCAGACTACACCCAAACACAATCAATTTTAGTGCGCAATTTGCTTGATTAATGTATGTGACAAAACATAGATATTGACACATAAATGACACAAGTATGATGTATGCAACACCTTGGTATATATTGGGGAGAAAAATGTAATACATTTGCTTTGACTGACAGACAAGTATATTTTACAAAATGAATGAACAATAAGTATTCATGTTTTTCAGAGCTCACTCAGATTTCAGTTACATCAGTGTAAATCCAACAGTGGAGCAACTTTAGACTGACACCAAATGATTTCAGTGGATTTACTGCAGATTGGTATCAGTATGTATCTACACTTAGAAGGTTAGTTCAAATTAACTTAATTTGAACTAATTAATTCAAACCAATAATGATTAGTTCAAATTAAGTTAATTTGAATTAACATGGCCACAGTAGGAAAACCAATTCAAACTAGCATGTCCATGGACAGGACTTGCTAGTTCAAACTAGGAGAAAGGCAACATGGGAGGTGTGGCAATATGGCCCCCAATTAGGGCCATGGCCCCACCCAATATATAGAAAGAGGATGGCACCCTGGGATGAAGAAGGTCAAAAAGTGTTAATTCAAACTAATGGTTAGTTCAAATTAACACAGCTACTTCGGGTTAATTCAAACTAATAAGTTCAAATTAACCCTTACTTCAAAGTTAAGCGAGGTTTTATAACTTTGAAGTAAGCTTTCATTAATTCAAACTAAGGAATTCCTTAGTTCAAATTAATGAAAGCCAGTGTAGCCATGCATTATTTTAATTCAAATTAATCCTCATTAATTTGAATTAAATTGTAAGACATACCCCTTGAGACCAGGATCCAGCTCATATTTTAAAAGTTCTCAGAAAGTGATGGAGTTAAGGTCCTGTTGTTCATTCATCTTTTCCTTCCATTAATTTAACTCAATTATTACTATGACTCAGATTAGAAGGTTGAGAAATCAGCCTCAGTTTACATCAACCAAGAATCAGACTCATAATATACACATTGCTGAGATTTCAGGGGGATCTTTTATTTACTCTTCGATGGATAAAAATACTGATTTGTGAATTACATTACATTATTTTAAAATGTGCCTCTACTTCATCTTTTCCTGGAAGGAAATATTTTTGCTAACATTCTTTTAAATAGGTAAAAATTAAAATGCCAGGAGTAGGAAATGGAATCTCAGTCAATGACAGTTCATCAGCAGGTTGTAATCTTAAAGTTCTACCCCTTGTGTTTATCACTGGAGGCTGCTTCACCTGTCACACAGCTGTGTTTTGAAGATTTAGTCAGCTCTCATCAGCAGCCATGTTAAACTAGGAGTGGGCGATTCAAAAAATATGAAAGCAACATTTTTGTTTCAGGACAACTATATATTATCAAAGAAACCCAACCATTTATGGGATTACTAAACAGGTTATAATTTCAGTTCAATTTTTTATTTTTGACATCACAGAACCACTTGAAGCAAAATTATAGCCTTGCATTTTCCCCAGAGGGTGCTCTTTGTTCTTCATATTGTAAATGATGGAATGTAAATCAATCGATCTGAATAAGAATAAGCAAGTGTCTTTCAATTAAATCTTATGTGTGTTTTACAAAAGAGGAAGAAATACACTATTTCTCCCCACCACTATTCAAAGGTTGGGTGATGGTGTGTGTGTGAGAATAGTTCGGCAAAAGACTTACATTTTCAATATTTAAATTATAATTTTAGGATGAATAAAAGCTTGATTTTCACTTACATTACATCTCGCTGGCTGTGCAATGGAGCAGTGGTAAATGTAAAGTAGAAAAGGGCCTAGTGTAAATGAGAATCAAGAACTAAGAATCTTACAGTGAGTTTGTGCGTACAGTAATTACCCAGATATGTTGCTGAGAAGTTGGAACTCTGAAAATCAGGCTTATTAGTGGTCTCAAATTGGGGTCTCCAACACTTCCAAAGTCACTAATCCCTTTTGAAATCTTGGTCGTGCACATTTACCTACATAGAAGGGAAGGGGGCGCTGTACAGCTATACCATAAATGTAAGTATCCGTGGGAACAAAGATTAACTTCTGTTCACAAACAGGCTAATCCACCACACTGCAAACAAGTTTAGAGGTGTGGTCTAATGGTCCGAGTGCAGCCATAAAAAGTAGGGATTTCTGAGTTCTAAACTCATTTTTGACACTGACTTCCTTTGTAGCCTTGGGCCACACACACTCTCCCTCACTTTCTCCATGTGTTAAATGCTGATGATAACACTATGTACCTGCCTGAGTTCAGTGTGCAGATTATATAGCAAATGTTTGTAAAATGTTTTGAAGATGAAAAGCACTAATGAAGTGCTAAGAATTATTATATCTTTACCAAAAGATGGTATAAATATATAATTCTGATTACCACACCAGGGTTTTGAATTGCTTATGCTAAGGCTAGTTCAAAGCGAGCAGGTTCATATTAAAGAAAATATTTTAGAAAAGATACAGTCAAGTCAAAATGACAACTCAGTTAGATGTTGACATTGTATTGTGTAAAAACAGATATTTGTTCTTTCCCTCCATACTCAAACAGAACTTACATTGAGACTGGTTGGACTTATGTATGCATGCCAAGGGGAGAACAGACTCCATGTATTCTTTTAGCACTGAGAACAGGATAACAAAAAGAAAATATATCTGATTTATTTTGTATTCTGCTATAAACAAAACTGTGCATATACTTTATTTATTAACTCATCTTTAGCAGTGTGTTAGAAATAAATGTTGTTGCTCAATTCTGAAAGAGATGCTGACCACTCAACTTCCATTGACTTCAAATTCACAGAAAGTGGAGCTGACATCCCATTGCTTTCTTAGACCATTTGATCAACTCAGATGGGGAGTAAGGGCACTTGGCACTTGGCACTGCACAGGATCAGGCACCTGCGTCAGGCAAATTCAGATTTCAAATCTTTTCAGATATGCTGGTATCATGGTAAATTCTCATGGGGATAATAAGATAAGAAGCACACTCAAGAGCTTCATCTGTTAAGATGTAAAGTTGAGGAAAATCCACCCTCTCACTAAAGATAGCGGCATGGGATCTCATACATCTGACAAAGTGGGCTGGAGCCCACGAAAGCTTATGCCCAATGAAATCTGTTAGTCTATAACAGGCGTAGCTAAACTGCAGCTCAGGAGCCACATGCTGCTCTTGAATGAAAAATGGTGGCTCCCGGAAGGACGTCAGCAAATCAATTTAGGAAAGCAGCCCCAGCCTTGGAGTTCAGGAGGGGGTCAGGATGGTGGGGAGAAGTGTGGCATGGTCAAGGATGGAGGGCAGAAAGGCGGCATGGTCAGGATTTTAAAAAACTAGCCACTAGCCTGAGTCTTCTACATCAAGCAGCAGCTAAGTTTTTACTGTATAGGCCTAATTTTCATGGTAACCTTAAATATTTATTAGAATCTGACATTAGTAGGATCAATATTTGTCCTCTTTTTATGATAAAATTAAAGTGTGTAATGAATTTTAAACTTAGTAATTTTGGAGTAGGTGAAAGTATATGGCTTTATGCCTCAGCTCTCTAAGGTTTAATAATCAACTTGTGTGGCTCTTGAGTTCCATAAGTTTGGCCACTTCTGGTCTATAAGGTGCCACAGTACTCTCGTTGTTTTTGCTGTACACAGACTAACATGGCTACCCTCTGGAAACTAAAAACAGAGCTACTAGTCAAAGGTCACTAAATGCTACTAATTGCTCAGTAACACTGTGGCCTGGAAGCCAGAAAAGAAATGTATTGGAAATGATCCCATGTTTCATTTGTCCTTGATGAGTAAGGGGAGAACTGAAACTCAGCTAGAGAATGAGTTTTCTTGTGTTGGCCACATTAATAACTATGTTTGATTAAGAACAAATAACAATGGCCAAGTCTACACTGATGGGACAAATTCAGCACTATCAGTTCGATATCTTCAGTTCAACTGAGCAGTCAGTGACGACCCGCTCAATCAATCTGGAATTCAGCTCAGTAAGTCACCCCATCAAGAAGAGTAGCACTGAGTCAAAGGGAGGGCATTTCCCTTCAACTCAGCACAATGAAGACACGGAGGTAAATGGGTATTAGAAAGTCTAAGAGAGATATGCAAGTTGTTTTTTTTTTACCAAGCTTGAATATTTCTCTTTGACTGCTGCTAAAAATGACGGCAAGCATAGTCCAAGCCAATATAGCATCTTTTACATTCAAGTGCTGTGACATTATCAAAGACACAATATGGACCACTTGTCAAGGCTGTTTCCCCACTTTGGCACTCTGAGTGCAGAAGGTGGGGGCCTGCAACAGGCCTTGAAACCCACTGGTCTTAAAGCATGGTCTTAAAACTCTCCAAGGCCACCAGTTCCTGAACTTGGAGTGGTACTGCTGCCACCACACAAATGCAAAAATGTCTTGAAAACCCAGGAAGGCGCACTTTGGAATTCCTTCCTGTGAGGTACTTGCAATCACTTTTATTCCTCTCTCAGGAGATTGACTGAACCCCAGCTGAAATATCAGCTGAAACTGGAACAGAATCCGCTTTAGTAGCTGGCTGTGCAGTCTGAGGCACATGCACACAAAACCTCTTGCCTTTCAGACACAGAACCAGAGCTTACTTTAAAGGGGTAAAATCTTCAATTAAAAAGAACAGATCGGAAACACAGAGAGTTGCTTCTCTGGGATTTAACTTAGGTAGTTACAGGGTAGTGGGAGGGGGTATATGTGCTTAGCACAGAGAAATCCAAAAACAAACCAGAACAAAGAAATACCTTGACCGTGTGTAGTTAAACACTCCCTGTTCCACTCACACCTGGTCAGTTACAAACTGAGCTTATCTTTGGCAAGAATCTCACTGGATCCTTCTTCAGGCCTTTCTACTTGGCCTCCTCCTGATCCTTCCAGGAGTTCTGCGGCCACCAAATAGGAACAGGCAAGGCTGCTGCTCCAATTCAAAAACCTGTGTTTTGTTCCTATTGGCTCCTCTGGGACTCACTGACCAGGGTGTTAACCCCTTTCTCCCCAAGGTTACAACACCACTGAACAGCCATATCCCCTGAATCTCCAGCCTGGGGTGCCTTTTGCATTGCTTCACTGTGAGATCAACCAATCCTGGCTGCTCTCACACAGCCTCAAATGTGTAAATCATTCCTGGCTGTACTGTATGAATGCCATGGCCAGCCACCTGAATTAAACTGCAGAGCAACATCAGCAAATGCATAGTCCCAGACTGTCCCCCAGAAATGCGTGTTATACAGTTCAACCCTCTCTTAGAGAACACAAGCTCTTATAAAGCCTATCATTTTTCAATAGAAAATTTTATGCACAAATCCTGTTACTTCAAATGGAGTTTCTCAAAGACTTTAATTTAAGCTTGCTGATTTAGATAAAACAAAACAAAACAAACCAAAAAAAATCCCCAAAACCCCCCAAAACAAACACAAAACAAAAACAAAACCAAGTTTTTTGACCACAGAAAATTTTAAGTGATTACAAGTAATGAGTCATAAAAGCCAGAATTGTAAACAAGAAAACAAAAGTAAAATGCAACAAAAACCTAACTTAACAAGCTAAGTGAATTCAAAGCAAATATTTCTCTCACCACATGCTCGGGCAGTCTTATTGGTTGAACTTCTTTCTGGCAGGATCTCTCCCTCAGTAAAAAGCTGTTTCTTCATTCCTTTGGTGTTGTGGCTTCTTTGAATAGAAAGAAAGAAAGCAACAACTTTAGGGTGTCTGTTTCCCATTGTTATACCTTTTTTCTTTTCTTCAAGAATCATCTCCGCCTAGGGTTCAGGAGACAAAGTTTGTAGGGAGAGGAATCTCTAGTTGGTTTTTTGCCAAAATATAAATTTGTCATGCATACTCTTTTTTCCTGTTTAAGAATGGCCTTTTAACAAAGTGATAGCTCATTTGATTTTGTTGACACTTGGTTGAGGCATCAGTTTGCCTTTTGTCTCAGAGAAACTGGTTTGTGACTGCTTCCCCAGATTTAGAATACATCTTGGTTACATCATAGAGTAGAATCTTACCACTTTACATACAGTGTTGCCACCCATATTTTACCAGTACAATAATAATTGTCAAATAGTGAGCTTTTATAAGATAACTTACAAAGCATAGTTTGTACAAAATTTATCTTTGACTTGAAGAAGAGGATACACACTGTCACTTTACAAACCATACCATCAATTTTGCATCAGAATGTGCTGGCCCAGACCCTTTACCCAGGTGAAGACCCACTGACTTCAGTGGCAATCTCCATGTATGCAGTGTATTAGCAAATTTGCATGAGCAAAATCCAGTGCAAGACTGGGGGAGATCTATCCAGAGATTGTACTAGGCCTAAACAGATTAAACAGTTGCTTAGAAGAAAACCATGACTGGGATGGTTTGGTGGGAGTGGTCCTGCCTCTGGCAGGGGGTTGGACTAGATGACCTATGAGGTCCCTTCCAACCCTATGATTCTAACTCAAGCAGCTTAAGGGGGTCCCCAAGTTAATATTACCCTCAAAATACCATTTAACTTAGTGTGAATTTTTTCATGAGTGTATTAGTGTGTGCTGTGTTTATATCATTTTCAGTTTATAGAAATAATGGAATTAATATTTTTAGTGGGTAAGTGAGGGACAAAGAGGGACTCCAGAATATTCCTGATTAGAGTCCCCAGTGGACTTGCACCATCTCCGGGTCTGTCTGTCCACATGGAGAAATCGCTTCACCCACAGCTGAAGTGTAGCCACTACTGGGGATCAATCCTGCAATATACTGAGTACCTTCTGATGTCAATGGCAACTGAGGATACTCAGCCCCTGATAATCTCTCTTTGAATCTGATTCAAGTACTAAGTCACTGGTGATATCTGATGATTGCTTCCGGCAGTGGCGGTGGTCTTCTGGAGAGCAGAGGTAGAGGACTTCCTTATCCTGACACATAGAAATCTTGTGTCTACAAGAGAAATTTTGCCACTAGTGTTGTCAGGTAGGGGTGTTATTTATTTAATAACATTTCTATGTCTACAAAAGCCATAGCATAGGCACAATTATAGTGGCATATCATTGTACCTGTACTGTTTATTCTGCTCAGGTAATTGTTGTAAGTGACACTGACGAACACACTCTTTCCAATATGAGCACATCTACAGTAGTAGGGTTTGCTAGCATAGGTACTTAGGTATAACTATACTAGGATACTTTTTCTAGTGTAGATCTGGCCTGTGCATTTCATCTCATTGTCTAACAAAGTGCAGAGGAAGAAACATAGTTAAGATTTGATTTCAGATCAACATACAAGCCTGAGTCAGTCAAACCTCCATGGAGAAATATATAATTTCTGTTCACATTTAAATGTATTTTTGTTAACCATTAAATTGTGCAAGTACTATGAAGAGAGATAATAAGACTGGGACTTTTCAGCTTGGAAAAGAGACAACAAAGTTGGGGGATATGTTAAAGCTCTATAAAATCCTGACTGGAGACAGTAAAAAAGGAAGTTTTATTTACTCCTCATAAGATAAGAAGTAACTGTCACCAAATGAAATGAATAGGCAGCAGGATTAAAAGAAACAAAAGGAAGTACTGTATTTCTTTACACAATAAACAGTCAACCTGTGGAACTCATTGTCAGGGGATTTTCTGAAGGCTAAAACTATAATGTGGTTCAAAAAATAACTAGTTGTGTTCATGGAGGTCCATCAATGGCTATTAACCAGGACAGCCAGATAGGCAAAACTATGCTCTGAAGTTGTCTCCAATCTCCAGCTGCCAGAAGCTGAGTCTGGCAACAGTGGATGGATCATTTGATAATTACTTCTTCTCGTCATTCCCTGTGAAGCATCTAACATTGACCACTGTCAGAAGACAGGACGCTGGACTAGATGGACCACTGGACTGAGGCAGTGTGGCCATTCTTATTCATCTTCCTGTATAGACTGTTTGGGCTGAAAGGGACTTTAGTGAACCCAAACAGTCTCATCTCCCAAAACTGTACTAAGTGATTACATTATTCCTAAATTGTCCATATTGTTACTCATCTGCACTTTGATGGTATTAATCATAGTTTCTGCACGACTATCTTCTCAGGCAGATTGAAGTAACAACTTAAGAAGCTTCAAATTTCAGTTGTGGGCCAGATCCTCAGGACTAGCCTTATTATATAGTTCAAAGAGAGAGAGAAAGGGGTTCCTGATCCTAGGTTGCTGGTCCTCATGCATAAGTTAGCACTATTCTAAGTTGCAACAATTGCAACTGCCTCCAAGGACCTGTTTTGACAACCAAGATGAGGTGTACAAACATTCCAGTGATCCTCCTCCCTCTTCTTCAAGACATACAAGGGGAATCCTTGGAAAGCCAGTTAAACTGGTGTCATGGCTGCTTTGTGCTGTCTGAGCACAGAATACTTTCTCAAAGATGCCAGTACATGATGCTTAAGACAAAAAATTCCACAATGTAACTAGCTAATTGTACAATGTTCATCATACTTTCCCTATACCAGGGGTTGGCAACCCAAAAGGTAAGCAGAGCCATTTTAAAATAATTCCTTCAATAACCAAGTGTTTTGAGAGCTGCAATGGGTGTAGTCTGCTGGGGGGGGGGCGGGAGCTGGGCCAGGGTGCCTGCCACAGGGTCCCCTGTTAGTGGTGGGGGGTGAAGCCTTGAATTAGTGTCCCCTCATAGGGTCCCCCTGTGTTGGGTGGAGCCTGGTATAGGCTGCCACCAGGGTCCCTGGGTGGCAGAGGGTGGCCTGGAGCCAAGATTGGGCCACCTGCAGGCTGTAGCTTCCTCAGGATTTGAAATTAGGAGGGTATGGGGAGCTGTGAGGAGGGGTGTTGGGGTGTGCTCACAAATTGTTATAACACTTACTAGCTGACAGCTGGAGGGGTGTTGGGAAATTCAGGGGTGTGTGTGAGAGGGGTGTTAGGGAAATCACTGCCCACAGGGTTTGCCAGTGATGAGGAGGAGGGGTGGAGAAACTGGAGCCCAAAGCCACAAGGGAATAACTATAGAGTTGCAGGTTGCAGATCCCTGCCCTGTTCAATGCACTGATTCAGTGTATATAATCAAAACTCCCTCTCTCTCCAGTGGCTATTCAAGAGAAGGGACCTTCTTCTAGTGTAGTGGTTTTCAAACACTTTTTCTCAGGACCCAGTTGAAAAAAAATCATTTATGCCCATGACCCGACAATTACATCTTTGAGCAATGCATTCCAGTCTTTTGACGGTGGCAGCAGAGGTTGCCGTGACCCAGTGCCTGAGGGTCTGTGACTCAGTACTGGGTCCCAACCCTATGTTTGAAAACCGCTGTTCTACAAGGATCAGCTCAGAGCGATGGAGTCCTTTGTTTCCGGAATCAAAGCCTCTGGGGTTTATCTGCAAGCCTGCATGTACATGGGCTAACGACCAAGTAACAAATCTGTATGCATGCAGCACGTGGATTCGTCACACCACCTGTTCATAAAAGTGCTTATAATATGTACTGGAGCCAGGTATAGTGTCGGTAGCATCTGTACAGAGCTCTGCTAGTGCTTGCTCAGTCTTGACTTGCAACGTGCCTGCGCTTCCACTGGCTCATTTGAACTTGTAAGGCAGATTGAAGTTTACATGCATTACGCAACAATTCAAAGCGGAAGAGCTAGAGTGGTTAACATTGCTCTGCCACCGATTTGTTGTTAGTTATTCCTGCGACAGGGTTATTCAGACCCTGAGAGAAGGTACAAGATTAATACCATGGAGCAATAATTTTATTCTATTCTGATTCTATTCATCTTTTCTGTCCCTACTCAGGCAGAACTCCCATCTGAGCTCAGTGATTAATGGTTAGATTGGGACTTCAGGTATAGCCCTGAGAAAGAGGTGATACATAAACCGAACGGTCCCAAAAGTAGCCCTAAGCAGCACTGTGACTCAGAAATACCTCTGAGTCACCTTGGCTCCCCTGCTTCCTTCTTGCTCTAGGGGATAATAACTGCCTGCTGGCCTGTAACCACTGACAATTACCACACTCCATGCCCTCCCACCCCTTCTCCCCACTGTGTGCTGACTCAGCTCTGCTGGCCAACAAGTAGCGAGACTGGGGCCAAGACTCCACCTATTCCCTGTCCCTGCCTGCTCCCTTCCTGCCCACTTGATCCAGAGAGGAGAGTAAGCAAGCACACAGGACCACTTCTTCCTGCGTGTGTGCCTAGACCCATCTAGAGAGTCTTAATGCCCTTCTGTCACAATTGAGTGCTCAATGAGGATTTCACAATGGGCCTATCTGCTTTATGTGAAAGGTAAATTTTTGTTGCCATCTTTATACTGGTTTCCTCCAATATGAAAAAACAGCTGTCTAGGACAGAAAAGTGAAAGCATGATCATCAGCGTAATGGTCATTTAGTTATCATTGCAAAAGATTTTAAGTGAGCTGAAGAGGTATTTAAAAGGTTACATCGAGAACTTTAGTTAAAGTCTTAGCGTCTTTACAGGACTGACAAATGGTTGATTAACTAGTGGAGAGCAAATTTCTTTCTACCTTCAGGGAGACAAGAAAATGAACACTAATGTCTGGTGTACATACTACAGAGATAAGTTAGCACAAGGCTGCTTATGCCAACCTAATTATGTCAATGTACACACTATGCTAGTCCCCCATTACACTGACTCACCTTTGTGAGAGACCTAGGGCTTACATCCTATTGTCAGGGTAACCCAGCCTCTGTGTAGACACAGTGGCTTACATATATTGGGTGCTGGCTGTCATCTGGCTCCCTCCTGGAGCCATGAAATTGTCAAGAAAGGCAGGGTGAGTAGGGGCTCCAGCCAGAGCCAGGCTATCCCTTAGGCTTCTTGCTCCCCCAAGGAACCTGCCTGCACAAAGCTCTTGGCTCCTTGGGCTCCTCAAGGAGTAAGAAGATTTCTCACGTCTCTCATGCTTCTGACTTTTCTGCAATGACAGGTTGTACAGGTTAGCATATTGTTTTGAACCTAAATGTTTTATTTATATCAGGTAAAAATAGCAGCAATCCAGTCCTTTAGTTCTAAAGAATGCGAGAAAGCATGTTGCTGGGCCAAAATTAGAATGTGCTAAATAACGGAGCAATTCTGCCAGCACTGTTAAAATATCTTATGTATAGCCTCTGGTATAGACTGCACCTTTCCACAAAAAAGAAACAAGTGGATTTTGGTAGCAGTTAGTCAAAGATTCTGTCATGGCTGCAAAGATAAGGAAGGAAAGTTTGCCTATCTTTTCCCAGGTGTTTCTTTGGGGACAGTCTGCACAGAATCTATGGATGGAAAAGAGTTAGGTGGGCCCAATGCTCTGTGCTGCACTGGCACCAGAAACTGATCATGATCACTTGATCCTAGTAAAGAAACACTAGCCAATACTCAAGCAAAAGATAAGCCACATGAAAGCCACTTTGCACTCTTATTCATGGCGGAAGGAAGGAATCTGGAGACAAATGTAACCATTCAAGCTCAAGAAAGAAAGGTAGTAATTAGAGAGACACTTTCAACTTAAACTTCTCCCTGAAAATATCTGAGGCCAGATCTTCAGCCAATTTACACAAGGAACTGATGATATGGCCTTTCACCCGTTATTGTCACAAAACCCTAATGTAGCCAGGCAAAGCTGCTATTGTTATTTATAATAAGGTAGTGTTTATAGCAGAGATGGGCAAATTATGACCTGTGGGCAGAAGTCTTTCATTAGGCCCACAAGCTGGGCCTGGCTGGAGCACAGCTGCTACTCCTGGCCCTGCGCTTCCCCACGATGTGGGTCCAGTTGCAGCATTACCCTGATCTGAGCACAGCAGCTACTCCTCCCTCCCCACGTGGACCCAGTGGAACCCTTGCTGAACTTGGCAACTGCTCCCCCTGCCAGCCTCACCCCTTCACCACCCCTCACTCACCACATGGGCCCAGCAGCAGCAGCTTCCTACTTCTAGCATTGCCCCTTCTCCTGTCCCTCTCTCACTACATGTGGTCCACCATACAACAGACGTGGCTCTCAGGCCAAAAAGTTTGCCAACCCCTCATCTACAAGTTCTATACTAGATCAAAGGCTCCTTGGGCTTGCTGCTGTATACGTAATTAAAGCAGGGCTTGACAAATTCTGGGCACTAGGTCACCATGGCACCCAGAACTGGTAGCCTAGTGCCTAGCTCCATTGTGAAAATGCAGTGAAGGAGCACCCTCTGGTGACTAGAAATAAAACTGCTGTCTCTTTTACTGGAGCTTGGGTGATTTGGCAGCAGTTTGGCAGTGGGCGACTCCTCGCCACCACTGCAGTTTTTCAGCAGCAGGGGGGTGTCCCAGCTAGGCACCTTGATTTGAACCTGGGCTTCTAGCTGGGCACCAATTTTGTCAAGCCCTGAATAAAGCCACAGAGAGTTTATAATTAAAATAGACAAAGTATGGGAGGGCACACTGAGGCAAAGAGCAAAACAATTTCCCTAAGGTTAGTGAAAAATATGGGAACATAGCTTACATCTCGTGACTTCTGGTGTGGTGAACCACACTGCAGTTTACAACTATGTAGTTTACTCTGTCTTCAAAGAGAGTGAAATTGCAGAGGTGGAAATCACAACTCACTGTGCTTGTACATGGGCTTTTCCTGATCCAACTAAACTGGCATCTGAAATCCCCAGTGCAGAACTCTGCTAATTAACTTTGCTCTGTAACACGGCTGTCCAACCTTTCGACTGTGCTCACTGACCCCTTTTCTATGGCTCCTCTACTCCTTCTCTTCCCTTGCCAGAGAGGTCTGCTCATCTCTCAACCAACCCTCCATTCTCTTTGCCCTTGCAGCTTCACTACTCTCCTCTCCCGCCTTCTGTCTCGCCATGCGACTCATAGACTTTAAGGTCAGAAGGGAACAGTATGATCGTCTAGTCTGACCTGCACAATGCAGGCCTCAAAACCTCACCCACCCACTTTACCAATAAGCCTCTAACCCAGGGATGGAACTCAAGAGCCACAAAGATTGATTATTAAACCTTTGATAGCTGCACTGAGGCATATCGCTATATTTTACCTATTCCAAAATTACTAAGTTTAAAATTCATTGCACAGTTTAATTTTATTGTAAAAAGAGGGCAAATATTGATCCTACTAATGTCAGATTCTAATAATTACTTAAGATTACCAAGAAAACTAGGTCTACCTATACAGTAAAAACTTATCTTCTTCTGCCCTCTCCAACCATACCACTGCTTCTCCCCATCATCCCAACCCTCTCCTTAACCCCCAGGCCCTGATGCTGGCTCCCCCAGGCTGACCCCCCTCTCCCCAGGGCCCCCTTTCCTGGTTGGTCTGGAAGCTAGGCAGAGGCTAGAGCTCCCCCTGAGCATGTTCAGAGCATGCTCAGGGTGGGAGATTTAAAACTCCTAGGCTGGGGCTGCTTTCCTCTAGCTTTCTTCCACAAGCTGCACTTTTTCCTTTAAAAGCCTCATGCGGCTCCCAAGCCTCAGTTTGGCCACGCCTGCTTTAACCTATGACTCAGTTACTTAAGTCCTCAAATCATGATTTAAGGACTTTAAGACACACAGAATTCACTGGTAGTCAAACCATGCCCCGTGCTATAGAGGAAGGTAAAAAATCCCCAGAGCTCTAGCCAATCTGCCTTTTGGGAAAATTTCTTCTTGACTCCAGATATTGTTATCAGTTAAACCCCGAGCATGTGGGCAAGTCTCAACAGCCAATAACCCAAGAAAGAATTTTCTGTAACAACTCAGAACCCACCCCATCTACCCTCTCTTTTTAGGCCACTTGCATATCCACCACCAGTACCCATTGATCAAAAACCATTCAATTTCCAAGGTAGGGCATCCCATCATACCATTCCCTCCATAAACTCATCAAGCTCAGTTTTGAAAACAGTTACATTTTTTGCCCCCACAGCTCCCCTTTGAAGACTGTTCCAGAATTTTACTCTTCTAACGATTAGAAACCTTCATTTTCCCCCCTTCCATTCCCCGACATGGCTCTTCTCTCCAGTTCCCCTCTTCCCTCTACTCTCCCTGTATGGCTCTTCTCCTCAGCCCCATCGTCCCTCTCCCTGCATGGCTCTTCTCCTCACTCCCTCTCCTTCCTCCCCTATCCCTAGGTAGCCTTTCTCCTTAACCCACTCTTCTCTTCTGTCTCCCTGCACAGCTCTTCGCCCTAGCCCGCCAGTGGTTAAAGTAAGCCGGAACACCCCAGGACGGTGTTCTGAGCCCCCTATTTTTAGGGGGCTGCATTCTGGTGCCCCCTATTTTTAGGGGACAGTGTTCTAGGCCCCCTAAAAACTAGAGGAATGCACCAGAAGGCTGTGATCCAGGGCCCCCTAAAAACTAGAGGAACACACCGGAACGCAGTGGCAGGGTGGAGGGAGGGGGGTTAGGAAAGGGCTTGGGGGACCGCAGGGGCCAGTGGCAGGACTGGGGGGGCCGGCTGGGGCTTGGGGTGTCTGAGGGAGCAGGAGAAGCCAGTGGGGGGACTTGGGGTGTCTAGGGGAGCAGGAGAAGCAAGCAGAGGGGGGGCTTGGAGTGTCTCAGGGGAGCAAGAGAAGCTGGCAAGGGAGCTTGGGGTGTCTCAAGGGGGCAGGAGAAGCTGGCAGCAGGGTGGGGGGCATCTTAGGGAAGGGGTTGGCAGGACTCGGGAGAAGTTGGCTGGGGAGGTGTGGTGGGGGTTGAGGGGCTGAAGGGTGAAGTGAAAATGAGGGAGTTGGAGTGGGGGGGTTAGGAGGGCTGGACTGGGGACATGGGGGAGGGAGCTTAGGGAATGGCAATTGGGGCTGAGGAAGACATGGGGAAAGGGTGGTCTGATGGGGGGTAGATGTTTGAGGGGCAGTAACTGGGGTGGGGGCAGGCATTTGGGGGCAGTAGCTAGAGTACATGAAGGGGGCCCCAAAATTTAGGAGGGTTTGGGGGCCTGCCAAATTATACATTAACCCTTGTCCCCCCATGCAGCTTGTCTCCCCAACCCCCTCTCTTTCCCTCTCCCATTAGGCATAGGATCCCGTTTGTCCCCCCTTCCTCAGTCCCTACCTTGGGGGCTCCCCTTCCCCAGATCCACTGCGGAGGCTCCCCAACCCCAGCCCTGGGCCTGCAACCCCTTTGCCAGCCCCCCTTCTCACCTGAAAGGGGCTGAATCCAGCCCTTGAACAGCCCTCCAGCCATGTCACACACACTCCTGCAGCTGTGCACAGGGCAAGAAATTACAAAGGGCCCCAGCTGGCCCTGCTACCAGGCTCCTGTGGCCGAATTAAACGGGCTGGATGAAAGCCCTTGGTGGGCTGGAGTCCAGCCCGCGGGCCACAGGTTGGACAAGCTTGTTTTATAAAGTTTGTTAATTTTAAGCAAGGAAAGCGTGTAAACACATCTAAATCTTACTGACTTCAGAGAATTTTCAGCCAGTAGTTAGAATCAGAGAAAATGTAGCACTCCCCTCCCCCTCCGCCAGATTTAATCAGTGTCTGTGACTGCACTTATACACCTGTAAAAACACAATTGAATTATTTAGCAAGTCTTTTTGTAAGTTCTACAGGTTAACACTGGGCAACAACCATTCCTCTTAAAAAATTATCATCTTCCACTCTCCAGTATAATGAAACTAGATTTGTTCAGGAATGTTTTTGATTGTTGTATGATCTGTTTGGTTTTTTTTCTCTTTAAATCAGTGGTTTGCAACCTTTTTTCATTTGTGAACCCATAAAAAATTCTGAATGGAGGTGCAGATCCCTTTGGAAATTTTAGACACTGTCTACAGAGCACCAGGGGTCTGCAGACCACTAGTTGAAAACCACTGTTCTATGGTAATGACAGCCTTTAGCAGACATAGTCTGTGAACCCACAGTGCTCCATGGACCAGAGGTTGAAAACCACTGCTTTAGACTAGGCAGTTCATACAAAACAGGGAAGGAAATTTTGTACAACTGGTTTTTCTTGTTACTAACATGCATAAGTAAGACTATTTGCATTTAACAAGTGGTAGCTTTGTGTCAAAAGCTATTAGATGTGTGAAAAGCCTGCAGCTTTGTGTATCTTGTAGTCCTCATAATAGAGAAAACCACTGAACTAAAGGAGACATTGTATTTGTACATACATGGTGTGAATATCTTAGGTGTCGTCTCTGCATCAGATCTACGGGTTGACTTTGAGACAAGTACATATTAAGAGAAGCACAGTCTCCGAGATTATGTAACAAAAAATTCATTTTTTGACTTTGATATAGAACAGGATATACCATGGATTTAGCCAGGAAATGAAAGGCAAAAATCACTGGGGGGAAAGATTATGATGATCTCAAGGAAAAAACAAAACAAAAAACCCCCTATGTGCTAAAACTAAAAAGACCTCATTAGCTTTCCATCTCATTTACAAAATAATTACAAATCTGTCTTTTAGTGGGTTTTAAGACCACTTCTCTGCAAATATATATGTGAGGTGCTCACATTGGCATAGGTTGCATGACCAATGACTCATCAGGATTGCTGGAAGGAAATTTGAGTGGGTGAAAAAAGGTTGGCCAACTAACATAAGAATTAAAATTTGATGTGTGGGCATATACATAGGGCAAAATTGTGCCCTTTGTTGGATGGATGCACTGCACAAACTAAAGACCAGCTCTTTGTCTTCTTTGTTTTAAAGTAGTTGGCAGAAGAGAATGGCTGGGACAAGGAAACAGATCTCTCTGAAAAAATTCAAGGGTTGAATTTCAAAAGCAGTCCTCAAATACCTACTGACTTCCATGGGAGTAGAGTAGAAGAAGACCAACCTTAAGCATTTGTGAAAATCTGACTGCAACTTAATGTTGGCGTTTCTTCACTTTGAAGTGTTTGTAAACTTAATGTTCTTTTTTAAAATACATATATATGAATCATAGCTAGATAATAAATACTGAAAAGGGAGTAGAATATCCAGTTACCACATACAGATTTAGGCTTATTTATACCTGTTTGTCTAATGTGTTTCATTAGCTGCTATTCTTTGAGGAATTTGTATTTCCTTGCTGAAATTCAATAATAGGAAAACAAAAACACAACATATCCTCAAACACCATCACAAAATGTTTTTCTGCTGTTCTAGTTCCAGTAGTCCATCACATATTTTCTACTGCTCTGGGATGAAATAAGACAATTAGGAAACGAAACAAATAGCGAGTCAGCTTGTTCAGAGCTGAGTCAAGCTTCCTGAAGGCCTGGTACTGCCCACTGTTGTTGTCCCCCTCACCACACACACTGTGGTGGTGCCCCATGTGGGACAGGGCTATGCTTGGCCAGGTCCAGCAGATCCACCAGTGCTCGGGGGCCCAACCAGCTCTGTGGGTGGAGTTGCAGAGCTGGCCAGCCAGGGGCCAGGGCAGGTGGGCACTCAGCACTATGAGGGGGCTGGTCGACAGCCCCGAACTCCAGGGGCAGGGACTCCTCTCCTGTGAGTACTGTTGGCTCGCAGCATGGAGGCAGGCCAGAAACCCCAAAGGAGGGAGTCCCCGCCAGCAGCAGGCCTGGTGCTGGCAGTGTTCAGGGCCAGATTTTTGTGGGGCTGCAGGGTTCCCCTTTAGACTGTGATCTGGGGCTCCAGCCCCTAAAGCCCCTGCATTAATCCAGCCCTGGGCTTGTGACCTGGCATGGTCATGTATGATCACCCAGCACTCTATTATCCTTAATAAAATTCCCAAAGAACTATCGAGAGAGAGAGACAGTGGCACTACTCACATGCTTGAAGTTAAACAGGTGCTTAAGTGTTTTGCTGGATCAGATCCTCTTGTGTCAAACCACTGCAAAATACTCCCAGTGAGAATTTTCCACTCATTTCCCCTATGGAAGCATTTGACATTTGCTTTGCATAGATGCAATTGGAAAGAGAAGGTGCAAGGCACTGATCAGGATTCCAATCTTACCTCTCATTTCTTACATTTAGCTGTTTTAAACACAACCTTCTAAAGCTGCAGTTCTGACCTTTGTGCAAGAAAATAACTGTGACTTGAAAAAGCATGTGTATCTCTGGACTTCAGAAGGGCACCCTCTCTCATTATTCTCTCTCTCTTTACATATCTTATCTCTTTTCTTCCTCGTTTGCCTCATGCCTTTGTTCTTTTCCTCTGTTCTTCTCACCCTCTCATCCATTGTTTCTGATATTGTTCCCTATGAGTCACAATCTCTTTTCCTAACCCACCAGATTCATCTTTCATAAAGCTTTTGTTTCAGTTTCTGAAATGAACAAATAAAAGCCAGAAAATTTAGATGTAAAGTTAAGTTACATACAAGATGAGAGTCAAGTCATTGTGCCTTTTCATGCTCACTCTCTGGTGAGCTATAGGGACTAATTAAAAAAAAAAATCAGTGGATATACACCAGAGAGAAAGTTAGGTTTGGAGCGTTGAGTTGAACTATGTATTTCCTGTCTTTTGTCACAAGTTTCTCATCATTTAATTGAAAGTTTTGGTAACTGCCTTTTCTCTAGAAAATTGTGCAGAGCACTGTGATGTATGCTCCAGGTGTAACCTGCATTCTACAAAAGCATATCTATATCTGGCAACTTTTCAACAAAGGAGCTTTACCCAACAAGATTTAACCAGCCCTTCCACACCTGGGGAGCTGCTTTTTGTTATACAGACACAGAGGGAATGGTCTTTTCTCTCACTGAACTTAAGAAATCAATCTGATATCCCATTTAAAAATTCTGTCCTATAGTCATCCAAAAGCATTTAAAAACCTAAAAGTCATTGGAATGCATTTAGACCAAATGTAGCAAGTGGCTGATATTCAGATTGTTGGGTGGCTGATCAATATTCACTGATATAAGGCCATAAAATAAATATGGGAAATTAAGCAGAACAAAATTTATTCATAAATGTACAAGAAAATTACAGGTTCTTCTTCAACTGCTGCTCAGATACATTCAGAAATAGGTGTTTCCATGCCAGAGCACCGGATTGGTGGAAACTTTTTGCCGTAGCCTGTCAGAAGAGGGCAGGTGGCCACCACCCCCCACACGACCCCATGGCTATATATGTGGCTGCTGCCCGGCCTCTCCCCAGTTTCATTTCTTCGGCTTTAATGTTGGTTGTGGAACTGCCCGCTCCTTACTTCGCAAGCAGCCTGTCTGTCATTGCTGTATGAGCCTCTCGCCCACCTGGGAGAACCTAATCTTGGACTTAGTCCCGCCAAAGAAGCTCTCCCTTTCTGGGCTGGAACACTGTGATATGCTCCACCATGCCGGGGTTTAAGCCCTGTGCCACATGCGGCAAGGCCTTCCTGCAGGATGATCCCCACGAGAAGTGCCTCCAGTGCCTGGGCGAAAGCCACATGGTCACCACATGCTCCATCTGCCTGTCCTTTAAACTGAGGACAATCAAAGACAGGGAGCAAAGGTGCCGTGCCCTGGCCTCCAAGCAGGGCTAGCACTCCTCCCCCAAGGCTTCGGGGTCTCCTGCGGCACCACGTGCCAGTTTGGTGCTGGAGCCCACTGCCTGGCACCATGCCGAAAGGCAATGCAGGACCAGCTCGGTACCGACCTCAGTACCGTGGCGCTGACATAGCCTGCCTCTTCAAAACGAGGATCCCCCCGGGACCGGTTGTCCTCAGTACCGATCCCAACGACCTCAGAGGCAGTGGAGGCAGTGAGGGTGCTCCTCCTGTTGCCTACACCCCCTTTTCTGGTGCCACCTAGAAGGGGGAAGCCGGCCTTCCTTTTGAAGGCCCGGGTGCCGCGCATACGGCATCATTCACCTTCCCCGTCACCAGCCCCAGGCCCCCGAACACCAGAGTCTGCTGTGAGTCCTGGTACCGTGAAGCCATCCCCGCGGCACCATATCACTGTGCTGTCCCTGGTGCTGCCCTGAGAGTCCCAAGAGGTTTCCCCCTGTTCCAGCCCCAGGTAAGGGGCTTCAAGGGGCTCCAAACAGCCTCACGCCAGCTCTCGGCGCTGTTGCCTTTTCGCTACCTCCCACAGGAATGGTCCCCTCAAGAGGCCCCTCTAACCTCGCCGGCACCGTCCCACTAGGCACCAGTGAGAGCACTGAACCCAGTCCCATGCTCGTATGCGGGCAACTTATCAGCGCACTTTGATCTTCTGTGCTGTGTCTCAGCCCACATGGGCATGGAGGTTCAATCCTCCAAAACACCCTCCAACATCTTATTCGGGCCAGTGTTCTCATCAGCGGAAGCAGTTATGGTTCCCCTCCACCCTGGCATTTGGGACTCAGTCTCCTCCTGCGGTAAAAACCTGGCTTCCATCCTCCCAGTTTGAGATACAGTGGGATTCAAGTACAGACTCCCAGGGCTAGAGTTCCCCTCACTTGCCCACCACCCAGTCCCACCTCATGTGGTGGCCTTAGGGCCAGGACAGGCCCCCCACGATCCCCTCCTGCCATCAAGGGATGCCAGGGAGCTCGAGTTATTGGGCCACAAAATGTACTCCTCCTTGGCCTTCCAGTTGCAGGTCGCAAACGATCAGGCCCTGACTAGTAGATACAAGTTGGACGTGTGGGAGTCAATACACAGATTTAGACATCTACTCCCAGTAGAGGTGAGGAAAGAGTATGATGCCTTCCTGGAGGAAGGTAAAATAGCTTCCTAGGACCGCCTCCTTTCAGCCTGGGACATGGTGGATATGGCGGCCTGCACTATGGCCTTGGCTGTAACCCTGCGCCGCGCAGCCAGGCGACAGGAAGCCAGAGTGCCCCCGGCCTCACAACAGGTGGCCCTCGACCTGCCTTTTGGGGGTGACTTCCTCTTCCCAGAGGAGACGTCGGCCATTCTGGGTACTGCCCGTGACCCCAGGGGAGAATTAAAATATTTCGGCCTCCTCTAGGCCGGGCCTCTACCACGCCCTCTGGCCCCATAAGGCCTGATAGTAAGCCACCCCCCTCCCCAACAGTTACTGGTGAAGACTCGGTCCTCACCATTACAACTTCAGTTCGAATCCCATTTGGGGGACCCTCCTGGCAAGGCCCCTCTCCTCGACTCCAAGGGAGCTCTCAACCCGTTACTCAGCAGTATTGGTTATAATCACCAATAACATCATCTATCACCTTCTCCAAACCACGGCAGAGTGCCCACCGTTGTGGGACTCTCCCTCTCAGAAACAAGAGATAGCCCTTCTCCCTCTTTCCTTCCTGGTGAGAATAAGCGGTTCACGGCCGAGGAAGCCTCTTCCCCTTGGGGTAGGCCTAGGGTGTAACTCATACTCACACCCTTTCGTCTGACCCTAATGCCCTGAGAGGACTTCACTCTCTTACTACCCAACCCTCCTTCCCCACCGTGGAGGGCAGAATGGAAGCCTGCCATTTGAACCCATGCAGGCACCCGATAGCCAGTGGTCCTGGCCCCCAGAAGGCTATCACGCCTCTGTATTCAACACACCCCCAAGGGGAAAAGCCCCCCCTTTCTGCTTTCTTGGGTGGTGACTCTATTACCCCCGGTGGGACACATATGGCATTCATGCAACATACTCCCAACATCGGAAAGTGTATCGCCCACTGTTACTCACCCAAACAAAGTGGAGCCTCCCCTCGTGTGGTCATTTTCATACTGGGAGCTACACTCCAGCACGCTTCTCTGTGGATGAGGTACAATTGTTCTGCCTCCCCATGCTGACAGTCGGTGAACCCTCTATCGGGTCCCACCCCCTCTACCCACAGTATGAATGAGCTTCCCACATTGCCCATCCTTCCCTTACCATCAGCAAGATCAGCTGGTGTTTAATCATCGCTCCCACCCAATCGACCCTCATTAGGGTTATGGGCATATGCTTCCAATTTGAAACATCCAAACCCTCCCTGACCTCATAGAGCAGGTAATTCGTCCCCACCTGCCCAGTGCTGGACGCAGACGTCAGGACCCAGCCATTAGACATAAGTGTTGGCCAACTCACTCATGGTCCTTATGAAAGCTGCGAGAAGCCTCCAGTACTCACTACTTCTGGCTGGTTCTCAGCTTTGGTGAAGGCTCATGAGAGAGGTCGTAAAAATGGGGCCCCCGCTCCATTCTTCTACCATCTTTCAAAATATAGATGAAAGGGGGGTAACCACGTGAACAGTGAACCTTTCCCCCTGGGAATCTCCCTACTTGGGCCGTCGGTGACCACTACCTGGGACGTGCACTCATGCCAGAACCCCCGTATACAGGGTCTTGCCTCTCACAGAGGGAGCCCAGGCCACTTTCCTCTCTCTATCCTTCAGGCAGCCATTCTGTTATATCCCAATTGGGAAACCCTCAGGTCCCGGAGATCCAGAGGAGATAACCTGATAATAGTGATGAAACCATCCGGATCTCTCCCTTCACCATTAGGTTGAAGGCAGGGAAACTTGTCCCTCTGCCCCTCGCTATGTTCATAGTTACCGCTCGCTCCCTCCATGACGGTTCGGAAACCACCCCTACAGACGGATACTCCCCAGGGGCCAATCTTCACCTCCCAGGGTTTCGTCCAGCGGTGTCTCTCGTGTATCTCACCCCCTGGGGCATGGTCATAGCACTGTGATTATCCTGGCCTAGCTATCGGAGACTCTCACTCAGAAGTCTCAAAGGTACAATTCCTTCCTTCCTATTATGACCCAAGGCTCTCCTTGTCTTAGTAGGTGTGTCTTAGAATAACATACTCCCATGTTAAGTGTGTGTGACAGGGTTTCACAGTCGACAAAGCCTACTCTACATCCACCCTGAAATTCCTCTCCATGACCGGAACTCGGGATCTGGCTGTCCCTTGATAGAGTTCACCTTCCCAGTAAGATCTAATACCATCGTTAGCATACTCATAGAAGACACTTCAGATATACTGTAAGTGTCTTAAAGAGAAGCTGGCCGGATGTACCCCATCGGGGTGGCATACCCTCTCCCCATCTCCTCCTCCATGCTTCCTGACTCCCCCCCCCCCCCGGGGCCCTTACTGAAGGGAGCCTCAATCCTGATGTGTACCTCTGTGCAGCGTTAGCTAAGCTCGATCACATTCCGGGATGATCCTCCCCAATGGTGCGAGGCCATGTAGGCCAAAGTGAGTGGTTCCGTAGGTTGCGGGTACTAGCATTCAGGCCTATCATGCTCATGAGCCCATCACCAAGCTGTAGCCTTACCATGTCCAACCCCTTGCCTTAGCATTCCCGCGGCTGCCTCCCAGCTGCTGAATTTAAAAGAAGAAAGCGAAGGGCATAGGTAACAGTAATGCCATTTTCTTGTCTCTTGCAAGGATACGGACCCTGACATCCCACCGAAGGGGTCTGTCACGGTGCCATCGGTAAGTTCATGGAGGCCTGATCACACCTTTCAGTCCCATAGAACGTCCCACCTGTGTGTCTCTTATCTAGTACCATGTGATGGGCCAGGCATCTGGTCCCTCCACGCTGGTCCCACAGCCTCACTTATGAGTGCGTCCTATGGGTCGTCAACTGTTGCCGTTGATGTCCTGACTATTTATTGAGCTAGATCAAAGTAACTTCTCTAGATTCCTCCCTCCTGCTCCTGGTAACCCACCTTCCCTGCGGGATACTGAGTACCCCAGATTCATGTACCTGATGTTCTCTGGAGGGGGTGTCACTGCTGCAGGGCCTAGGGGGCCGCAGGTCTTTCAAGTCCCTGGCCTAGCCCCATGACCTGCATGTGCCTTACAATACCGGACTGAAGGAAAGACAGTCTAATTCTCCTCCTCTGGTTTTCTGCAGTGCTGATAACCACCACTGCCAGCCCAGCAACTTTCAGGCCTCAGGAACTTCCTCGTAGGAGTTACACCAACACGTGTTGCTGCCAGGACACTAAATCTTCTGGCCTCCATGCGGCGTCTGCCAATACTCCCTCAGGAAGAACAATTAGAGATGCATTCCTCGGCCATAGCCATGATGCGTTGGTACCTCTTACACATAAGGTGACCTCAGGCCGTTATGCCCACGTACACTGATCGGTGTTCGGACAATCCAGGCCCACTTCTCTCCACCAGGTTATGTCCTACATCTCCAGGCTACCCTTGCTGGGAGGAAGGTCCTTAGGTCAATTTCTTAGACTCTTGACGCAATGTTCCCTCTAAGGTTTTATAGGCTGTGTGCGCAAAAAATTTCTTTTGTGCAAGTTTTTGGAACTGGTGTCCAAATTTGTGCACATTCCAGTGAGTGTGGTCAACCTTGCAAGTGCAACAAAGCAAGTGTGTATGATGCAAATAATATATTAGCTTTATGTTGATTTGGCAATGGAAATGATTTTATAATCTACAAAACCTTATTTGAAACATGCTACTTGAAACGGCTTTCTTAAAGTAGCATAAAGATATTTGCACTCGAATTTTTTTTTGTGCACGCCTTATTTTGTGTGCGCGTGGGTTTCACAAACTGTGTGCGTGCGCACATGCGCACAGCTTAGAGGGAACATAGCTCTTGAGTGCCTGCTTGCTGGACAGTTACCCATGTCGGAGTCATGCTGTGCTGAAGGCGGAAGAACCAACTCCACCCGCCATCCATCAGCATGGCTAGCAGTCACCTATTTCTGAATGTGTCTGAGCAGTGCTTGAAGAACGGTGGGTTATTTACCAGTAACCGTCCTTCTTCGAGATGGGCTGCTCAGATTCATTCAGAGCCCTTCCCCCAACCCCGTTTTTGGAGTTGGCGACTCTTAGGAGCTGGGGAGGGGCTGGCGGTGGCCGCATATATAGCCATGGGGTGGCGCGGGGGGCGGTGGCCGCCTGCCCTCTTCTGACAGGCTAGGGCAAAAAGTTCGAACCAATACAGCGCTCTGGCACAGAGACACCTATTTCTGAATGAATCCGAGCAGTCCATCTCAAAGGAGGATGGTTACTGGTAAGTAACCCACCATTTTTTGCTTGTTTCTAACTATGAAGAGCATGGATAAGAAAGACCAATATTTCCTTAAAAGAACAATTGGATCAAGTTGACTCATAATATAAATTTTTTTGTTAACAAGCTTTTAGTTAAGCCAAGCCCAACAGAAATGCCTTCCTTACATTTTAAAAAATAATTCCAATGGAAGCAGATCCTTGTTCAATATTTATGAAATAACAGTCTGTTTGGAGGCTCCTTCTAGTCAGATATTGAATGTGAACATATAGCAAACAAACAGTGCTTATGGTTGTTACTATTGCTATTTTAGTACAATAGTTCAATCAAAAAGATCATCTTAGACATGACACTCTTTTTTTGCCAGTCAAGTTTTAAGACACTTTTCAGGGCAAAACTGCCAGTTATGGACTAGCATGAATCTATTATTCCTGGTATCTAATTAGAACACAGAATCTGAGAGCCTAACAACTTTTTACTGGCAAAGGAAGTTATATGAAGTGCAAATATTATTTTTCATTAAGTTTTCTACATCCTGTGTCTTGCCTTTTTTAATGAATTAAAAAAAATTATTTTCTAGAGATGATAGTAATGCAGTGGATTTTTTTCCACATTGCATTATAAGCCTGTGCATGTATGAATGTGTATTTTAGCAGATACTGATTAATCTACTACAATATATTTAAGTTGTGATTTTCAAAGGCGTTCTAGGTGTGTTGAAGGATGTGGGAAATTATGAACCTGTGTAAACAACACCCTTTCCAAGGTGTCTAAGACATGGTCTATGCTACAGACTATTTTTTACACAGGACCCTGGCTTAAATCAGTGCATAGGATGGACCTGCTCTAGAGATAAATCAGATTTCAGCAATTAAGGAGACTGGCCACAGAGTCCTTGCTTCATCTGTTGGAAGTGGGGAGGTGCACAGTGAGTGAGGCAGGAAGACAAAGGATGGCCTTATGGCTGAGACAGCAGAATGCTGCCCTCTGGAACTGCATTCTAATCCTGCTTAAGCCACAGAGTTCTGTGTGATGTCGGGTGAGTCACTTAATCCCAATTTTTCACAGATGATTACTAAGGATGAGATCCACAAAAGGATTTAGGCATTGAAATGCTGAGCATTATGCCACTTAACATAAGGTTTCTAGGAAAATCACAGAAGCAACATTGTAATCCATAGGATAAAGGCACCTAATTCAACTTTGTGGATTGCAGTGTCGTTCCTGAGAGGTGGAAGACTCTGGGTTTGAATCTTCTGCTCCAATCACATTTTGATTTTTATCCACAGTGGAAGACCTTAAGCTGGAGAATGCCCCATACATCAGAACAGCCTATAGCTCCATAGATAAAGCACTATCTGAAAAAGTGGGAGACCCCTGTTCAAATCTGGCTCAATGTGGGGAGCTGAACTTAGGCCTTCTACATCTCAGGCATGTGCTGTTACTGTTGAGCTAAAAGTCATAAGGCCAGCACCTCTTCCTCCTCCTGCCAGATTTGGAATCGGACCACTCCAGTAGGCAATCTCTGAGCATTCCTATTGGATCAAGCCCCACATGCAATTTAGCAAGCCACACACCTCTATGTCCTAGTTTGTGAATCGTTGTGGTCCTTAAGCAGCAGGCAGGAGTCAGCCTCCTAGAGAGAGGCAGCAGTATGTACGTTCAGAGGCTTAAGTCAGGTGCCAGGCACACTTATACCATGTCAAGTGAATGTATGCACTATGGCCTGTTTCATTTTGTGGGAGTTCTCTGAATCGCAGCAAAGTCCAAAATGGGATTTAAGTGCCTACGGCTGGGGTTTAGGCACATAAGTACCTCTGTGGGTCTGGGCCTAATTTCCTCGTCTTCTGGGTGCTTGACTTGAGACTCTGGGGTCTGATTTGCTAGGTGGCCGAGAACTCAAAAGTGTAGCTGAAGGCTCTGGAAGTGCTGCTTTAATGTAAAATGCTATGTAATGCTAAGTACTCTACAAAATCTGGTCCTAGGTGTCTCACCTTGGGCACTCCAAATCAGTGGATACTTTTGACTTTAATCTCTCTATGATGCAGTTTCCCTTCTATTAAACGGGAGGGAGGGATAACAACACCCCCTCATTTCACAGGCATATTGTGAAAATCAATTAATGCTTGTGAAACACTCAGCTTCTACAGCGATGAATGTCATAGAAAAGCTCATGAGTAAATGAACAATTCTGACTTCAGAGCAAGCCTTGAATGGTGTGCAGTAAATAAGGCATAGGGCTGTACAGTGAACGAGAAGAAAGCAAAGTACCAAATAGTGGCTTATTAACTGCCTACTACCTAGAGGATGCAAGACTATCAATGTACACACACAAAGGGGCTGAATTAAGACTTGACAGACACCCTTTAATTCTAACACTTCTTAACTTCTGAGTGCTTGGTTTTACAACTTTAATACCGTTCTTTCAAAATAGTTTCTTTACAGTTTCCTACATTTAAAAAAAAAGCAAATTAAACACCCACATTCCACTAGGTGAGATCATATTGAGAACCATGGGGTTCATCAAGATTTAGATTTATTGCGAAGACCTCTGCCATGTGAGCTAACAAACTGACAGCAGGAGTAGGTTGTCATTATCTATTCTCTAATATATATTCCAGAACTAGTAGTGGATGGGAGAGACATTTTGCCAGTGGATTTCCCAGATATTTGCTGACAACTGAGGAATGGTTTGACTGAGGAATCATGATTTTCTTCCTAGGTACTGGAGGGGAGTATTTTCGAGCAGTCATAGACTCTGTTACTGTTCCCCCAAGGCCTGACCGTCTCAATGCCCTTCAATCTGTCTTTGTTCCAATTCTGTAGGGTTTTTCCCCCCTTCCTGGCTCCTCATCCTAATTCCAGTCTCCTTGCCCAGCCACTTGCAGTCCTCCCCATACCCCTTGGCTCTTCATCAGCTCC
This sequence comes from Podocnemis expansa, assembly GCA_007922195.1. NCBI lineage: Eukaryota > Metazoa > Chordata > Testudines > Podocnemididae > Podocnemis > Podocnemis expansa. The sequence goes on along the minus strand of ML681995.1, from coordinate 196,019 downwards.
TTCTCCCTTCCTCTCATCCTAGTGGCTCCAAATCTTCCCTTGGCTTCTCGTACAATATCAAACTCCATTCCCACTCAGTTCCAGCTTTAGTCTCCTCGTAGTCAGATCCCAGTCCCTTTTGCCACCCCCCCTCATCTCTCAGCCCCAGTTCCCCTCTACACCAACCCACAGTCTCAGTCTCCCCCCCCCCTTATCCCAATCTACCTCCCTCCCTGCCCTCACAGGTTCAACTCTTGTCTCTCTATTTAATTCAGGCAGCTGCCTCCTCCATGCTGCCTAGATATTAGCACTGAGGGCAGAGGACAGACATTCTTCCTCAGCATCAGTTCCCAAAACAACTTCCTCCCAGTGCCACCACAACCAGGCCCCAGCTGCATGGTGCAACAGTTAAGGCAGCAGCTGTCTCAACAGAAGATTGGAAACTCCATCCCTGCAGCCACGGGATGGATCAAGCTCAGTTCTGATGGACTCTTTGGGAAATTTACTTCCTAAGCTCTCTAGCAGTACCAACTACATTTTTTGAAAAGCTTATAATTTGTCCAAATTTAGTGTTCAAAGGAATGAGAAAAGCCAAACCCCTGCCACAAAAGACCACCTGCTAAATTTCAAGTCCCTGCTCCAAAGCAGGGAGCACTAGGGTAGTCAGAAATACTGGGTCATGTGCTTAGCTGAAATACCCTTAGAAGTACTTTACTATTGAGTGATAAGATATGTATTTTCCAGAAGGCTAGCAGTGCTAGTCTGTGTACAGCAAAAAAAACGAGGGTCCTATGGCATCTTATAGACTAACAGATTTCTTCAGGCATCAGCTTTTGTGGGATCCAACCCACTTCGTCAGATGCACATATTGATACAAATTACATATTGTTGGACTTCACAAAGCGAGCCCATCACAGCCTCTAGGTGAGGCTTGTCCAGCATGCGGCCCGGAGCCAGAATCCGGCCTGCCAAGGGCTTTTATCCAGCCTGCCGAATGCTGCTGCAAGAGCCTGGGAGCTGAGGCTGGCTGGAATACTCCGTATCGCTACATCAAGTATGCGGGCAGACACTGATAATTTGTGGAAGCAAAAGCAATGCCAAATATCACATTAATCATTATTTTATTAAAGTTTACTAATAAAGAACAATTTGTATGTCTTATCTATCAAAAATTCTCTCACTGGCCCCCTACTGAGAAAAGACTTGCAATGTAGCCCCTCACCCAAAATGGTTGGACATCCCTGCTCTAGGTAGATGTACCCAATTCAAAGACATAAACAAACACAGTAAGTGGTTAAATCTTCTCACTCACACTCACTCACTCTCCCTCAATCCTCAAAGGGCTATCTCAGGGCAAAGCCTGAAGGGCACTCAGGATCATTCACATCACCGTGGGGTCAAATTCCAGAGTCAAAGTTACTTCAATGACAAAGTTCTGCCACCACTCCCAAGATATTTAAAATCTAAAGACTTCTGCCTCAAGAACCCCTTATTCCAGCTGTTGACACAAGTGGAATGCTAAGCTACGGTAGGTAAGACAAGAATCATAGATGGCCTGATAGAACAACATTTGAATTTCACCCAAAACATACTGGGAAGCAGTACATGCTAGAAAGCACAGGCATACAAGATACAAGCACAGGCATGCTCCATACAAGAGAGATCACTAAGTGCACAGGCACACTTCATCTGTACCCTTTGGAGAACACTGAGCTAATTAAGGCTTTATCTATACTAGCCCCTAGGCCGATAAAACTTCTGTCCTCAGAAGTATGAAAAAAAATACGCAACTAACATGATGTAAGTTTTGCTGACATAAGCACTTGGGTGAACAGAACTATATTGGTGGCAAAGCATTTTGCATATGTTGGTTGGGAGAGTGTTGGCAGAAGAGCTTTCTCCCATGAACATAGCAGAGCTACACACAAAGGCTATGTTCACACACAGAGGGCTTGTTTTGAAACAAGACATTTTATTTCGAAACAAGTTATTTCAAAATAAAAAAACACCGTCCTCGAAATAACACAAAAGCGGGAAATGAAATAGCATGTCCACACTGTGGGATTGCTATTTTGTTACCTGCTTCAGGGGGCTGCAGCCCCCTGGGGGTGAGCCACTGCCACGGCTCACCCTGCAGCCCCAGAAAGGGGGCTGCAGCCCCAGGCGGGGGGGGCTGAGCTGCTGCGGGGCAGCTCACCCCCTGCCTGGGCTGCCCCCAAACCCCACCGCAGGGGGTGCCTGGCTCAAGCCCACTGCCTAGGCTGCCCCCAAACCCCGCCGCGGGGTCAGGGGCCCCCAGCTCAGCCTGCCGCTGCAGGGGCTGGGGTGAGCGTGGCCCCAGGATTCCCTGGCGCCCCGCTCCTGCTGGGGGCGGGGCCGGGGATACCCGTATCCCCAGCCCCACCCCCAGCGGGAGTGACTGTGCCAGAGAATCCCGGGGCCACGTTCACCCCGGCCCCTGCAGTGGCGGGCCAGGCTGGGCACCCCCAACCCCATGGTGGGGGTTTGGGGGCAGCCCGGGCAGCAGGTTCGACCCGGGCACCCCTGACCCCACAGTGAGGTTTGGGGGCAGCCCAGGCGGGGGGGTGAGCCACCCCCCAGCAGCTCACCCCCCACCGGGGGCTCCAGCCCCCTTTCTGGGGCTGAGGGACAGCCCTCAGCACCCTGGCCAGGGTGCTGAGGGTTCCCTGGCCAGGGTGCTGAGAGTCAAATGTTGTTTCTGAACACTTTGTTCTGAAACAACATGTCCCAACGGGGTTGTTTTGAAACAACTCCTTTCGAAACAACGTTGTTTTGAAAGGGAATGGGGTTTAAGTTGTTTCGAAACACCGCCGTTGTTTTGAAACAATGGAACCCGTTGTTTCGAAACAACAGCACCTCATGTGAACCTGGCGTTTCTTATTTTGAAACAACGTCTGTTGTTTTGAAATAAGACTGCTGTGCGAACACACCCAAAGACTCTTACAGCAGCATAGCTGTATTGATACAATTGTGCTGCCGTAAGTTGTAAGTGTAGAGTAAAAACCAGAGTCCTGTGGCACCTTAAAGACTAACAAATTTCTTCTGATATAAGCTTTTGTGGGTTGCAACATACTTCATCAGATGCATATAGGTTGCAGCTCACGAAAGCTTTGCCTGAAGAAATTTGTTAGTCTTTTAAGGTGCCACATCATTCTCATTTTTGCTGTATACAGACTAACATAGTTATACCTCTGAAAAGTGTAAACTTAATTCACTATGGAGGTGGCAAAAGATGGAATAAAGTGATGATGGTCACATCTGATAGAAAACAATACAATTTCCTTGAGAAGTGCAAGCTTAAAAAAACCCATAACAATGATAGTTAGCTACATTTTGATTTGGGTTCCCTGTATACTAAAGGCTTTCACTGTTCTTGTAAACAATACAGAAATTAGAATGAAAATTCAATTCTATATTTTCAATTAAAATATATGTCACATGCCATGACTATAGATATTCTCACATGAGGAATTTTTACCCAGACTTATGGACAGATTAAAATGAATACAAAGAAATCTGTGTACAGCCTACAAGAAATCATGTTATAAGCTATCTGGAGATGGTAGTTATGCCTACTTCTGCCAGACAGATTTTTTTAAATACATTCTGGGTATAATTATTGTTTCATTTTAAAAAGATACAGGACAGCTCCTTATTCATATTTTCACTAGTGAAATACCCTTTATAAAGAACACTGCTGAGAAATGGCCAATCCTGGACTGTGCCCAAGCTGTGCTTCATACTGCTCAGGAACAGAGAATACAAGGTTGGTATTAAGTCATTTTTACACCCCCAGTTTGAGGGCTGTCTAGCAATGGGACCAGTGCCAAACGTAAAGCAGAGGAACCTCAGACTGCTTTGCTTTATCTTAGCAGCCATGGCTGCCAAGGGGCTGTTCCAATAGCTCGGCATTACCAGGACATAGTGATACCATGGCCACACTCCATTTCCTCCAAGGAATCCTTAATTTACCAGATCCTCCAGGTTTATGAATATTAAGCAGTGCCATAGTAGCAAAAAGTGGCTGGAGATAACGCTATCTGAGCATCTGGCCCAAAACAACACACAAGGCTTGGTTGATTTGCACAAAAGACATTATTAGTATAAAGCGACTGATAATTTGAAAATAAGTTATGACAAGTTTCCAAAATTCAAAGAATTAAGTCTCACCAAAATGCTGAGAGTATTGTCAAAAGCTAATGCTAAAACACTCGTTTTAGCAGTGGTGTGTCATCTATGCGTAGCTTATGCTATGGCCTCTCATTATAGCAGTGGCATGCTGTCTGTGCATGCAGGGCATGAATTGTGTGGATGATTTTGTCCAGCCCCCTTGAGGACACCGTTTCCTCACAAGTATGAGCTCTCATGCACTGTAACTGTGAGGTCACACTGCAAAGCAGATGACATTTTGGATCACCTAAGACATGCGAGTATTTGCATATCTTACTAGAATTCTTACAGCAAGCCCCTGTTAAATCCAAATACATGGATTTCCTCTGACTATATGTGCAAGTGTCTTTCTTGTTCTGAGCAATATTGATGATTTCCTTGATACTTATTGATGCTGCAGTTCACCATATTCATATAATATAAAAGCATCTGTAATTGCATTTATCTGTCTAATCAAATTTAATAACCTGGAACTACTTAACTTCTATTCCATATTTATGTAGTAGATTTACATGTCTGTTGCTACAGAGACAGATACATAAACAACACCCAGAGTACATAGCATGAAATAGCTGGAACATGTATTAAGAATCATAGAGAAGGTACCTAAACATTTCCATTATAAACACCATTTTTCAATAGGAGTTCATTATAACTTTTTCAAACTGTTACCTTTCTGGCTGTAGTTTTCCAGATGGAATGTTTGTTCCAGGGTGAATGTTTTTGGAACATTTGATCAAAAGCAGTTCAGCACTTTTTGAAAATGACAAAAAAAAAAATCTTGAAAATCTATTTGGTTCACTCCAGTGCCTCCTTATCTGGGAAGGAAAGAGGGAAAATGACAGCTTCTTAGTGGTATCTTGGGTTTGTGGGCTTGTACAGTGCCTCTGGAACATATCTAGTACAAGGATGGCTCTCAGTTCTTTGTTTCACAGATTCAGATTAGAGTAGTTGATCCAGAGACAGGAAACAGGAATGTAGACCCAATGGAGATGGTGAAAAAGCTTTTTATAGTTTCAGCCATGTGGCCTGTTTCAAACATAAGCCCAAGTATGTCTCTACATGTCCTGATGACCCCTGGCTTTCCTCCCTGGCTTCATTGTATAGCTGATGGCCATTGATCGGCTCTCCATCAGAATGGATTCTGCTGGTGCTAATCTGTTGGGAGTGTCACCCAGTAGCACAGCATAAATTTTAGAAATATCACACATATTCATAACTTAAAATGATGAAACACACATATAGATGAACTTATATTCAGTAAGTCATTGAAATATTACCTTATGCACCATATTTGCAAGATTTAGTGTAATTTTGAAATATTGATATCAATATTATAAATAAAGGAGGAGTCCCTGTGGCCCTTTTAAAGACTAACAAATTATTTATCACATGAGATTTCATGGGAGAAAAAGCATCCGATGAAGTGGGATTTTCTCCCACAAAAGCTCATGAGATAAATAAATTTGTTAGTCTTTAGAAGTGCCACAGGACTCCTTGTTTGCTTTGCTGAACTAGACTAACATAGCTCCCTCTTTGGAATGCTATAAATGTTGGACAACATCACAGTCTGATTTACAATATTGTACATTGCACATGCATGGTAGTTTTTAAAAGAAGTTATGGCCTTTCTTTTATTAATGATCTCCCCACTGCAATAGTAGCTATGGGACTTAAGAAAACATAGTCTAGTCCTTACTAGTGAGGGCTCCTTATCCAGAGAAGTTCTCCCACCAACATAGCTACTGCCACTCATTTCAGTGGCTTTATTACGTTGGTGGCAGAGCTCTCTCCCATCAATGTAATGCAGATACATCAGTGCTGATACAGCTGTGCTGCTGTCAGTTTTACATAAAGACTAGCCCACATTCACATTTACTATTTCTATGATATAATAGTAGCTTCTTTAAAAGAACACTGGCTGCTTTGATGTGCAAAGTATATATCTTGTATCTACAATATTCTCATCATGCATATTTACCGTACACAGGTAAACTGATATCTAAGCGCTTTCATAGCTACTTTTGTGTTTTGGTTTTGTGTTTTGTTTGTTTGTTTGTTTTGTTTAACATAATGAAGCATACAGATAACAGGTTTCTGTTGCGAATCTTTATTGGAAGTAAACCATTACAATTAAAGATGGCTTTGTCGTGAAAGTTCAGCACCAGGCCCTTCCCACCCAAACTTCTGGGATGCTTGACCTAAATTTTGAGCTTATCTTGCCCTGATCTGCAAAAAGGGGAGAAAGGGAGAGAAATATCGCTGTGTGGGAATCCACCAGATGGTAGCTCTGAGTGGGGAGAAGCACATAGGGAAAAGAAGTCTGATACTCTCATCAAGAGCAAATGGGTAGAGGGGTGGGAATGGACACTTCATTTTGTCACTTGCATAGCCTTCATCTTTAGACACACAACTGACAACAGAGACTATAATGAACCTTTTAGAAGTGCAAGTATCTGTGAAGTCAGTGGAGCTACTATTCAGCATGAATGTGAGACATTAATGGGTTGCAACCCTCCTTTTTACAGAACTATGTTTATAAGCCATCTGGATATGCAGTTAATTTTAAATGTATTTTGAACAGATCTTTGTTTATACATTATGCAAGAATCTCAGAATGTGTTCCAAAGAATGAGATACTCATAGTGCAATGAGTGCATACAAATGGCGCTGATATCAGGAGCTGAGCCTTGGCAGTGGTTCTTAATCTTTTGCGGGTCGTGACACACTTGGCGGCATATTCTGACCCTATGGGATACACCAGCCTATCCTCCCCAGGCCGAATCCAGCCATCTCAGTGGGCTCTCTGAGACATGTGGCGACACAGTAATGTGTCCTGACACAGTGGCTGAGAACCTCTGGCCAGAGCTATCACATGCTGACTTGTTCAGAGAAGAAATATGTGGCAATGCATGAGGGGAGGCAGGGTTGGGTGATTCCTATTCATTTAAAAGAGTACAATCAAAACTATCATTGAACAGCCACGGACATTGCATAAGGGATAGTCATTTCTAATTTTATGTGAAGTACTGCATCATCCTAGTACCACACTGCAGCACCAGTGCTGCATCTGAGCCTAACCCTGTTGTGAAGTCTGACCACACAACCTTCTATTTCAAAATATAAGGGTGAATCTACACTAGGAAAAATATATCAAGGTTACCTTGGGCCAGGTCTACATATAAACTTACATGGGTATGCTTAACGTTGCTCAGGAGTGCGGACATAGCTACCGCCACTTGCAGAGGTGGATTATCATCACATCTTTACTGAAGCACTACAGCAGTACACCTGTGCTGTTGCAGTGTTTTAAGTGTAAATCATCCCATGATGCACATCGCAACCCTCCTCCTAGAAAAGACACAAATTAACACTTTCTGCTGTGATGTAGCTGGATGAAGATGATGTCATCAGTACAATCTATGATGATATTTATTTAAAAATGACATCTAAGATATTGTTTGCAATTCAAGATATCTGTAGATAGTTCTGATCTTTTAAAAAGGATGAATGCAAATTGTAGAAATGTTTAATCAAAATAACAAGAGGTTTTCCCATTTAGTCCTTTAGAGTTTGCAGAGAACACGCTTTCTGAGATTAAATACGACAGGGAATTAAAAGAAAATAGCCTTGTTCAAAATGTTGGTCCATTTCTACCAACTTCTGTGGGAGCAAAACTGGGCCCCAGTTCGACAAACCATGCATGTGATTAACTTTAAACTTTTCAATAGCTCCATGTCAGTGGAACTATTCTCAAGCTTAAAGTAAAGTACATAGGTAGATGTTTGCAGGATTGGGGCCTTAATCTTCAAAAATGACACTATTCTTAAAGTCTTTAAACGTACCAAGAAATTTGTTCACCTGGAATTACTTCAGGTTTTCTAGAATTAATTTCTAAAAGACTGTTTTTGGGTTTGGTTTTGGTTTTTTTTTTTTGTAATGCTCCAACAGCTTTATTTCAAGGACTTCCAAACCAGTGCAAACTTGAACCAAGAGAATATTTATAGCACAAGCAAGTTAGTTTTGCCAATAAAATGTTTTATTCTCCTAACTGAACTTTTTAGAGACTTTTGTTTGAATGGGCTCTTTAATGCTCATAGCCTGTCCCCCACTGATCAAGAAGAAAGATACCAAAGACAGTTGTGGTGTGGGGGCTGGGACTCAAGAAATTTGGGCTGTTTTCCACCATGTGTGACTTTAGGGAAGCCATTTCATTTATTTGCCTCAGTTTTCCCTTCTGTAAAATGAAGATTAATATTAACATTTATCCATTTTTGCAAAACACTGAGATCTAGGGATGTAAAGCATTACATAAGCACTAATCATGACTATTATTATGAATCTCCCATTAAGTCAACGGTTCTAGAACCAAGTCCATTGTCCTGTATTTAATGTAACACAGAGTGTGTAATGGAAATGACAATGACACTGTAAACATGATTACGATCCCATTGCAGGATAATGCAGATAATATCCTATGGCGAAGCAAACCCTTATTGAAACAAATATTTTTTGTTAATTGGCCATGGGTGCACAGAAAACTAGTGGCAGGTGAACAGCTAGGTATGGATGTATGTACATATAATCTATTTCCATATTGACCAGCTCCTTCAGAACTTAAACATTCAGTGGCAAACAGCAAGCTGCCTTTTTGTGTCTCAGCTTTTCCATTCTCCTTCCTCCTGCACATGTTCCTGTACACAGTATGTGCCTTCCTCCAGACTGCCAGTGCCATGGCATTATATAATTATTAACGATTATATTAAATCCCCGCAAGTGGGTGCATAAGCTGAAGTCAGCACAAAAAATTCAAATGATGACAGAAACGGAATAATGTGCAGAAAGGGGTTGATTATTATATCACAGGTTTAGACGTATAGGCTCCATTCCTCTTTAACGAAATATCTACTGTAGGTATTTAACAGCTGTTATGAGTCAGCCGGATAGAGGATTAGTTTTTTAAAAAAATGTGTGGAGGGGAAAAAAATGCTTTCATCTTGAGCTACAATAGAAAAACAAGTTAGGTCAGGTCACATCTAGTAATTTTGGTTCTCCACTACTACCTGAAAGCATCTCATTATTCACATAGAAGGTGAAATGGTTTGACATAGCTCATCATACAGTAATCCCATTAACCCAATAGGCCTTGAAAATAGCTGAGAGAGGCCTTTCAGCGATTGTACTATGATTAAGCATTATGGGACAAAATCTCAACTGAACTGGTACCAATCAAAACACTTTACAGTATGTAATCCTTCATTCACCATTCTGTCTTTTATCTATGTTATTGTGTTCCCCAACACAATACTATCTTAGGATCTCACAACAACCAATTAATTTATCTTCACTGCACACACAGGACAATGGGACTTAAGACACAGAGACTATGACTGACTATGTCTACATTAGGCAAACATAGTTTGGATTTGCTAGTCCTAACTAACCTCGGGCTAGTTCGAATTAACTGTGGACTTTTTAGTTCGAACTAACCTTGTGTTCTAATTCAAACTAATGGCTTAGTTCAAGTCTTTCCCATGCTTAGTTTGAACTAATGGCTTAGTTCAAGTTCTGCCCATGCTTAGTTCGAAGAGCATGGAAGTCTGAACTAACATTGGCACATACAAGTTTGAATTTGGGTTTCCCTAGTTCAAACTAAGAAATTTCTTAGTTCGAACTAGTGTACCCATGGGCTAAATTAGTACAGAGTAAGCTTCCTTAGTTCGGACTAATTTGCCAGTGGGGACACATAGCCTATGACCATCTTAGTGTCCCGCTTAGTATCTCAGTGTTCCTTCATGTTGTTTCCAAAGTTGGTGGATCTGGCTACAAAGGAGTATCCCCAATGTCATCAGTTTCCATGGGTATTATATAACCAATGCAATGGCTTTGCGTCACATACCCTTGACAACTTGAGCAAAGGAGGTCACTCCAAGGTGTGACTGTTAGTAGGGGATGTGGCTGAGGTGCCAACTGGATTTTGGGCAGTTGAATGTGCAACAGAGCAGTCCTGAGGCTGTTTTATACAGCCAAGTTTGAAAATTTTGACCTTAAACTCTGTCTACAATCATGAGATGAGGTTAATAATACCAGCCAACCTTAATGAGACACTGTAACAAGTACATATTTAACACTGCAAACTGCTTACGGGCTTAAAGGTCACCAGAACCATATACAATCCTCCAGTGATGGGGTCCTACCAACCCCCAGACTTCCACCTTATTCAAATATCATCTCCTCAGGTTTTTTCAAAATGTTGACCAATATGCACAAGCCTCAGCGTAAGCAGTTCAGTTCCACACCCGTGTAGGAGGTGGAGGCAGAACTGAAAAAGTCCCCTTTAACAAGTTAATGTGAATTAGTTATTACTAGTAGTAGTTGTAGTAGTAGTAGTAGTTGGAAAGGAGAAGCAGGGGAACATGGGGCAAAATGTTTTGCAGGCCTGGCAAAAGTTTAAGACAGGCCTTAGAATCTTCTTATAGGTTAACATCTATACTTGGAGCTGGGGGTTGTGGTCCCCAGCTCACATGGACATATCCATGCTAGCACTTATCAAGCTAGCTCATTACAAATGGTACTATAGTCATGGTATCATGGGTTGTGTTGAGCAATGGGTCAGCTACCATATACCCATGGGAGTCCAGGCAGCTTTATACTTGGGCAACTAGCTTGCTTTATCGCTCACTGCTCCCTGTGCAACTGGGGCTATGCTACTATTTTTAGCATGCTTGCCTGATGAGAGCTAGCATGAGTATTGCCACTAGAACTGGCAATTACATCTCCATCTCCAGGTGTAGACATAACCCTGATGAGCTCAGATATTGTTATAGGTATTTTAGCTAAGCAGAATGAGAGTGCTCAAATTATTTCAATGCATTACAAAAGGCAATTCCAGTTACTTTTGCTGAAACCTAAGAAATTCTGGAGAGAAAATGGCTTTACTCTATAAAGACTCTACTACATAATCAGTTGGAGCACAGGATACCTGGTCCAATGTCCAGGTCAGCCACTGACCTGCTGGGTGACCTTCCCCTCCATATGTCTCAGCTTCCCTTTTTGCAAAATGGGAATAAAGATAGTGACCTCCAGTGACAGACTGGGCCTAAGAATCAACCCTGGTATTTTAAAGACGTGAGAAGAGGTGGGCAAGAGGCAGGTCCAGGCCCATGTGGTGGCGGCAGAGGGGCTGCACCTGGAGTAGGGAGGAGGTGCTGTGTTCCAGGCAGGGTGACAGTAGGCTGTACAGGGAGCAGCCACCACACTCCAAAACAGGGCCCTTCCTCTGGGCCCATTCAGTAAGACTTAGGAGAGGTGAGGAGTGAGTGAGAGGATGTAGAGCAGCTGCCGTGAGCTCCACTCTGGGGCACAGGGAGAAGTGACTCACCACCCTTTCAGTGCACTGCCTCTTCTGGCATTTGCGAGAGCTGCCTGCTGGCCAGTCCACCCCTGCTGACCTCCTCTGTAAAGTGTTTTGACATCTACTGATGAAAAGCACTAAGTAAAAGAGGCAGGTACTATTATATTGCTTTCCTTCCAACAAATATGTCTCGCCTTGCTTATTTCAGTCAGTGGGATTATTTGGCTGCATATGGCTGCGTTGAGCAGCAATGTTCTCTTGCCATTCTCTGAAATCATGCTATGCTCCATTCTGGTGAAGCCCCAAAGGAAGAGTCCTTGCTGAAAGAGTTTCAAGGGGAAATTCTAGATCTTGGCAAAAATTTTCAAAATTTCCAATTTTGATGCATATTTTCATTTGAAAAGAATAGGTTAAAATGGTCTTAAAAACTGCTTGCAAAAATGACATCCTTTGTTTGGATCAATTCTATTTCCAAATCAGTGTCCAGATGCAGCTCAAGAAGTACTATCAACTTGAAACTAAGTACCAGTAAGCCATTTTAGGCTCAACGCTTGAAAAAGAAGTGCATCACACTCAAGCCTTGTCAAGACAGCAATTTTTCTTACAGTAAGGTTTGTTTGTTTGTTTGTTTTTAAACAACTTCACGCTGTTCCTGAGAACACTTCAGCTAAAATGCTGTTAGCAGTGGTGGAGAATTTTTACAAAATCTTAATGTGGACAAGCTTATCACAGAGAGACAGACAAAGGGGCTATGTTGATGTAACAGGCAAGGAGCTCTTGGGACATAAGAGGTATATTGGGCACTTCGTACACTGTGATTTTATTTTTAAAATTTACTGCTTGTGAGGAAAGCAACTACAATCAACAAATTGATATCCATTTGGATTATGCCCCCCCCCCAATAAAACACAATCTAGTAAGATGGTGATTTTGATGTTCAAACCTGATCTGCCAATGAATGTCTTTTTCCTGTCTTTCAGCTCCTTGTTCTGTGGCAAAAGACATGCAGGATTTTTCAGAATTAAAAATAGATAGATAGATAGATAGATAGATAGATAGATAGATAGATAGATAGATAG
>ML681995.1:143941-183406 GCA_007922195.1 Podocnemis expansa | reverse complement strand
TAGATAGATAGATAGATAGATAGATAGATAGATAGATAGATAGATAGCCAGCCACAAACCTGGAAAACGTGCTACCTTGTACACAGCAGTGCAGACTCATAGTGAATTAAAAACTGAAAGTTAATATTGTGTTTAGCAAGGAATTTGGTTCTGTTTAACTAATTTAAGCAGCTTGAGAAAATGCTATAAAGACTATTCTAAAAGAGGACTGTGTTCAATTAAAAAGGTGATTTTATGAGAATGTATTTGTCATTTATCACATTCTTTTATTAATTATACACAGCACTCAGAGGACCTGATCCTGTAGACCTGACTGACTTCAGTTAGACTTCTGATACAGACCACTATCTGACAAGCTGTTCTGCATGAGCAGATCCTTGTGCCTGCATGGAGTGATATCCCATGCAAAATGAAGGTGTTAGTGGGACATGCAGCATTGTGTCCATGGAGACCTGACGATCTCAAATGGCTTTAAGAACCCTAACATACAGTAGACATAGTTTAACATTTCTCTACACATTTCTCCTAATTTTGCAACTAGAAAAGTGCACCTAATATTTTCAAATATTTAAAAGAACTGCTAAATTTTCTGAATTACAGTCCAACAGCAAGAACAAAGGCTCTCAAACTCTTTCCATAGTGGGTCACGTCTTAATTTACATTGTTTTGTGGTTGCCTCCCTTTCCATTCACCATCAGTGGGTTACCTCTCCCTCACTGCAGCCACTCCTCACTGCTATGGCAATTGTAGAAATTGTTTATGCTGAAAAGTAAAAGTATGGACTATGTTTTAGACATCTTTTAATGTACCATTGCAGCTGGAAATAAACAGAGCCAAAACTAAGGACCCAAACTTAGCAAAAGGTGGATGCAATTACATAACTTTGAGCATGTGCTTATGTATTTTGCTGAATTGGAACCCAAACCACCAGCTAGCTGACAAAACACAGTTTCAGACCCTCTCATCTGCATCACCTTCTGGTTTATTCTACTCTTTATTAACACTCAAAAATATTAAAAGAAATGAATTTGGAGAGGCCATCTGTAATTGTACTAATTTAAAAAAATAAGGGGCACACCTCAAGTTCCCTTGGAAATTTCCATTGTTTCTTGGAAAAGAGAGGGAGATCAAGCAACAGATAAGTATGGAGACATCGAATCAGATCTCCTGTGTTAATTAACAGATGAATTATACCTGAGGATAACTTTTCACAAAATCATTAAATAATGAGCAGGTCTTTAATTAGTCATTCTCAGTTCACACTGTATGAGATTAATATTTCAACGTACCCTCTGAGTAAGTTTAATTATGAGATAAGAGTCATTTTAATCACACCTGTGTGGATGTATGACTCTCTGAAATTGAACTAGATAAATGCACTTTAACAAACTTCTAATCCGTGTCATGGGGTCCAGACATGGAGAGTTAGTCCACGACAAACTAATGTGCAGTAGTTCCATACCTCAGCTTGCCACAAACTAATTGTGTAGGAAAGCCCCTAGCAAAAATAAATTAGCCTAATTTATGTAACGTAACCTGACTATTTAAAATGGTTAACTTCTTCTAGCCCCGCCCCCCTTTTAAATTATTATACAACTGGGCTTCTGTTCTTTTTGTAGCTTGGCTTTTGGCTCAGAAATAGTATGCAAATCTGTAAATCCTCATTACACAAATAATCACACTGACTTCCTTTAATAGGCAGTAGGTTTAAAACAAATAAAAACAAGTATTATTTTACACAACATACTGTCAACCTGTGGAACTCCTTGCCAGAGGATGTTGAGAAGGCCAAGATTATAATGGGGTTCAAAAAAACCCCAGGGTAAATTAATGGAGGATAGATTGACCCATCAACAGCTATTAGCCAGATGGTGGAAATGGGTAATAGGATATATCACTCAATGATTATGTATTCTGTCCATTCTGTCTGAAGTACCTGGCATTGGTCAGTATTAAAAGACCACTGGTCTGTTCCAGTATGACCATTATGTTCCCTCATGACTAAGAATTCATCACTGGGGTAAGGTTTGGAGGATTTGCTTCTACACAAAGTTTTTGTAGTAGTATAACTATTTTAGTTAGGGTTTTTTGGTTTTTTTTTCAATATACACTGAAATAGTTACTGTGGAACAATCTTTAGGGTTAAGCCAGTATAAAGGTACTTGATACTTACATAGTTTATTCCCCTCCCCAATGAAAAAACCTAAACAAATATAAGGCACCTTTATATAGATATAAATAAGTCCCCATTAGGAGGATTATATCATTTTAATAATACTGAGATAGTAAAAGCGCAAAAAAAAAAAAGTGTGCACACAAGGGCATAGCAGGAAAATTCCCCACTAAAGTCAATGAGAATTTTGACTGTAGAGAATGCAGGATCTATCCCAAAATGTTGAAACCACAGCATTCTATTTCACACAGGGAGAATTAGAGATCTGATGTATGCACAATAAAGATAAAACCCTAAAAGATTTGACTACTTTTGCAATATAAAACTGGTACTCAATTCACTATAGTGCTGACTTCCACCCTTACTCATGCAGCATAATGCCTTACGACATGAGTAGTCACACTGTCTTCATGGAACTGTCTACGTGGCACCACAGTATTGCCTATGGCGAGTATGAATTGTAGAGCACTTTCACATGTTTGTGCTCTAGCTTGGACTACTTGAGTAGTAAGGTACCTACTTGATATATGGTAAAAAGAGGAGGCTGCAGCTATAGTAATTGAGAGCATATGTAATCTTTACTTACCTTTCTCGGAAAGATTGTTGATCTATTTGAAGGTGAGCTCCTTTTATTATTCTCTGAAAGTAGCTGACATTTAGAAAGCAAGTTAGATTTACATGAGTTAACTGATGTTTTTCCAGTTCTACATCAGTGTAAATGATGCGAATATGCCGCATTGGGAATTACAAAGGAATTCTTAATTAAAATAAAATAAGGCTACAGAGTGCAAAAAAACCCTGATCCTTACTTCATACCAAGATCCATATGTAACCTAGAATCATTTATTATAGTCTGGGTTTTTTTTTAATTTAAAAAGAATCTGCCTGCGTTTAAAATTAAAAACAAAAAACAAAAAAAAACCCAACTAGCTCTGTAAACAGGGTGTATTAAAATAATTTTTAATGAAAATTGGTTTTGGTACATAAAACTAAATTGAATAAGTTTGTTCATGATGGGAAAAAATGGTCAATGTCAGCTTCTGCCAGAGCAATACCCCAAATTCTCCATCAAGTTTGGTCTTGTAAGGATAATTAGGGTTGTACTCTTTTTCTAACTTGGCTTTGAGTCACTATGCCATGACTCTCAGGGAACATATTTAAAGGCACATACAACAGTTCAAAGCATCCTCAATAGAATATCTAATATGTTATGAACTATAGGGATACTAACATTCATGCTTCCTGCACACATTTTACTGGGAGTAACATGGTTTTGCTCTCCTCCACTCTAGACAGTACACAAAAGAATCTCACCAGATACTTTTAGCATTCCAAAATAATTATAATTAGTACTATATATTTTCTAAATGAAGTCCATAAGATGAGACAGAACCCATCTGAACAAGTCCTTTGATTACACTTTGTTCAATGTGAATTAAGGGACATGCAGTCTATGAAATTTTCTGTTCTTACAACTTCCGGAGATCTTAGCATGTAATGGCTTACAGCAGAATTTTGACAGATACGTACAGTTTCAGAGCTTTTTGTGGATCAGTTAAGAAGAACATCTGAAAGTTTGCATGGCTATCTGAACCTCTTGAGTCTTCAAACTGGGGTAGAAATGGCTTTTTAATAAAGTTTTCAGAGTTTCTGTTTTAATCATGGCCAACTATATCATGAAACCGAGTACTTTTTGCTGCATTCAGCATTCCCTGCTGTGGTCCAAAATATAGAGTTGCCATGAAAAAATTCTAAAAAATTTCTAATTCTAAAACTGGTTTTAATTTATATTCAGTTCTAAACAAGATCTAAATGAAGATTTCATAATGAATAACTTATTCATTGAGTTGTGTCTATTCTATTTTTTGACATACATATGAGCAGGTTGTAGTATTTTTACATTTGTTATTTGAAATTGTGCAAATTTTTTCACGATATTTCTCCTTACATGACTAGCTTGCCACAGTTCATTGTGAATATATGATATGTAAGCTCTGAATTTAGTCTTAGCTACCTAATACAAGTTTTCTGATCTTTCTTAGTCATTATGAATTGTATTACAGTAGCATCTGCTCTTTTACAGAAATCAGGGCCCCATTGTTCCAGTTGGTATACAAATACATAGCAAGAAACAGTCCTTACCTTTACAATCTCAATAGAGAGAACAGGTTCCTATTTTACAGCTGGGAAATTAAGGCACACAGAAACTCAGTGAACTGCCCAAGGTCATGGTAAGTCTGTGGCACAGTAGGAAACTGAACCCAGATCTCAGTTATGCTAGTACAGTGTCTTAATTACAAGCTTCTCCTTAACTTTTCTCATGAGTGTACCTGTTTGGCGCATTTCACTCCAAAACCGTCCAAACAGTCAAACTCTTTCTATATGTCTGAGGTTTAAAACTTACCTGTAATAACACCAAAAGTCTCAGCTCAGGCTTACAGTGGAAACTGTCTTATAACCTTAACTAGAGAGTCATTGTAAGTGACTTAGAAGCAAGTTAGTGCTGCCCTAGGACAAGTCCAAGTTATACAATGGCATTTTCCTTAGCTCATTTAATCAAGGCTTTGATTGATTGCACACCTCTTTTTGGCTGGCACACTTGTCAGGGATATAAAGGTTTGATAGTGTATTAGTCATTTGCCCAGAGGAGAAAGCTTTCATAATGTACCGAAAACATAAAAACTGTGTGTGTACTTTTTTAAAACTTTCCTTTCCTTGTACTAATTAAATTTATGCAAACATCACACAAACTGATGAGACTAAATGATGTGGGATGCAGTAGGGTGAGGTGTTAAATAATTCATTACATGTAAACTTTACCAAAAAATCCAACTTTGTGTTTGCATGTTGCCTTGAAAGTATCCGGGCTAGGCAAATTAATAGCACATGGGAAAAAGAAAGCAGCACAAAGTCATCTTCTATATTATTTGTGTATCTCCTAAGTAATGGCAAATCTGAATATGACAGCCTGAGAGGTCTGTAAACAATAAACACTGATTTCTTCATCTTATTAAAAAAAAATCATGTAAGCTGCGGGTGGGGGTAGAGGACATGATGACTCAGAGGACTGGCAGTGAAATAAAGAATACATTTAAAATGAACTTGGCACAGAGGCTTAAGAATAGCGCTTCTGGAATCTAAACTATCCTTCTTTCACCTTCAGAACAGTGGTCCTGATCCAAAGCCCATTGAAATCAATAGAACACTCCCATTGACTACAATGGGGTTTGGATTAGACCAGGGGTTGGCAACCCCCGGCACGCATGTGCCTCTATTCTGAGTGGCATGCAGGGGTCCCAAGCCTACAGCACTGCTCAGTGTCGCAGTGGCTCACCCTGCAGGCCATACCCCCCAGCAGGGTCTGGGGCTACCTGCAGGAACCACTGTTTGCCGGTGGTGCCATCCCTAGGAGGGGCGAGCAGGGCAACAAATGCAGAAATCTGGAGGGGCGCTGCTGGGGGCTGTGATGGGGCCAGAGGATTAGACTATGAATGAGGCAGAAAGGAGGGAATACAAGTTGTATTGTGGCTGCCCACAACTGTTACCTTTCTGTGGATAATTTAAAACTTTAGCTTTCATAGCTATTAAAGCAACATTTTCTGAGCACTAGTGTTCTGATTTTCTGCTGCTTTGTACCTTGTGTAGTTGTTTACGCCAGTATGTAATGGGCTTAATTCTCCTCTCATGAGTGTGGAAATCATAAGGAACACCACTGACTTCAATGTCAGCTGGTGTAAAATTGGCCTACGTGAGTCCAAGGAATTCAATGTGGGTAGAAAATGCTACCAAATTTGAATTCTCCATTCCTTCATGCCGTTGGCAGCATTTAACTCTGCTTTGCACACATGTAAGTTGCTACACAAAGTGAAAGCCAGTGGTGGAGAATCAGGCCTTAAAGCATTAATCCTGCATTAGAATCGTATGAATAATTGATTTTTCTGTAGTCTGGCCCAATAAAAACAACAACTGCAATTCCCCACCCTCAATTTTAGAAGGCTCAAACTAAAATGAAAAATGGTCTCATCTCTCTTTGAAATTAAAAAAATAAAGCGTTTTGTTTGGATTGAGTTGAACAAATCATTTGACCTGAAAACAAAACATTTAATTTCATTTTCAGGTTTTTAAATTTTTCTTAAATGAAGGCAAAATTTCAAAACAAACTGTCATTTTGAAACCAAAAATTAAAAAGCTTAGTTTTGGAAATGTAATAAAACATTTCTATTTTTTCTGAAGTTTTTTTTTTCCAAATGAATTTTTTCACCAAGTGTGCAAATGGTTTCAGTTAACTTTAAACTACATTTTTTTGTGAATATGCTTATCTGAAAATTTGCACCCAGCTTTACTCACAATTCAGTCACCTTGCTAGATGTCAGTATGCTGACTGGTAGATCTTGTGCTCTTGCTGCACGTGGGAACTAGCAGTCTACCCACCTCTGTGAAGAGGCATCACAGGCTGGGCTGGGGAGTGGGCTGAAACCAGAAGATGTCCACTAATTTGCCTGACCTCTAGTTAAAAGTGTGCGGTTCACACTCAAGAGATGGACTCCCATACTGCCTCTTATGGCTTCGAGTCATCATTGGGCAGGAAAAAAATAGTTTTCTACTCTCTTCTAAAATAATTTACAAGCTTACTGCACAAAGCCGTGGGCACCAGGCACTGAATTGCTGTCTTTATTGGTCTGGATTTATACTGAATAGTTTCAAATAGGATTTTTACCAATAGGTTTATTGTTGCCTAGAGGTCAGCAAATAAGAGACCACCATTTCAACTAAAATAATCTTTGTTTCCTTTTTAACCATATCTCAGCTGAATCTTTGCAGGTTGGCAATATACAAAGTTGAACACAACAGGGATGTTGTGGACAAGTATCCCATCAATATATGTTAACACATATAGGTTTACACTGCAAATTAGTTTAAGAATGCAGCAGTAAATCCCTGACTCAGAAAAACATGCTTTTTTTTTTTTGACTTCAGTAGGACTCCTGACACATTTAAGATTAGGATTTGTTTACATGCTCTCCTAGATTAGGGATCTAAACTATCTGTCAAATAATGCTATTCATATACTGTCTTAAACACAGGGTCATCCTGAAAATTTGTAATATGTAAATGATAAATAACCTTTGCAAGTCATTCTGGAGCTCCTTCTCAGTCTAAAAATTTTTTTTTTTTTTTTAAAAAGGAAGAAAAAGTAAAAGAAAAAGAAAAAAGAAAACCAACAGCAGTCTAGAATACATATTTTGCTAGAACCAATTTTTCTTTTTACTATCTAGAAACAGTAATTTTTCACTCAGACTGAATTTGGCAAAACAAGTTTCCAATTTTTACTATTACATGATACTCTCAAAGATTAACAAAAATTCTTGAATCATAGGACTGGAAAGGAGCTCAAGAGGTCATCTAATCCAGATCTCTGCTGTCAAGACAGATGGTATCTCCAGACCATCCCTGAGAGGTGTTTGTCTCACTAACCTGATCTTAAAAACCTTCAGTTGTGGAGATTCCACAGTCTCCCTAGGCAATTCTTTAACTATCCTGACATTTGGGAAGTTTCTCCTAATGTCCTCCTGACCTGTTCCCAGCTGCAGTTTAAGTCCATTGCTTCTTGTCTTACCCTCAGAAGTTAGTGAGAGACAGAGCTGCTTACCTTCCTCCTCCTTGTAAACAACATTTGATGGACTTGAAAACTATTATCATGCTCCCCCATCTTCTCTCCTCTTGACTAACCAAATATAATTCATAACAGAAAGTTTAGATTTGCACACACTCATTTTTTAATGATTCACAGACTGATACTGCAAGTACTTCATGCCTGAAACCCTACAGACTTAAAAAAATCAGGCAAGTAATATATGCACATAATTAAATATACATTTATCCCTGGCATGACATGAGTTCTTTGACTGAATATGTGCTCTGAGAATGATATGCCTAAAATTAATCTTTCCTTCTTTCAGAGAGCCACACGACAAACATGCAACACTGTAAGGAGATATTATTTCTATTTAATTTTAAAAAGATCCTTGTGTAAATGCAGCCTTAGTGTTGCTGTTTAAGGATAAGCATTTCCAGTACATTTGATATAAACACACAGTAGTTTTATGTTTTGATTTATGATTGCTGAAATATTGCAGCAGGCTCACAGAAAGGTCACTGGAGCATTCAAGAAACTGAGTTGCAAATAGATAAAGAGTAATGGACTTGATTCTGTTACCTAGCTATTGAAATCAGTGACAGCCCATTAACTTCACGTTGGGCTAGGGCAAGAGAGGCAAATATTAAAGACTATTGACTAGTAAAATAATATTCATAAGTTAATATATACTACTTTTAGCAAGGTAAAAATACACTTTATCCCATTGATTTTTAAGAACTCACCGCTGAAATCAATTGATAGAGTCTAAGGTATTTAAGTTCCAAAGGGGCAGCTGTGTTAGTCTAGTTCAGTAAAACAAACATGGTATCCAGTGGCACTTAAAGACTAACAAATTTATTTATTGCATGAGCTTTTGTGAGAGCTTTCTTCAAAGAATCTGATGAAGTAGGATTTTCTCCCATGAAAGCTCATGCAATAAATAAATTTGTTAGTCTTTAAGTGCCACTGGATACCATGTTTGTTTTAAGGCATTTAAGAGATTCAACATTAAATTGTCAGCCTATCATAGTTTTCATTTAAGAACTAATGAATTTATTTTGGAGACTTATTGAAAATTATAAAGTGACTCCTGGAAAGACATCTCTAATGTCAAAACTCAGCTTTCAGTAAATGCTGATGCCTAATTTATGGTTTTATGACTGATTCACACAAAACAAAGTTTTATTGTAAAGCCATGACAGGTTCCATTTTGGATGGAGGGGGTCATACTTTTAAAAATAATTCTTGCAATTGTTTAAATTTGTATCAATATTTTTGTTTTTCCTAATTCCAAAATAGGTAATCATCACCCTTCTTAAAAGATATTATTATACTTCATCTCTTCTACATATCATCAAAATGTTCATTGGTTACTTCTTAACTGTATGTCAATTTTAGAAAAAAATATCAAACACCAAGGGTAGAGAGTACCAGTCCAGTAGCCCAAACAATCTTCAAGAACACTATAACAAGAAACAACAGCATGCATGACATAGCTAATTTAATCAAGAAAATACATTTCAGTTTCAAGCTTCCAAGAGGTTATTTTAAAGAATGAAATTAAACAGAATATGATGTAGTGAAAATTATAAAAGTATCATAAATTTGCAGAAATTAGACATGAAGAACTAAGTGAGTCAGCTAATCCAGATGCAGGATTGTTTCCTTTGCTATACACCATGACTATCAATTTTTAATATTTAACATTGTCTTATTAATGTTAAAATTTGTGTTAATTTAAAAGTCAGTTATAAACATTAGTAGAAAATATGGGCAACACTATACATTAGTAAAAGTTATTGGTATTATGTAACTTTTCTTCTCATGAGTCATTCTGACTCATCCCGGTAATCATACTGGCCCTCATTCTGTTCTCAGTTATACTCGCATAAACATGAGTATCTCTAGCAGTAATGGATTTACTCCAGATTTGACCTGATACAACTGAGAGCAGAATTTGGTCTACTGACTTCAGCTGGCCTGCTCATGTAAGGTTTATTCACAACTGAAAGGGTCACAGAATTGAGTCCTATAATTCCACCTGTTTTAATAGCCTCTCTCTCTCTCTCTCTCTCTCTCTCTCTCTCTCACACACACACACAAGTTTAGTTTAATTGCATAGCTTGCACCTACCTGCTAAACAAAGGATTAAGCTTTATAATGTTATCTCACATTAGATATATGTAGTAGTATACTTTTACACTACTATAGTGTTGCACATTCTCATCTGACAGATACATAGCATTGTTAAGATGGATAGTGTAGTAATGGTGGTTTGTTTGTTTCATGCTTGTCCATATTTTGTTATTATGACGTGTTTTTCTGCATAATTATTAGCAGTTATAAGCAGGGCCATCCTTGAGGGGAAGAGGGGTGATTGCCCCAGGCCCCATGGATCCTCAGACCCCACGCTGCCCTGCCATGAGGTCCCCTCCTCGCTGCTGTCAGTGTGGAGCCGAAAGTAGCAGGGAAGGGGGAGGGGGCGGTGGGAGCACAAAACTGGCCTCTCCTCTTGGCTGTCCTGCCTCACCCCCAGGAAGGAACAGCTCTCTCACGGGCAGAGCATGCTGGCCCATCGTCTGCGCTCTGCTTTCCCACCCCTCCCATGGGCTGCCTGTTCCCTGCCCTGCAGGGGGGGAGGGAGAGCAGAGCTCAGCCCCCAAACCAGCCTGCTCCACTCCCAGGTGCAGAGTGGCTGGCTCAGGGTAGGGGTGGGAGTGTGGAGCCAGCTTCTGGGCCCACCTGTCTCACCGCCCCCGTAGTAACCTTGGGGATGAAAGGGTTAACACCCTGGTCAGTGAGTCCCAGGACAGCCACCAGGAACAAAGCACAGGTTTTTGAATTGGAGCAGCAGCCTCGCCTGTTCCTGTTTGGTGGCAGCAGAGCTCCTGGAAGGATCAGGATGTGGCTATGTAGAAAGGACTGAAGCAACATCCTTGACAAAGACAGGCTCAGTTTGTAACTGACCAGGCGTGATAGAACAGGGAATGTTTAACTAGATGCAGTCAGGGTATTTCTTTGCTTTTGGATTTCTCTGTGCTGAGCACATGCACCTCCTCCCACTACCCTATAACTACCTAAATTAAATCCCAGAGAAGCAACTCTCTGTGTTTCTTATCTGTTCCCTTTAATTAAAGATTTTACCCTTTTAAAGTTGCTCTAGTTCTGTGTCATAAAAGACAAGAGGTTTTGTGTACATGTGCCTCGGACTGCACAGCCAACTACTAAAGGGGATACTGTCCTACTTCCAGCTGGGATTCAATTGCTCTCTGGAGGGAGGAATAAAAGTGATTGCAGATACCTCACAGGAAAGAATTCCCAAGTTCACCTTTCTGGGTTTTCAAGAGGTTTTTGCATTTTGGTGGTGGCAACAATACCACTCCAAGGTAAGGAATTGGTGGCCTTGGAGAGAGTTTTAAGACCAGGCTTTGAGGCCGGTGGGGTTTAAGGCCTGTTGCAGGCTTCTGCTTTCTGCATTCAGAGCACCAGTGGGGAAACAGCCTTGACACCCCAGCACTGGGGGGACCCCCCACAGGCCAGTTGGCCCCAGGCCCCACATCTCTTTGGGGACAACCCTGGTTATAAAGAAAATCAAATACATGCTGAATCCTGAAGCTGAACTTAGAAAAAAATATTTTATAGCTAGTTTCCATCTCATTTTTAGTTTTCTGAGCTACTACAGGTTTATCACTCACCTTGAGGGCTTGTCTACATTTAAAACACTATAGCGTCTGAGCTGCGCTGCTGTAGTGTGCTAGTGTAGACATTACCCAAGTTGACAGGAAGGGTTGGCCCATCAGTGTAAGCAATCTACTTCCCTGAAAGGCAATAGCTAGATTGATTGAAGACATTTATCACTAGAAAGAGTAAGACTTAGGTCAATTTAACAATGCCACTCAAGGGCAAGATAGTAACTGAAAGAGAAGAGCCCCTGAATTTCTTTTGTTTTTATCAGACAAACAAGCTCTTCAACATTAAATCAGCATACTGGTTCTGTCTGTCTGTCTGTGTGTTTTTCCAATGCCTATGTTAGAAATAAAAACCCTTTTCTCACTGAAATGTTTGAGAACTCCTAGTGTCACTACATTTATATGCAACTCCCTTGATATCAGTTTGGCCCAAAGTTTCTGACATGCAAAGGCATACGTTTAGCTGGGGATATAATTTCCTGAGATTGAAGTTGTAAGCAGTTGGGTGCTTAGCACATATCCAAGTAGGGAATATTTTTAAAGTATGAATTTTGGATTCTATGCACCTAAATGCCTTTCTCCAAGCAGTCATAGTTATATATAAATATGTTTTTCAGAACAGGAACTACACTGTCCTTGGAATTCACCCTTGGGTAGAGGGCTGGAAGCAGACTATTCAATGCTTACATTTCTATTTGGTGAGATAGATGGCTCTTAAGTGACACTGGTCTCTGCAGGCCCCCACTGCATGTGATAAATCTCAGTAATTATGCAAAAAAATCTGTATGAATTATTTTCATTACTGCACATGTGAAGCAGCCATTTTTTCCAAGTTTAATGTGTTAGCTAGATCATGTTCTCCTATTCCTTTCTAACACACAAAATACACAGTTATACCAGTTTTCAGTGCAGACATTTGGATCCACTTTTCTTCCCAATTAAGTCAATGTGAGTTTTATCAATGACTTTACTGTAAGTAAAACAGAACACACAGATTACTAAATTTTATATGTTCTACATCAAAACCTGACATTAAAAACCAGCTTCTAGTTTGTTCCACTCTCATAACTTAAAATCATTCTAATAGCTTGTTGCAAATTATTATTGAAAACAGCTATTGCTCCTCAGCTGATTTCTTGCATGCCAATGTTTCTGGAGAAGTTTCAACGCTTTCCAAAATAAATTGATGCCACAGAGTAAATTATACAATCAAAAGTGACTGCACATACTGTGTCAGTTCTGGCATAGTTCATAAATATTATAAATGCTAATATTTACTGTGCAATCACATACAGCATCTGCATGGGTTAGTATTTGCAGAATACATTCATGCATATACAAAGAGAAGTCAGCACCTCTTGTTTATTTTATCATATTTTATTTTCCATGAATTATGCAGACAAATGGCTTAGGAGCATCAAAGGAAAAGGAGAGGTATAGGACAACACAAACCAACAATCCCCAAAGAATTAAAACAAACTGGTATATTATTGCAATAAATCATTTCTCCCCTTCTGCCCTCACCATTTTCTTTCTTTGTATTGATATTTAAGTGGACTTCATTCCTTTGAAAGGTGCCAGACTGCCAATCCTGAAAACTGAAGTCCTCTGTCCACAGAACATGTCCATCACAGACAATATCGTAGATGGTATAAATCTTCCAACATTACCCTGTCAAAGTAGCTAATGCTTGATGTGCACAAAGTTAAGTACATGGATATTTAGTCTCTTTGTCCATATAGTCCTGGTCTCTTCCACTGAGATTGTCGACATAGGTATCAATTGATTTTTAATTTTATACATTTCTGGATTGTTTGGTTAGTATCTTTTTAAAATAAGTACTTTTTTTTTGGGTTGAGGGGTAAATAGCAATTTTTCAGTGTTAAGTATTGTGGCACCCCAACAGTACAAAAACTAAATACATGCATATAAAACTTGCTGCTGAGGGGGTGTTTAAAACGTGTGATTGCTCTGAATGTTGATTATGGGCGGACAATTTGTGAAATGCTATTCCTGTATGTGCTATATATAAGTGTAAAGGAACAAATCTTGTTCCTATTTGTGTGTCCTTAGCCTGCAGAGCAGCAGCGCCACACAGTTTGGCCAAATTTATTTTGAGAGAGAAGATGTAGGCTAGGAAGACCATTCATGCCCTCCAATATGCCTTATCTAGTGTTTTATGGCATTTTTCTTAACAAGAGTGTGAAGAAGAGGTTGGGGTTGAAGGAGCCATACCCAAACAGTTTAATGAGCCAAGAGTGATAGTAACAGCAATTGTCCTACAACCCATGCTCTGAACAGCAGTTACAGCTAGACCACACTGGTGCTTCTCATATATGGGTGAAGAATTCCATTGTCATGATTCTCATGGAGATTCAGTACATAAAGGGCTCTTGCCTGGACTTTACACAGTGGTTAACTGACAGCAATTATACACGCATGCCCAAAGGTTCGGTGCAGCTACACCAGGCACTAATTTGCCTTCCCTGTGCATAATATACTGTACTGTATTTCATCAAAAGCAAACCCATCCACGTCTTCAAGGGCCTGATCCAAAGCCCACTGAAGACGGTGGGAATCTCTCTATTGTCTTCAATGAATTTTGGATCAAGCTCTAAATTAATTAAAATGGCATGACTATATACTTGCTTATACTGGCTGCGAAGCTGGTGTGGTCAGGAGGGATTTGGCTTCCTTGACCATGGAGTTCTGTTTCAGGACAGAGGATTGATAGGCAGAAATGGCCTTCACCTGTCCAGGAAGGGGAAGAGTGTATTTGGGCACAGACTGGCTGACCTAGTGAGGAGGGCTTTAAACTAGGTTCAACGGGGAAAGGAGACCAAACGGGGGAAGAAGACCAAAGCCCACAGGTAAGTGACAATGTGGGTGATCTGGGGGAAAGGATGGAACTTGGGGGGTGCTGGGACTGTAGCACCAGGAGTAAAAGAGAAGGTAGTTGGAATATGGGGGGGAAATCAAATAATTGTCTTAAATGTTCCACTGAAGCCCCAACGCCTGAGGAGAGTGGGGGAGGAGAACTCCAAGAAAAAATGCAAGGAGGTTTACGTAATAGAATTGGAAATCAACATGACAAAGTAGGGCAATCGGCCGGGTATCTTAGGTGCTTATACACAAATGCGAGGAGCCTAGGAAATAAGCAGGAAGAACTGGTAGCACTAGCGCAGACAAGGAACTATGATATCATAGGAATAACGGAGACATGGTGGGATAGTCTGCACAACTGGAGCTCTGCCATGGATGGGTATAAACTGTTCAGGAAAGACAGGAACGGAAGAAGAGGGGGAGGAGTAGCTCTATATGTAAAAGAGCTCTATGACTGCTCAGAGCTCCATTATCGAAATGGAAGCGTGCCAGTAGAAAGTCTGTGGGTTACATTGAAAGGAGAAAGCAACAATGGGGATGTTGTGGTGGGTGTCTGCTATAGACCACCAGACCAGAAGCAGGAGGTGATGAGGTGTTCTACGGACAACTAGCGGAAGCTTGTAGATCACAGGCCCTCGGGTTCATGGGGGACTTCAATTACCCTGACATCTGCTGGGAGGCCAATACAGCAGTGCATGGGCAATCCAGGAAATTTTTAGAGAGTGTTGGGGACAACTTTCTAGTACAAATGCAGGACAAACCAACTAGGGGCCTTGCACCTCTCGACCTGCTGCTCACAAACAGGGAAGAATTGATCAGGGAGGTAGAGGTAAATGGCAAACTAGGCAGTAGTGACCATGACATGGTTGAGTTCAGGATGCTGATTAAAGGAAGGAAGGAAAGAAGCAAAACAAAAACCCTGGACTTCAAAAAAGCAGATTTTGGGTCCCTCAGGGAACTGATGGGCAGGATCCCTTGGGAAGCTAATCTGAAGGGGAAAGGAGTCCAAGAAAGCTGGTTATATTTTAAAGAAACCCTGCTAAGGGCACAGGAAGTTGCCATTCCAATTAGGAGAAAGAACAAACATGGGAGGCAGCCAGAATGGCTTAGCAGAGAACTCTGCTCTGAGCTTAAACATAAAAAGGAAGCTTACAGGAAGTGGAAACTTGGTCAGATGACCAAGGAGGCATATAAAGATATTGCTAGGGACTGCAGGGATAAAATCAGAAAGGCCAAAGGACAAATGGAGCTGCAGCTAGCAAGGGATGTAAAGGATAACAAGAAGTGGTTCTACAAGTATGTTAATAAGAAGAAGAGGATCAGGGATGGTGTTGGTCCCTTGCTGACTGGGGCAGGCATCCTTGTGACAGAGGATGAGGAAAAAGCTGAAGTGCTCAATGCTTTTTTTGCTTCAGTTTTCACAGGCAGGGTCAGCTCCCAGCCCACTCCCATGGGTATGACAGATTGGAGAGAAGAGAGGCCATTGGTGGCGGAAGGTCAGGTTAGGGACTGCTTAAAGAAGCTGGATGTGCACAAGTCCGTGGGGCCGGACAACTGCATCCAAGAGTGGTAAGGGAATTTGCTGATGAGATAGCAGCACTGCTGGCCATTACCTTTCAAAACTCATGGAGAACGGGGGAGGTGCCAGAGGATTGGAAAAAAGCAAATATATTACCTATTTTCAAGAAAGGGAAAAAGGAGGATCCAGGGAATTACAGACCAGTCAGCCTCACCTCAATCCCTGGAAAAATTATGGAGCAGATTCTCAAAGAATCCATCCTGAAACGCTTAGAGGAAAATAAAGTGATCAGGAACAGTCAGCATGGATTTACCAAGGGTAAATCATGCCTGACCAATCTTGTTTTCTTCTATGATCAGATGACTGGTTTTCTGGATGCAGGAAAAACCATTGATGTGATAGTCCTTGATTTTAGCAAGGCTTTTGATACAGGTTCCCACAGCATTCTCATTGGCAAATTAAGGAAGTATGGATTGGATAGGTGGACTATAAGGCGGACAGAAAACTGGCTAGATCAACAGTTTCAGCATGTAGGAGTCAATGGTTCCATGTCTAGCTGGCAACCAGTCACGAGTGGTGTGCCCCAGGGGTCAGTCCTGGGGCCGGTTCTGTTCAACATTTTCATCAATGATCTGGATGATGGAATAGACTGCATTCTCAGTAAGTTCATGGAGGACACCAAGCTGGGGGGAACAGTAGACGCGTTGGAGGGCAAGGACAGGATTCAGGGAGACTTAGATAAATTGGAACAGTGGGCCAATAGAAATCTTATGAGCTTCAATAAGGACAAGTGTAAAATCCTGCACGTGGGATGGAAAAACCCCATGCACTGCTACAGGCTGGGAAACATTCAGCTAAGTAGCAGCAGTGTGGAAAAGGACCTGGGGGTCATGGTGGATGGGAAGCTAGATATGAGTCAGCAGTGTGCTCTTGCGGCCAAAAAGGCCAGTGGCATATTGGGCTGCATCAAAAGAAGTATTTACCAGCAGGTCAGGGGATGTGATCATTCCCCTCTATTCTGCACTGGTGAGGCCACATCTAGAATACTATGTTCAGTTTTGGGCTCCCCACTACAAAAAGGACAGGAACATGCTAGAGAGAGTTCAGCGGAGGGCAGCCAAAATGATTAAAGGGCTGGAGCACAAGTCCTATGAGGAAAGACTGAAAGCATTAGGCTTATTTAGTCTGCAGAAGAGAAGATTGAGGGGGGATTTGATAGCAACCTTCAACTACTTGAAGGGATGCTCCAAGGAAGATGGCGCTCGACTGTTCTTGGTTAGTAACAGAGGACAGAACAAGGAGCAATGGTCTCAAGTTGTGGTTAGGGAGGTCAAGGCTGGATATTAGAAGAAACTTTTTTACTAGGCGAGTGGTGAAGCCTTGGAATGAGCTGCCAAGGGAGGTGGTGGAATCTCCATCTTTGGAGGTGTTTAAGGCCCGGCTGGACAAAACCATGACTGGGATGGTTTAGTGGGAGTGGTCCTGCCTCTGGCAGGGGGTTGGACTAGATGGCCTATGAGGTCCCTTCCAACTCTATGTTTCTATGATTCTATAAGAGCCTTATATCTAACTTAGAGAAATTTTTCATATTCCGTAGCTCAGATTTAGGGAATATAACAACAACAATTCAGTCCAAGGAAAAGGGCAAAAAAACACATTTTACATTCTTCTTTTACTTAAAGAAATTAAAAATAAGTGTTGCTCTGGGTCCAAACAGAATCATAGGATCATTTCTTAATAAAGATTCACTTGCTTTTAATAATACATATAAGCCTGATCCTGCAGTGCTTGGCTGACCCTCTGAACGAGCAATAAGAATTTTACCCAATCAAGGACTAAAGGATCAGGCCCATTATCTTGTTAACGGGAAATCATTCATATAGCTCCTTCAATAAAATATTACAATCAGATGGGCATAAACAATCAGTGGCCCTGTCCTACAGTCCCTTTTACTGGTGAGTAGTCCTTAGTCAATCAAAGCATCATTGATTTCAGTGGGACTCAGTGCAAGCATGGATTCCCCTAAGTAACCTTTCCATTGATTTTTAATGGAAGAAATGCATTTTAATCCCTTAGATTGCTTTGAAAATCTCAAAGAGATGCACTCCATGTTACCAGGTGGGTTTGAAAATATTCTGACAGACAATACAATAAGGTATTTTCTCAGTTAGGATTCAGAACTCCATGCATGTATCCAAGCACTTAAGCACATACACAGTACACTGAAATGAATGGAGCAACTCAAGTGCTTACAGTTAAGTATGTCCTTATGTGTTTTGCTGGATCAGGACATATATAAGTGATGAAAAGAGTGGAAATTGAATGACAACTCAGATATTTTCAAAAAATCAGAAAATCCCAAAGCAGCAGCATCTCCCTGGTGTATGGCCTGGATTCTTTGCCATTGAAGTCAATGGGAGCTTTGCCACTGACTTCAGTGAACATAGGCTCAAACACTAGGCTTCCAGAAATCCTTCCATGGAAACTGCACAAGGAATATACTACAGCGCCTCAAAAAAAAAAAAAATCACCCTTCCTTCCCATTGTCTCCATCTCCACCACTCCAGCTCATTATATCCTGGTGTTTAAAATATTTTGAATCAGCGACATTTCTTTATTGGCTAAAAAATCAAACACTATAAGTCACACGTAAGACAAGAAG
The DNA here is from genome assembly GCA_007922195.1 of Podocnemis expansa. Classification (NCBI taxonomy): domain Eukaryota; kingdom Metazoa; phylum Chordata; order Testudines; family Podocnemididae; genus Podocnemis; species Podocnemis expansa. The sequence goes on along the minus strand of ML681995.1, from coordinate 164,842 downwards.
CATTTCATATGAATCACAGATTTGAAGAAGCCCAGGCAGGAAACTGACATTGACCAGTTGCCTATTATGATGAGAAGCCTATGGTTATTGCTCTTCAGGAATTTGACAGATTCTCAATATTAAGGCCAAAAACAACCACCAAATCATCTTGTCTGATCTCCTTCAGTTTCACTTCAAACCCTCTCAACTGTAGTTTCCACTTCATGCATCTGACAAAGTGGATTGAAGCCCACAAAAGCTTATGCCCAAAATCTGTTAGTCTTTAAGAGCCCACAGGACTGTCATTCACGGCTGTAACTAGGGCCCCATTTTAGAGGGCACCAGACCCCTCCGCCCTGGCCACCGCACTGAGAAGTGAAGCGGAGTGGGGCTGGCTGGCCTGAGAAGAGGCTCTGAGCTCCTGCCTCAATCTGCCTCCAGGGGCAGTGTAAGCCAGCTCACAGGCCAGCTCTTCCAGTCTCACCCTGCCCCTGGGCTGGCCAGTCTGCCCCTGGGGGAGAGGTGGGATGGGCCCGCTGGGTGGATGGGGGCTGGCATGGCTGACCATTTGCAACAGTCAGCCCCTTCCTCCCTGGGGAGCCAACCAGTCAGGTCATGACTGGCCTCTGGCTCCAGCCGCCCCCCCAGCGCTGGCCCGTTGGTGGGGAGGGAGGCCCTGCAGTGGAAGAGGCCACCGGTTGGGAGGCCCAGGGACCACTGGCGGCAGGGGCCTGATCCAGCTCTGTGCTGCTGGCTGACAGCAGCTGGGGCCAGATCCAGCTCTGTGCCTCCAGCAGCATGGCTCCGGATTGGGCCCAGGGTTGGGGGAGGGTGCATTTGGAGCTGCTTGCCCTGGGTGCCAAAAAGTCTAGTTCCAGCCCTGCTCTCGTTGTTTTTGCTGAACATAGACTAACACAGTTACCCCTCTGGAAATTTTTACCTCAAACCTGTACGCCCCCTGGCAAACACAGGTCATGTACCCAATCTCACATGTTGGCCTCAACTCTGCTTTCCTCTGGTAAAATTTCCCCATTAACATCGATGGAAGTTTTGCCTGAAAATTGCACAACTCATCCCTTTGACTCACTGTAGCACATATAGGGACGTGGTAGAATCTCTATCCTTATGAAGCTCCAAGGCATAGTTTGACAAAGCTCTGACTGGGATGATTTATCTGGGGTTGGTTCTGCTTTCAGCAGGGGGTTGGACTAGATGACCTCCTGAGGTCCACTACAACCCTTATCTTCTATGCTTTTACGATATAGAGAAAATTGCAATTGTAAAGCTAATCCCATTCTCTACTCTGTACCTAAAATCTCATGAGGCATTATCTGGTCATGGGGGCAGGGGAGATAATAACCCTACTGCATCTGATGCATTGTGTATCAGACACTGGCCCTACACTTGGGACACACCGACAGAGCTTTTGCCCGTCACACAATGACTCAGTCCCACCCACTTCTCAAAGGAGTCATCCTCCTCCACTACTTTCTAATCGGTATCTCACGAAGATGGAAGGTTGACAGCCTGTTCCAAACCTTCACATCCCATGAGTGATAACAGTGCAAAGACAGAGCTGGCAATCCCAGCCTAAAAGCAGTCAAAGGGGGCTGGGGAAACGGTTGGGTGGAGAAAGATTAGCTGTGTTGTGTTTTTATATAGCAGCCATTACCTAACATCTGATTGCTTAATCAGCACCTTTTTGCACAGCCTCCAACTGTGGACTTCTACAAAGTTCCAGCCAGAATTCAGTTACTTTTCTCCTTGTAGCGCCTGGTGGAGTCAAGCCAAGCCATGAGGTTAATTTTCTACTCTGATGCCTTAGCCAATTGCAAACCTCAAGTACTTGTTGGGGTGACTCAAGCCTAAAGCAGGATAAAATTATTAATATTTATGTTAAATTGAACACAGACATTTTTTATATTTAACCCTGTTCAGGCTTCACCGTGAGGCCTCGTGCCTTGGCTAATGTTTCCAGCTATCACTGCTTAAAGGATCATTTAGTTTGTCCTTTTAGCCTGAAAGAAAGGTGCTTATTACAGCTACTAATAATCTAAGGATGCCTATTAAAGCCATGAGCTTTAAGCAGGTCTGTGATTGTTCACAGAACAAAAACCTGCTCAGTGGCCATCATTAACATATTCCAGCATAATAATACTATCTCTACAATTGGTCTTTCCTCTTTTGAATCTGGCAAAACATCATTTAGGTCTAAATTCTGAAAACAGCCTTTCAAAACAGGTTTAAGCAGCTGCATATTATAGACAGGTATGAAACAAAAACAAACATAGGTATGATATAATTACAAGGTAATAAAACCATGAATACTATCAATCCATTAATTTTATATTTGGCTTTTTCATCCATGTTGTACCTTCCTACAAGTGTTTTATGGCTTTCATTTTCTGAAACAGAAAAAGATTTGTGGACTATTAAAAGACTTTTTCATCCACAAAATAAACCGAAACAGGTATATAAAGAAAATTATCATGCAGGCAGACTCATTGGAAAGAAGAATATGTGAAGCATATCACCATAGATAAAAGTGCCTGCATGATCCACAAAGACTTTATCAACCTAGGTTTGGAAAAGCTCTGAAGGAACAAAAATGTTGATATTAAAATAGGGATAGCCAAACTGGTTCTAGTAACACAAGAGGCATCCCCCCAATTCCTAACCCATTGCCTGTTTTAAAAACAGGTGGTTTGCTTAAATGTTCAGATAAATGCCTTGGGTTTTTTTTTGGCGGGGGGGGTGTGTGTGTTTGTTTGTTTGTTTTTTTTCAATTTAAAAGTTTCTACTCAGGACCAGAGAAGTCAAAATATCAAGAGAGAGGCTCTTCTTACAGTATATCCAGTCATGGCTACAAGCCATGTGCCCCAGAAACAGCATCACCTAGGCAGGATAGGGGAACTGATCCTATCCATCATTCCCTTGAAGGCTTTGAAAGGGTAAGCAAGCTAGCTAGGCACACCACAAAGTGGGTTGTAAGTAGTGATTTGCCATGTGGCTGCTTAAAGAGAGGATAGGCACAGAAAGTTGACCATAAATCTTCCCCATAGACCTGCAATTAGGTGGAGGGAGCTGGGGCTTGATGGCAGAGAGCTGTGGACCAGGAAGAATAGGGCCTTGGGATCTCTTGGATGAGGTGGGGGCTCCACAGGGGGACCAAGAACCTTCAGATTTTTGAACAGCCTGTGGGGTGAGGAGGAGGAGATAACTTGAATAAGCTTTAGCAAAGCCTCCCAATGTTTCTCCAAACCTATCACAAACTCTGAACCTTTGGAGACTGGCTTATCACTGATTTAAACAAGACTGGCTAACTTCATCCTTCACATAATGCCACTCAAGCCAGCAGATTCACAGCACAGATGAATCTGTCTCGCTTATTCTTTATATTCAATTTATAACATTTACCCGAAGAAAGGGCATCTAGAATTTCTCCATATCTGGTTAGTACTGAACTCCTCATAGTACTGGATATTAATTATAAGTATTTTGGTGCAAGGACAAGCATTTTTTTGGGAAGAGGAAAAAGAACCTACAGCATTTCAACTTGCAAACTTGTATATCAAACAAAGTTCATGGGTTTTCTTTTGCTATTACAGATGCAAAGCTGACACAAAACGACAGCTCTTGAATATGAAAATCATCAAACCAAAAACTACTCAAGCTACCTGCAGAAGAGCTGCATGTTTCAAGCAGATTACACATCACTGAGCAGTAATAGTAAGCTTGAAATTAATTTGTTGGTACACTGAATTCTGTGCATTAGACAGGTATTGCAGTTTTGCAGAAGACACCTCTTAGACACCACAATATTTCATTTAAAACCAGTTTGAGGCAACATATTAAAATGGATAAATAATAATGTAGAGATTTATACACTGGCAAAATTAGAAATAATTGTTGAATTACTGACAGCTAGTAGAAGAGCTTTTTCATGATGGCAAGATTCCCTAAATAAAATAACCAACATTCAAATCATAACATTTTTGGGACTACATTGTCAGACAGGTAATTTCATTCCATGTGGGATAGCAAAGCAGTAGAGCAGTGGATCTAGAGAAGATCTGCCAATATATGTTGTTGTTCTGCATAAACGCTAGACTTTCCCATATCCGAAGCAAAGCACCACATTCTGTATGTGAGTAAATCTTCCAATAGTTTAAAATTGCCTGTTTCTTGAATACATCTCCTAGAAAATGAATCTGCTGTCAAAGTTTCAGATCAGAGAGCAGATCTTCAGCTGGAATCATGACACTCTACATCAGGTGATATCTGATCCCAGATACTCTTTATCCTCAGATCTGTTTTGAGTGCAGTCAGCAGAGTCTTCCTCTGACACTGTTTAAAGACAATATTATGTCACTTACTAGCAATATATGAAAAGGTGTAGGCAGATAAAGTGGTGGAACATGAGCTGTTAAGCTATAAATCTCTCTCATTCATTCTCACACACCCCCAACCTAAATTATCACAGAATATCACGAAGAGCAGGACTGCAACACTCCTGTTTAAAATTAGACTATTTGATGATGAATTCTACAAATGAATGGCACGAATTACAGTTCTCTTCTATCATCCACATTCTCAGCAATTACATTTCACTAGCCTTAAAACAAAACTGATATTCTCTCAAGAAGGTACATCTAAAACCAACATCTTAACCTGCCCAGAAATTATAAGACCGCCAGTGAATAGTAAACAGCTGTATTCTATGCCAGCTTCAGCTACCAAGTTGATCTAAGTACTATTTCTCTGAAACTCTCATTGTAGCAGTCTACCCCTGAGATGATATAAGGCATGAGGAGACTTGCTGTCCATTTCTCATAAGAGAAGTACAAAAAAACAGCTTTACCTACAGTGAAAATCTTGGAGCCACATAAGAATAGGAATGAGAAGCTTTTACTCATAGTGAGAATTTTTCTCCTAAGAAAAAGTAGTTGGAGTCTAGAAGACAGTTCTTACTCAAAAAACCATTATGGTGAGGAAAGCTGTAGCCTACTGTATTAATAAGCCAAATAACTGATCTCTAAAGATAATTAACTACCCAAAAATAAATGCATCTGGAACCTCTTCTATGAAATGGAAAGTAGAAAAATAATTCTCAGGAGCACTGAAAAAAGTAAGTATAGAAATGATATCTGAAAAGCAGCAACTAATGACCATTAGGAAAATAAAAAAAAAACAACAAACAAGAACAACTGGAAATGCTAGAAACAGTAAACAATGGCACTTTTTTTGTATAAAAGAAAAGGACAAGAAAATTGCAGAATTATGTGTTCATCATATCCTTGAAAACAATATTTGCACAAAATCAATTGTGTATTGTACCTACTTGTACATGACATACATGATCAACTAGAATGCTCATCTCATATTACATTTGAATAGCGTTAATATTTAAAAACAGACTGACAAGGACCCGGAAATTTTAATCAGAGTTGAAATGCCATGACTCATTCACATTATTGCAGCAAAATAAAAGCCCAGTTGAGCTCCTCTATGCACAGATTTATTCTCAATCAATGTAATACACCTTGCAGATTATGAAATGGCTGCTTTTCAGTGTGCCTCAGCCATTCAAAAAGCTTTTAAAATACCAAAACCAATTCATGCCTGAACTGGCCGTACTTATATTTTCCTTTAAAAATCAAATCCCTCAGAAGTTATTTACTAAAATACAAGACTATGTGTGAAGCTGCTAGACTGTAAATAAGCTTTTATACATTTCTATGAAAAAAATCAAAATTAAGATAAATGCTCACCTGCTGAGAATTTGTATGTTGTATTTTGGGGCCAATGCAATGAGCAAAGGATGTCAGAAGTGTAAGGCACTGGAAAAACCTACATAAGGGGGTGGGGGTGAAAATTCCCAAATGAAAACTCATTGTCATGGTTCTTGAGATACCCAGGATGGTCTCTTGTTGTTACACTGAGATAGCTAGATGCCAGCTGCTTGACACTGCCAGCCCTTTAGCCACTCAGGCTCTCTCTTCTGGATCTTTCTAGCCCTCCCTTTGTCAAGCAGGTTAATAAAATAGGTGCAGCCCAATTCCTGATCCCCTCTGAAGTATTCCCCTATAGTGTTCAGCTACATGTCCACTGAACATTCTCAAGGGATCAGTGTACGCATCAGCTTGAGTCCCCTCCAAATCAGCACAGCACAGTATTTACAGAGATAACAATCATAAGTTGGTACCAATGATCAAGCGTTAAGATCTAGTGAATAACTATGGATAATGGAAATAGCCAGGTTATATACAAAACAAAATCATATTATGACTAAGCTTAATTGTAAGAGGCTAACCATATGGGTAAAGAAACTTCTCACCCCAGTGTCCATTGCAGGCTTTCCAATGTACGGCTGAGATCTTACTTTCATGAATGTAAAATGTACTGTCCACTTACCTCCTCAATGCTGGTTAAGCATACGCGAGTGTCGTCTTTGACCCCACAATACACTTCTCAATATACCATTCATATGTACATCTCACACTGATTATAAGGATCAATATGACATAAGCTTTTATGAGAGATCTTACAGGACCTCATTTATGGGTAAATGCCATGAAACAGATTTAGCGAGTTTGTCAGGCCTGTTAGAATTAGCTCTCCTTTGTCAGCTGGAGCTCATGATGTTTCCTTCAAATTGTACGACAGTGGCTCAGATTTGTCCCTCACCTTTACCCCTTTGGAACTGGTAGTGGGTTCAGCTCCCATAATCACAGATGGCCTTAGATCCTAGACCAGAGAATACAGCTTTCTCAGGAGCCACATGGCCCTTGCTGAAGCTGTAAGAAGCCACACACCAGAGAATAGGGAGGATGCAGCTCCAGACACAGCATTACTGCTGGTTCAATAGCAACAGGCACTCACTTCTGGGAAGACTTCATCCAGAAAGCTTCCTGGAGCCAAGGAAAAGATGTCACACACACAGCAGTTGTGTCAGCTTTGCCTGCTCACCAAGTCTGACCCTGGAGCTGCACAGCCCCTATCAGGAGAAGACAGAGCTACCATTGTGTTTGGGGTACAGGGACAGCTTGAAAGGAAGCTCCTGTTCTGCCTCCCTCTGTCCACTGGGTTGGCTTTTGCCAGTCTGCCGAATTTTGCCATTCTCAGCATACTGTAGAAGAGGGCAGCATGGGACCCAATGAAAAAAGAAGTGATTTTAAGAGAAATTGATGAGAGGAAGTGCAAAAGTTTCACAGAAAGGTTCAAAAAGCCTGATGCACCAAAAATAAACTTCCCATTTCAAAGGTACAAGTTCTAGCCACGAAAGTCTTTGAGTTTCCAGACAATTTAAAAATGGTTTTCACTCCTTGTGGGACTCTTACTTTCTCCGCTGCACAAGTGACCAGTGTCTGACTCCACCTTACATAAGCATAGCAGAAAGTAGGCAGCTACTGCTAAGGGGCAGCTGCAGATTACTTCCCCAGATTCCCAGAGAAAAGCAGTCACATTTTCTTTCTCAGATGTGCCCTGTGGTTGAAGTGCCACGTGCTGTGCAAGGCAATCTAGCCCTTAAAGCAAGAGGTCTCAAACTCACGGCCTGTGGGCTGCATGTGGACCCTAAAATTATTTCCTGTGGCCCACAATGATGCTACCATTATCAATATTTGCAATATCATTTTATGAAAAGGTATCGGGGTGCAGCCCTCGGGCTAATGTACTGGTCCTCATGCAGCCCTTGTGGTGATTTGAGTTTCATACCCCTGCCTTAAAAGGTGCATTTTTTTGTAAAGAGGGAATTTCTTTACATAGAGACAGTATGTTTTTTCTTCTTCTTTAATTCAGCGCGTTTCAGTTTATTCACTCAGGCTCAGTTATCTATTGATGATTTTGACATGATTACTAAACTGTTAGCAAGATCTAGCCTAAGGTAGGTAACGGTTAAATCTGTGGACAAAAAACTGTTTTAAATCAATGTTTTCCAGCTGGTGACTATCACTCTGAATGCATAGAAACTCGCATTAACCCAGAAGCAAATGAACGCTGATCTTAATATGTACATTTTAACATTGCAGTTTATCTGTGGGACTCCTCCATCAGGTAGAATTAATTCAGAAGAGATGGGAGAGCAGCAGTCCTAAAGAAATATGTTTCCCCACATCTGATGGCTAAAAGTCAAGTGGGCAGTTATCAGAAATTAACTGAGGGCTTAAACGCCTGCCCATCAATACCTGTATCTATTTTCAACAGAGTCATTTCCACTCCCTCTCTTAGGCTAGAGTCCAAAAATTTATCATTTTTAAAAAAAGCCATTTACCATTGCCAAGTAAAGTATTAAAGCAGTCCACTCCCCAAAACTCAGCCATCAGCAGTGTGGAGAGTCCAAAGTCTAGCAACTGCACTAATTTGGTCACTTGACAATCGGAGATTTTCCAGGGATGGTCACAGCCACTGAACTGTATTAAGGGAAAAACTTTGGCCCCTATGAAATACTCCCAAAACCCAGAATATTGGTGCTGATTCACTGGGACTTGTAAAATTATGTTTATTCTCTGCACCTGAAAGACTCATTCCATTCACCTTTTCCTCCAGTTCAAAAGAATTATTTGATCAAAGTGAGGTCTTATCTTAACCATGATACAGAGATTATGCTGCAAAATGCTGGGCAGAGTCTTCCTTTTTTTCTGCTTTGGTTTGATTAAGTCTTTCACAGCTCATAATGTGCTCACCAGCAAATGATCACTAGTCAGTATTCAGGACTCCTTCAAGCTGGCTGAAATCCTGGTCCTGTATTGCCAGAAAGATGTTTGCAAAGACAAAATGCCTGGTAGTTCTGCTAAGTGGTATGAAGTAAACAGTGTGTTTGCTTCATGAAAGCAAGCTGTCAGTCTGACTTGGTTGAAAATGCTGGAGAGAAATTTGGGTGAGATAAGCTTCTTTTTTAGACACGTTAGTTAAATACAGTCTCTAAGAAGTCTGTTATGGCTTTGTTCTATATGTAACCATTTGTCTCCAGTATTCTTAGACGCAATTGAATCTCTGATCTTGGATAAACAAACAAGGAGTCCTGTGGCACTTTTAAAGAATAATAAAATTTATTTATTGCATGAGCTTTTGTGGGAGAAAATCCCACTTCAGATGCTTCAAAGATGGGGAACTTACAGAATGGGAGGAAAATAAATGCAGGGGAGTGTAAGTCATAGGATCAGGTCAGAGTGTTCAGGCAAATCAAAGCAGCTGTTTAGAGTCAAACACTGGGGAGCAGCTAAACTGCTTTGATTTGCTATTACAGAGTGACCTAATCCTATGACTTACACTCCCCTGCATTTATTTTCCTCCCATTCTGTAAGCTCTACATTTTCAAAGCATCTGATGAAATCGGATTTTCTCCCATGAAAGTTCATGTGATAAACAAACTTGCTAATCTTTAAAAGTGCGAAAGGACTCCTTGTTTGTTTTGCTGAACTAGACTAACATGGCTACCCTTTTGGAATTTGTTCTTGTATAATAAGCTTATTCTTGTTTTCCCTATACATAGTGCTATGCGTTAAGCAAAGTGTTGGGTGTGAGCTAACCCATTCAAGTTGGTGTGTTCTGTTCCTTTGGGAACATGAGATCTGGTAATTTTGTAAGCTTTTGGTGGATAAGGGGCTGGAGGCTATGGGGAACACTCATAGGACTTGTGTTGATATGTGCCTATCACACACATAGTGTAAAGAGACAGCAAGGAGGCCTAGAACTCAGTGTTTTGTGTTGCAAGAGGATGTTGGTTTCAGGGACCTGACCTACAGCAGGCCTGGACAAGACTTCCTCATGCTTAGGACAGGTGATAATGAGGTTGAGTGCCTCACAACCCTGGGTGCCCCGGGGAGCATCACAAGCATGAGAGCATCTTGTCAAACACATAGCAGGCAAGAGGTTACCTTGCAGAATCTGCTCAATAAGGTACAAGACATGCTGCATCCAGCCTCTTCAAAGAGGCGTTTAATCCACTCAGCCACCATGTCAGGTCAAGGTATCTTACTTGAACAATTCCTTCAAGAGTCTTGATATTACCTTCAGACAAGAACAAAGTTCAAACACAGCTGATGCCGATCTGGTGAATGAAAATCCAAACACCCGAGCCTGCTGGTTTTGATCTTCCATGCCATCTTTGGGTAAAGCTCAATGGCTGCTAATTACTACAAGCGGGATCTTCAGGACTCCCCCTTTGCCCTTGTGACCTCAATACGTAAGGTGGATATCTGCAAGCTGCATCCATTGGAAAGGGCTGCTAAGTTCCCTTACAAATTTCAAAATGCCCTTTCTTCCATTATTAATGCCCTTCCTTTGGCTATTAAACGATTAAGTCCCTTAAATTAGTGCGCTTAACTCAATGATATGTAGATGAAATTGCAATATATAAAGCATCTTATCAAGAGCCTCAGTCCCCCCTCACCTGTGATGATGGCCTTTTCTCTCTGGAAAGTTATTTTTCAAGGTGAAGTGCCTTGCAGAATTCCACTTCACTTGTATTGATAGCAAAACCAAGAAATATGCCAGGGTTGGGGCAGTGTTCCCTCTAATTTTTTGTCGGCTGTGTGCGCAAAAATTTCTGCTGTGCAAATTTGCAGAACCAGTCTTTAAATTTGTGTGCACTCTGGTGAGTGTGGTCAAACTTGTGAGCACAACAAAGCAAGTGTGTACGAAGCAAATAATATCTAAATTTTATTTTAATATGGTGATGGAAATAATTTTATAAATTACAAAACCTTATTTGAAACATGCTACTTGAAACCGCCTTCTTAAAAGTAGCATAAAAATATTAGCACTGTTGAATTTTTTAATGCACACTTTACTTTGTTGTGTGCACGGGTTTCATGACCTGTGTGCGTGAGCTTTGCTCTTGCTTTGAATCCAGTTTTGCCTCCCTTCTACCTCCACCTTACATCCCTCCTTGCTGATGCCCTGTTTCTTCATTTCCTGCATTCCACTTGAACCCTTGGCTCTAGGTCCTGACTCCAGCTCAACCTTTGCCTCTTTGGGATCCTGTTACTGCCTTCCTGTTTGACTCATGGCTCTGACTTCCAACAATGGACTTCAGTGTTGACCACCGGGCAGTGTAAACATAGCCTTAGCTGCCCACCTGAGGATTGCTTCCATTTAGTGAATTCCCTGGTTGCTATAGCACTGCAGCAGCACCTTTTCCCAGACAAAGAAAATCAACTGTAGTACTTGTATAGCTAAAACAGGTTCAGGGCTATAACAGACTAATTTACTTCTCAGCTCAGTTGTTCCCAATCTTTTCAGTAACAAAGCACGCTTCAGTGAGACAAACATTTCCATACCACATCCACCTTTTTCAGCTGAACTGATTGCTCACAACTGTCACATTTACTTACATTTGCCATGGTTGTGGTCTTACTAGAGAGGTTTGCAACATAGTGCATACAACAAGCTAAAGAAGGATCAAATGCATTAATGTTTCAAATCCATTGGGGATCAAACACATTATTTCAATTTTTCCCTTTGGCCACCTTCATTTAGAACGTTCATGTTTTAGAATCAAAAGACCAATACCTCACTTTTAATTTGATGATTAATTTTCACGAGTTTTATGAGTTGTAATTTTGATTGGATAGAATATTGTTTTAAGATGAAACAATGTTTGTTTTACATTGATTTTCATGATCCTTGTACAGAATTTCATGATACACTTGGACAGTTCTCATGGCACCCTAGTGTGTCCCAGCACACTGGTTGAAATCCAGTGCCTTAGACTGCAATGAAATATACAAATGAAACTGTGTTTGAACTAAATCCATTGAATTGTCACTGAGTTCTACTTGCACAAAATTCTAAGTGAAGGATGTGAGCCAATTTTATATTCTCTTCGAACGGAGCCAGAATGCAAAAATGACCAAACCAATTTTACTGAACCTTTTTTTTTTTTTTTAAAAGAAAAAAGACCTTTCCTATGTGAAAAAAGCAGGGATGCATCTCTAGTGCCAGTAAAAGGTCAGAGGAGCTTTAAACTGTGTCTAAACATGGAGGATTTGCAGGCACAGGAACTGAGAGTCATTGTCTATCCTCTGAGAACCCCACTGCAAGCTCTGAAGTAGGGGGATGTTGAGGAGAGAACTGATGTTGGAAGGCATTTCTGTGGCAGGACTGAAGCATGCAGAACTGCTGAGATACCAGAATCACTTCAGCCCATGGAGCAGCTTAAAGAGGCTGTTATAACTTGAACAGGCGCTGAGGACTAAATTATGCCGGGGCATCTCTGGCCCTCTCAAAAGGTTAGAATGAAGAGAGCACAGGGTGTTCTATGGAGGTAGCTTGACTTCATTCTCCCAGGGCTGAGAAGAAAGTTCTGTACCATGCCTCTTAAAAGAGAGCACAGATTTTCACCTCAGCTATGAAAAAATGCATCCAAAATTTTTTGTTTGAGAAAGTTACAAACAAGTGGGAAAGAGAATGATTCTAATGAAAGCTGCACTTCAATCTTAATCACCTTAGCTTTTGCTGTCATTACACTGATACTATTCAATGATTACATTATGCAGTGAATTCTATCTTTTTTTTTTTTACTTAATTCAGTTAAACCTTGCAACACTGATTCCTCTGATATGTTATTTAACACATTGGCAATGCTCACTGAACTATTCATGCAATGCTGTTTTTGCGGTATATGATAAGGTCTGATAATTTCAATATCAATCTAGTTTAAACAGGGAAACGGGGCAGGAGGGATTATATACTAGAAATATCATAGTGAAGCATACCAGGTTTGAAAAGAAGTTGGTGCAAATGATAGATTCATACAGAGTAGGTGAAAGCTGGCGCTCAAAGAACACAAATCAAGCAAAGAATGGCAAATACGGTCATAAATGCTTTGAGTTTCAGTTGCTTGTTTGGACTTGCAGAAAAACTTTGAAAACTGGGATGCATAGTCAGTATGAAGTAACACACACACTAGGTACTTTACCTCCTCCTCCAGCACTTTCATCATTTTCTGTTAATTGTAATTTTTAACAACCTAATGACAGGCAATCTTCAAAGAAATCCAGGAAGAGCTTTGAGAAACAGACTGGATACAAAGAAGAGATTGGATACACATGGATGCAAGCAGTCAAGTAAGGCAGGATCTATGAATTTCTGGGATCAGGGCCTGGCCATGTGAGGAGGCTGAATAGAGCAGTGAGTCAGTGAGAAACAAAAAGATTTTATCCTGGGGGGGGGCTGGGAGAGGAAGATCAAGGACTTCAGTGTGGGGAGGCACATGAGAAGGGAGAGTTCTTTTCATTGTCCAAGGGAGGAAGATTAAGAAAAACCAGGTATGCAATATTGCTGGTGTGGGGGCTCAAGTTTCAATTCTCTGGATCCTGTTTAGCTTTAAGCAATGCAACATGGTTTGTTTGAAAATAAATGGGTTAGATTTGAAATGTTAAAGATGTAAGATAAATGCAAGCATTAACAAGTAAGCACGCTCTAAAAAGACAGAATTATCTGAAAAAAATATAGTAAAAGAAAAAAAGATCCTGAACAATGAACATATTGACTATCACTTTAACGTAAGAGTATAGTGAAGTGATACCCTAGAAACAGAAATACTTTGCATTCTACAGAGACATCCATCTGAGGATCTCAGAGCACATTATAAACATTAACATTAATTTCTTTGCAGCTCTCATTTAGTAGCACAATGCAGGGAATGTTTAAACTCAGGTAAAATTGTTTGCAATGGAGTTTTGTAAAAATAAAAGAAATATTTCTTTTATAAAACCTAAATTAGGTCCCTAAATTAATCCAATTATGTCCCTTTAATTAAAAGTTGCTGGTGGCTCTTATTTATATATCAAAATTTGTTTGTGTATATATGATCTGTTAGGAGAGATAGTAGCTGAGCTAAACAATAATCTTCAAGCTTCCTAAGAACACACAAACATACGTACATTTTGCCTCTTAAGTGAACTGATGAGTTTTTGGTGGCTGCAAATCTGAGGTGAAATTCACCCTTGTGCCAGCATAAGACCTGTGCAGAGGACTGAAAATCACTCATGACATATATCATTAGCAAAGTCAGATAGTTTGCAGTTGATCAACCTGTAAAATATATGTAGGATTAATAGTAAAATTCTCTTGAACTCTGTCAGTAAAAGATAGCCTAAGCCTGCCAACGTCTGTTTAAAAAAAGCAATGTAATAACCTTATTCCCTCTAGAAAGGAAAAGTCCTTATATTTTCAGGCTAATTGAGTGCATACGAAGTGACTGGATTGTTGAGTCCCAGTTTCCAATATACAGTATAGATGAGGATGAGGTGAAGAATTATTAAATCTGGAGATTATTAATCCACAATCAATGAAGAATATTGTAAAAACACAAGAACTCAGAACAGTGATAGGCTGTGTACATCAATCGATTATCCGGAAAGGCAAGAGTCACATGGAGCCTTATTAAGGAACTACTTGTGCTCAGCCCTATACAGGTGCAGAAGGTTATGTGAGGGACCTCTTTAACTCCTGAACATGTGCCAATGATATGCGACAGACACTGTGCACAAGAAATGACAATGCTGACACTAGAAAGGGGCATGATTACAGTCCTGACCATCCACTCCCTCAGCTAGTGAAGCTAGCTTGTGACGGGGTGGAACGTCTGTCATGCTCCCTCACCTCTGCATCAGGCATGCTCATCTGCTTTAGGGCATGCCATAATGCTTATGGGAACTCTTACTCTGCACTGCCTCCTGCCCTACACACTGTCTTGTAATGCCACAGCTAAGCTCTACACACATACAGATACTGATAAAGACAGATGGACCCTATTTTTCCTACTCCTTCTGTCAACCTGGACACACATCTAATGGGACCAGGACCAGAACCACCCCTGGTTTGGGTTTAGATTACCCAAAACCAAAAAATAAACTGAACAAGGAAGTTCTGCAGCTGAACTCCACCAGCAGAATATTATTTATCTATCACATTGATGAATATCACTGTTATTAATAACATATATTAAAACATTGTTTGCTGAATAAATGCTGATGATTCATGGCAATGATGCATTTAGTGTTGATCTCTTCTGCTTTGGACTGATTCTTGTTTCATCATCTCTGCTCAACGTTCTGTTGCACAGCCAGTGTAATATGCGTTCAGGGAGTTACAGATTTGCTCTTCAGGGTGGAAAATGGAAAATACTTTTAGTTGTTCTGCCTCATTTTATTTCAAGTAATTCTGGGTCCATAAGCAAAACTTTCCTTGACTTCCATGGGAGTTCTATAATATGTCCTCATCTCTTTTCCTGCAACCTTCTCATTCCTTTTTCCCCACAGCAGAATAGAGACAATTATAAGAGAAGAATATAAGTTCCAACATTTTAATATTCACCATGGGTGAAATTTAGTCCAGTGAAGGAGTCCAGCAAAAGGCTCACCCATCATTCAGACACCACATCAGACCCCAAAATTGAGTTTATGTGATAAATATATGGGCTGCACAGGGATGAATTTTACCCTGAAGTTTTTTGGGTTTTTTTCAATTATGTGTTCTATTTCACCATTCAAAATTTGCAACTTATGCTGTAGCGGTTAGTCACTTAACTCATTACACGGAAGTAATATCATGAGACCTGTGCTGCTGTACTGGTTTTGAAGCTCAGACACCAGTCACACTGCGTTGCTTGCAAGCTATTCGTGTAGCAGATCAGTTGTTTGCAGAGAAATTTGTGACTACATTTACTAAATGAATAGACTGAAGCATTCTGCCAATAGAATGATGGCAAAGTCAACTGGTATATTCATTCTCAGACCCAGCTCCAACTGAGCTGCCTTGTCTTTATTTTTTAAGCCTTATGGTAGCATCTTAAACATTGCAGAACTGAAAGTAAAGTAAATTAGTTTAAATGACAGTTGACATGACTACATTTACTTCCTTCCTAAATGATGATTTTCATGCTGCTAGAATTGACCAAAAGATGACTTTATTGTCATTCAGCTACTCTCAGTATTAGGCTAAATGAACTGTTTCTGGAAAGCCACCAGTGTAGTTACAGATTTAGGCTCCAATCCTGCAAAGTCTTACAAACATTTAAATTTTAAAGTATGTGAATAGTTCCACTTGTTCTAACCTACAACTTTAGTCCCAGTGGGACTAGGTGCTTGAGTTAAGCGTGTGCATAAGTGTTTTGGACCTTAGTACCCAATTCAGAAAGCCCTCACTCTACTCAGTGATTCCTACTTACCATGCAAGCAACCATGCTGATTTCAGTTAAAGCTCAGTTCATCCTTCAGAGGCAAATTCTCAGTCTTCTATTTATGATAGGTGAAATCCTGGCTCCACTAGAGCCAACTGGAATCTTGCCAGCAACTTTTATGAGGCCAGGATTTCCCCCTACACATTTTAATTCTAGAATACAACTCTTCAAGATATTAATTTGAAAATATCTGTTGTTTGTATCAACCACTTTGCTAAATTCTACTGACTCACCCTTTTAATACATACCTTTGATTAATTTCAGCTATTGGGATTTCCCCTTCTAGTTCCCATTTTATTGCTTCATGCTTATTTTCTTGTTTAATAAGGTGCTTTTTTCTTTTTCTTTTTTTTTTTTTGAGAGCTGCAAAGAAATTTAGTGTATTTAATTTCTGTAATCCTTGGAAATGACTGAGATTTTGCCCTAAACTGAAAATCTGTGGAAACATGCTTTCAGAAAACCTATGATTAACAGAAATCTTCCCATGACTGTTTTAAAAATGAATTCCAGTAGATATGATTGTCTAAGAAAAAGAAAAAAGCAAGGATCCTTTGCAGAGTTTACATAGTGCTAGTCAAAATGCGTGAAAAATAAAAGTAAAGCATATTAAATTAACTAAAAACGCTATATGAAAGTGAAACTAATCAATTTCTCACATTGAGACTTGCAAAAAGCAAAGAAACTGCTTAAATGATTAAAAGTACCTCATTTTAAAAATCATTCTTTCTATTTTGGTAACTGAAAGGGGTATTTTTTAAAAACACAGATAAAGAAGGTATATGATTTTTCAGGTGGCCATGTCCCTTTAACATGTAACACAGTGAAGTGGTGCAAATCTGAAGACTGAGCATTGTAAAAAAGAGCAATGATTCCAGAAATGTTTTTAACCTTTACAACACACATATGAACTTTGGGATTAATAACAGCTGTCTGTGTTTATTTTAAATTCTATAATTTAGTGAATAACTTGTGTAGGAATATTTCCCCAATATCAAACAACGTAATATTTACCAGAAATAGGTAAATACATAAACTACCATCTAGAAAAGAGCAGTAACTCGTATACCAATATCTAAGGTACAAAATTCAAGCCTACAATGAACCTTATTTAATCTAATCAAAGCAGAACTATTTGTTAGACACAGTCTAATCACCACTAGTAAGTAAAGAACTAAAAACTCTCTCAGAAGTAGGCCCTGATCCAGCAAAGCACTTAAACATGTGCGTAATTTTACAGATCTGAGCAATCTGATTGACATCAGTAGAATTACTCACTTGCTTCAGGTTATAGGAGTGCTTCAATGGTATGTGGGGTTGGTGTTTTACGGAGGATTTAAGTGACCCAAACATGATTGCTGAATCGGTGAGTGAGCTGCAATTTTCACACATTCAAAACTCTCACAGACATTCCACATTTAAGATCAGGTCCACCACACAGAATGTACATATTCCTCAAGAATATCCAAAGCTTCTGAACGGAAGCAGCAAAATAGTTTATAAGGGGGAATGAAGGCCATGGCTCATTCTTTCAGTTGTTATCTTTGTCATGCCAGTGGAGGAGACCATGGGTTCTAAAAGGGTCCATTTTCCTGAGTCCTTCATTAGGCGGCATGCCATATAATACAGTGGATTTCAAACTCTTTTCCTTGGGACCCAGTTGAAAAAAAATCATTTATGCCCACAACCAGGGGTTAAAGTATAATTTGGTGGACCCCAGAACCCTCCTAAATTGGCAGGCCCCTCTCACACTTGTCCGGGCCCGCTTGCACTGGTGCAGGCCCCCCTCACACACCTCAGCTACTACCCCCCACATGCCTACCCCACCCCTGCTACTGCCCCAGCCCCTGTCTTGCTGCTGGTCCCCCAACCCTTACCTAACCCCCCACCGTGCTGCACAGCCTCCCCCCATTTCCCCAGGCCATCCCCCTCCCCCATGCCCTCCCCCCCCAGGTGGGCTCACCTGTCCCCAAACCAGGGATTTCCCTAACATCCCCCTGCACCCTCCTGAATTTCCCAACACCCCCCAGTTGTCTGCTAGTAACAGTGTCATACCAACTTAGTGAGCACCCTGCACACCCTCCCAGCCTTCCCCACACCCTCCAATTTCAAGTCCTAGGCAGAATACTGCCCCTCCGCCCCCCCAGGGCCCCCTTACCTGGCCACCATGTCATGGAGCAGCCAGGCCTGGGCAGAGGCTCTGGCCTGAGCCTGCTCTGACTAAGCATGCTCAAAGGCTCTGAGCATGCTGAGTCAGAGCAGGCTCAGGCCGGAGCCTCAGCCTGGGCCGGGGCAGCTCCCCTGCTTCACAGAATACAGCAGAATGTTATTCCAGGGCCTGCTAATTAGCACTAATGGGGTCAAGACTGGATTCTGAGTGTACCAGCCAGGTTTCTCTAGTCAATAAGGGTTTGTTCTAACCTTTAAAGAAAAATATATTTTTAAAGTTTTAGTGTAAACAGGACTTCACTAATACTTTGGTCTACAAAATTTGTTTTGGTGTCTGGAGATTCATTTTAGTCATTTAATGTAAAATTTTACCCAAGTATATGCAGCATGGACTATACCATTTCTTTAAATTGATTTGATATGCACAGGCATTTCAAAATATGAGTTAGACACTATTTGCTCAGATTTAACAAAAACTATGATTGAAAAATGATCAGTGGATGGCAAAGATCTCTTCCAAAGAGCTAATTCATCATACCTCAAAGTGTTTAGGGTAATGGCTTTCTCTTTTCTTCAAAACAAAGATGTATTTAAGGCTGCTCCTGAAAATCCTGACTTTGTTATGTCAGTGGTCTTCAACAAAGCCCTGATTCTAGACTACTATAGTCTGGAGTGGGGGCAGGTGCTAGCCACTGCTCTAAAGAGACTATCTTCCAAAGGGATGGGAATTGAATCTTTGTGCTCATTCATTATTGGATCTCGTTGCTGTACCTTCCAAGAAAGATACCAATTAGTACCAATAATGATGTTGTGCTTGTGCATTAGAACTTGAGGAAGGTCCATCAGCTTTTCATACAGAATGGGCTTCAGTTGTTAACTACTTTCAGTCACTATTGACCTGGGTAAAATTCAAACCAATGACCTACGTCTGAAAGGCTCTATATCCTATTAAGATTTGCCATCTTGTCATGATCCTTCCTCCTTCCTAAAATATCTAGGCAGGTCACAAGCATTACTGAAAGTAAAGCTTGTGATTAAGTTCTTCTTTAAAATGTGATTAAGTAATGGACAATTTTTCTTCTCTCACTGTCAACAAATAGCTGCATTTAAAAATTTAAATGGGATTTCACCAGAATAAAAATCATGTATCAGCTATTTTACTCAGATTAATACCTTAATTATGAAACATTAAATTAAATCTTAGAAATCTAATTGACTTTAATTCATTTATTATGTTTGCTTATATTTTGCAATTCATTTACTTTACGCAGTGAAAACATACTGGTCAGTTTTACTATGGTTCATGATGAGTTTAACTTTCTGGATCTCATGCATTATGTCACCACTTCAGTGCTTGTTCAAACACTGAACAGGAATTTTTAAATCTAAATTAAACTACTTTCATTTATTTCATCTTAAGAAAACACCATCTATGAACACTGTTTCATAAAACCTCTTTTTCTCCAATCAACAGATCCCAATTTTGCTTACCTTACCCCCAATAAACAATTCCAGGTTTCACAAATGGCTCCAATGAAGTTAATTAAACTACTTTCATTAGTAGAGATTGCTCATGTGAGGTTGTAAATCCCAGATAAAGAAGACAGAAGATAAGAAAAACAATCTCCTACCTCATTTTTTCTCTCTCTAAAAAATTGAAATGAAGGATTTCTGTTTAAAACTTTAAAGGTTAGAGGTTTAGTGACTGATTTTATATTGCATATAAAACTGCATTAAATCTTAATGAAGCACACTATAATGTAAGTGGCATGAATGCCAGAGTTTTCATATTTTAGGGCCCAACCCTGCAAATTCTTACTTACTGGAATGATCCTGTAGCTTTTGTTCGCATGCGTGCTGTTTTTCTCACACAAGGAGTTTCGTTAACTCAATGGACTAATCACAGCAGGGTTACCTGTAAGTGTGAATTGCAAATTCTGGCCTACGTATAAGGATGTACAGAATCACCATAAGAGAAGTATAAACGCCATCCTTATTAGATTATACATTTTGCATCATTATATATTTGACAGTTTTATGTAGGATATAAAAATCAGCAACCAAACCTCTAACCTCTACCGATTACAGAGAGATGGTATTTCACTTTAGAAGAATGATTTTAAAAAAAATTAGGAGACGGTTTTTCTTACCTAGTGTCTTCTTGATCTACTTCCACTGTCATGGCCCAATGCCCACACTTAACAGATCAGAGACCAGGACAAAAAGAAGTTAATTACTGTATGTAAACCTAGTTTTTTCTATGACTCATTTGTTCTCCGTGAGGTCTCCTGCATGCCAACTGTTGGCATGTACAGCTGTTACATTTTTTGACAAGTAATGCGAAAGCTGTCTTCATAAATGACAACACCCATCAGTGTTAAAACTTGTATATTTTTCCAACTATCAAAAGATACATTTATATTAGATTTGGGGCTTCATTTTTCACTCCTTACTCAGATGAAATTCTGTTTGATTCCATTGTGTGATTTGTCTGAGGTAGGTCCTTTTGCACACTGTAGTACAAGGACCTTATATATTTAATATATATTAAATATATAAGGTCCTTG
>ML681995.1:112999-138941 GCA_007922195.1 Podocnemis expansa | reverse complement strand
TCGAAGCATCTGAGGAAGTGGGATCTTCTCCCACGAAAGCTCATGCAAAAAATAAATCTGTTAGTTTTAAAGTGCCACACAACTGCTTGTTGTTTTTTTACTGGACTAGACTAACACGGCTATCCCCTTTGAAATAGCCTCTTTTACCATCCAAGTCTTCTCCTTAAATACTTATATGTTCCTTAACTGGCACTTTACTGCTCACATGTGACCTCTTTTCCTCCCATGGTCAGCACACATAGAGGCTGATAAAGCATCTTCTCTGTTAAAGCAGTTTTCCATCTCAGAATTACTCTCTGAAGAGTCTTGTATCTTAAAAACAATGATACTATGGCAAAACATGTGAGAGAGATTTCATAGTGAAAGATCTTCCCTCTTCATTCCAATGAGGATGTCGCAAGTGGGGTTCCCCTCCATGGAAAAGGCTGATCCAAATCCAGCAAACTGGGATGGGGGGGACAGGTTCAACCTTTCAAAGGCCCAGTTCCTCCACAGTGGTCTTGAATCTCAGCATGCAACTCCTTGCCCAATTACAGTCCTATTGCCAGGGCTTCCACCTTGCTACGGCTGTGTGTAGGAAGAAAGACGGGCTTAGAACAGAGGATGATAAAGTCCCAGGCTCTTATTGGGGATAATGCGGTGTAAAATGAGCTGAGCTCACTGAATACTTCCAAAAAGAATTTTCAAATGAAAGACAGAAAAACTCCCTGGATAATATATTGAAACAATATCAAATGAACTCAACTAATATTGGAAATCACACACAAACCCTCCACCCCCAAAACAAAAGCAAACACACACAAAAACAAAAAAGCCCCAAAACCAACCAAACAAAAAGCCACCCCAACCCAAACCCTGAACGTGTATTATTTCCAATGTGATTTCTAGAAAATTAGGTATGGTTTGAATTGAAATCCCAAAATTTAGGAGGTTCACATTTTTTAATCACTTAGCATTATCATTTGTACTTAGAGTAAATTACCATCAGCATTTTGACAGGTATACGTGCACTATTTCGTAGTTTAACACCTAGATTATGAAGGGCTGGCCTCCTTTTCTACACCTGCAAGTGAAATATAAAGATATCTAATATCCACACAAGCACTTAAAACAGTTTAAAACCTGAGAGTGTGCACAAGCTGTAACCTTTGTGCATGAAAAGCTGAAGGTTTGTGGTTACAAATTCTAACACCTATATACCTGCAGTGGTCAGACAATTTAAAGAACATTGTGTAGGTAGAAATTCTCTTAGCACACAAGTGTCCAGACCTGCAAAGTATGTGTCTAAGTATCTATGCACACTCATGGTGGGTGGATAAAAGTCTAAGTGAAAGCTTACTCATCAATAATTTGATGGTAATTACCATTAGAAATAATTTTATTTTCAAATAAATGCCAATGTACATGTTGTCCATACCTTGACACAACATCAAATATAGATGAAATTCATCTAATTGTTTTACATTTTTCATGTGAATTTAGTGCTAACGAAAGGTGGCAGACAGCTAGCCTTAGAGACTGAAGTCCTACCCAAGAAACAGATACAATATGTGCAGCAGAAATGCAGGCTTCCCCACATGGTTTCACCAAGATGGCTTAACTCTGATTAGAAAGGATAAACCTGTGTGGTTCTTGATTTCTCTCCTGGAACTACGAAAAAGGGGACACAGAGGTGCAGGTATGGTGGTATTTCTCATGATGGTGATTGCAGTCAAATGCAAAATGGACTGACACCATTAATTCTTTTCACCCAGGCCCCTGAACAAGCATTAGAGACTAAAAAAACTTTTGTTGAATACTGAGCTGGGCTTTGAATTTGAATCAGCAAGCATATCTCTGTGGCTATGTCTACACCTAAAACCTTACATTGGACTTGCTTAGTTTGAAACAAGCTGTTCGAAATTAGTCTGAACAAAATGTTGTTTTTAGTTCAAACTAACTTTTCAGTTCAAACTAGCACACTTTTTTTAGTTTAAACTTAAAAAACGTTTAGTTTGAACTTATTTAGTTCAAACTAGCATGTTGACATTGAGCTAGTTTGAGCTAAATATGCAAATTTGTTTGAACTAAACAGTTAGTTCAGACTAACCAACCACACCAGTCTGAACTAAGATTTACATATTTTTTAGCTTTGCATGTTTTAAATTTTTTTAGTTCAAACTCGGCAAAGCCTAGTGTAGATAGGGTTCAAATTAGTTGGAATTAAGGCTTCTTAATTCGCTAGTGTAGACAGAGCCTGTGAGACACACATACTGTATATGTAGTACTCTTTTAACATAGGTTTTCCATGTGTTTATATATAGAATACTATGAAGATTGTAAAGTAGCCTTTCAACAGTTAGGAAATGCCAGAATTAAGTTTATTTGTATAAAATTAATTTAGCTCCCTCATTTGTATGTATTATAATAAATCTTTAATGAAATGATCACTCACTATTTCCCATCCCCCCCATTCAGCCTTTCCATGCCCTCATTATTCACTTCCCCCATCTCCACTGGCTCCCTTAGTCTCACTTAGCGGGCTCCTCATCCAAATCTGTGTCCCTCCATCCCCAACAATTTGTGCCTGAGTCCTAGTCTATACTTGAGGGCTTTTTGGCAGTAGTTGATCGCCAGTTATGCAAGAAACATAAAATGCCTTGCTTAGCTGGTGGCGACTTTGTAAGCTGCCAGTACACATCCAGGAGAAGCCAACCACAAATCCCTTTTAGCATTCTCCCCTTCCATCCTACTCCTAGCTCTTCACCTGATGTCTCCCCCCTTCTTAATCTCTTTCCTCCACCACATCCATTCCCATTTCTAGTCTCCTTGGTCAGCCACTCCTCTGGTCTCCTGCACTGGCTCCTCGCCCAATCTCAGTCTCCTTCCACTTGCCCATCCTTAATTCCCTAGGTTAAGCTCCTCACCTAACCAGTCTCCATTTAATTCTTCTACCCTCTACCAGATCCAGGTCTTGTGCTTTTTGCATTTGAATCAGCAGTTTCCTTCTCCCCACTGTCTGAGTCCTGCAGGAAGGTGAGCGACAGCACAGAAGAGACAGTCTGCTTGATCCCATTTCTGGTGCCCAACCTTAGCCTCGGCCCACAACATTCCTGATTCAAAGATCAATCCTTTGCCAAATTTAAATCTGTGCTCCAAAACACAGGATCCTAGAGTGTTTCAAACAACTGTTGCCAGAGGTGGTTTTTTTTTTTTTTTTTAAATAAAAACATAGGCAAAAAAACATTTTTCCCAACTCCCATTCTCAGAAATTGAATGATTCATTTTGGCTGAAATTCTCCCCACCCACCCCCTTAAATTTTAGATATTTAACATGTGGAATGTTAGTCAATTGGTTAGAGTTTGGCAAAATTATAAGAACCTTAAAACAGACCCTTATAATAGGCAATGGTATGAAGTCTGAATAATAGGCTATACTGCTAGCTTGGCCTATAAAACAATACATACACCTAATCCAGGTCATTAATCGTAATATATGTAATTGATAAACAGTATTTCTTAATCAGAATTAAATATTTTATTTTTTATAAGCTAACATATTCCATTCTAAAATAAAAATCACTTCACTAATTAAGCTTCTTAAAAATATCTCATGTGTAGCTTGCAAAGTGAGACCCTTAAGAGCTTATAACATTATGAAATAACACAACACTGTGCAGAATGGAAAAAACTTCCTTGTATTCACTGTAATAGATCTGTAGCATGCTCAGATCCTGTGGAGATGGTCTTGGTAAAAGAAGATCAGTCAGTGGACCTTGAAAACTATTCGTTCTCTTTTTGAAAAAGGCAGAAGCAGTGGTTTTATCTATGCCATTTGAATTGCAAGTGGAGTTTGTGAAAATTTCCAAGTTTTTTTTTTAAACTTGACCCATTTACACATTATCATGAAGCACCTCTTTTTTCCCCAGACATCTACCCTTTGGGAACCTGTCATATAATTTGTCATTCTTAATGAGTGTGCATTTAACTGTGGGTGTAAAAAACACAAAGACGAGGTGTGCCCGGCGAACCCAGGATATGAGTCACCTCAGCTGACATTTTGCATTATATCCTTCCTACATAGCAATTAAATGATACAGAAAAGAGAAAAGAGAAGGGGTAACAGAGAGAGGAGGAAATGGATTCCCTTAGGGTTGGGCTTTCCCACCTGTCCATAACAACTATTTTTCCTCATTATTTAATTTAGAAGAATCATGAAAGGGATTAGTAAGAATGATAACATTAATCACTAGGAGGGAGGGTGACGACAATGACATAAGTTGAATAAAAACTGCATATCTCAAAAGGGACATGCCTAAAAGGTTTTCCTTAAAGGATGGGAGAACTTGGTTTCTAAATTTCAACCCACTTGAACAAAACGGCAGTTTACTGGAATTATCTGTGATTCGTGTTTTGTGTGTGTCTGTGTGTGTGCCCGTGTGTGTAAGATAGACACCCAGAAAGATACTCAGAGTCCAGAAAATTAAAAGGTAAGGGCAAAGTTTAAATGAATTTTTGAAATGTTGAGACTGTTGTGAGGCATACTCTAAAGCACATTTTTGAAATCTTGCTACCAGTTGTGATTATGCTTTTACGTCTTTTTGAAATGTTACTGGATTTGTGCATGTTTATGCTAGTGGAAAGGTCCTGGGAAGTACCACTGATCAGTCAGAGACTGTACCAGGATTAGGGCAAAGTATGTTTTATTGGTGTAAAACCTGTAAGACATATCAATGCAAATGTTTTTTAAAAAGCTGATATTTCCTTGAAACCTTTTAATAGTCAGAACATCATACAAGGAGACAACCCAAATTTGTTTATTTGTTATTTATATATTAAAAAAGGATAATTTGCTAAGAAATAAAACTTCCATCTAGCTATCCATCTCTTCCTCCACCCATTTAATTTCATGACATCACAGAATCCAAGCACTTTTTTATTTTCTCCTGGAGTACAGGGCCATTAGGCCCTTATAGATTTCAGATAGGACAAGTGAAATGGAGAGAGATTTAATCTTGTTTTGAAGTATCACTTGAGTAGTTAATAAACACTCCCGTTCCTGTACAGTTTAAAAACAAAAACAAACAAAACAAAAAAGCAAACAAAAAACCCAACAAACCCCTCTGCAGCAGGATAATAATTGCTGCATCAGATCATCTCTCCTATATTTCTCAAACCAGACTTGCCAATACTCACAACACTAACATCAGGGTATTACCTGAAATAATCAGCTCTTGAGTGGTAAAGTAATTCAAAATTAATGGAATTAACTATATCCTGAAACACTTAAATTATTTGCCTAAATCTACATTAGAAAAATATCTTTTGAGAAGGACAAATAATAGCAACATACTATATTTGATGATATAGTCCAAGGAATCTTATTAATATACTTTCTATAATTTTAAACAAGTTACAGCAGAAAGTATTTTTAGCCTTATGCTCTGCATTTAGCAAATTCTCTTTTGGAATAACCTTATATGAGTTTTTGACATATTGGTTCCAATTTTGTGGAAATTAAGATGTTTATTTTATAGCGTTGACACTAATACTGACCTCAGTACTGTGCAAACACGTAAATCATCTTACCAAACTCAATGGGACTACTCAGCTTACTCACATAAGTAAATATGCTGTCAGGGCCTCTGTGTATGCCATGACATGTACATTGATAAAAATGATTCTGGCCTGTGCTTGATCTGTTTACTTTCATATCACTGGTGATGATGACTTCGTAAATATAGCAGTATGGATTTTTATATGTCTGCTGCTAGCTTTGTGATTGTTCTAGGGTTTAATCTTAAAATACTGGCACCAGTTTTGACTTTATGAACATTTCATTGAGACCCAGTGGAATGTTAATGCCACAACTAGTGCATGTGAGTAGTCAGTGATTTCTGTGGCAGTGATATTCACGTGCATAAAGCTAAGCATTTGCTAAATCTTTACATGGTCAGGGTCTTGATTTGCACAGCATAAGTTTCCATTTAGTCAGAAAAAAAGAGTGCAATTTTAAAATTATATTTCCCTTGACAAATAGAACAGGAAAAAGTATTTTGTAATGCTAGCGGGAAAACCTACAAAAGCCAGAATTTCATTGGGTTTTCTCATCCCTAATTTATGTATCTGCTCATCTGACTTCTTTAGGAAGTATATTAGACTTTGAGAGGTTCAGTCTGGAAGATGTTCATTCTGGAAAAAAATAGAAGGGGGGAAAATGCACACAAATGTTGTTCTACTCTATTCATGCACTCTTTTGTTGGCTATCATATTTAAACTTAGCAGAACTGTTTTACAATAATTAGTTTGCATTATATATTAATTCATTTTGTCAGCAGTAAAGAGAGGCACACAACAAACTGTAACATCTTCCAGGACTCTAGGGAAATTAATTACATCCTAATTATTAATCAAAAGTAACAACCCAGCTAGAAAAGGGGGTGATCATAAATGTATATGGAGGAAATGATTGCCTTTACTATGAAAGGGTAAGGTTTGCTATGTAAACTCTAGTGCTCTGCTATTTTCCTTCTCTACAATTGTAGTTCTAGATAAACATTTCACTTGAGCTAAGTTCCAACTTCACCCACTATATGTGGCTGCTGAAAAGCAGTCTCATTCACCATTTTTGCTGTAAGTAACCTAATTATAGTGTGTTGAGCTACAGTAGATCTCTGTTTTTCCTTGAATTTCAGGATACTATCAAATTTCTCTCTTAAACCTGAACTCATACAATTGCTCATACAGTGTCTGCACAAAAGACTTTGCAGTACAATGCAAGCTTGTCTTTACTTTTTGTAGTGGACCCATAAAAGATAGAAACCCGATCTTTTCTTTCAGCTTTTGCTGGTGAAATGGTGGATAGACAGGGTCACTATCATACTGCTCTGAATAGAAATAAAGAGTCAGAAAACCTATAAAGATATAATAAGGTGTCAGTTTTGCTAAATCTGGATGTCCTAATTTCATCTAAAATGTAAAGCGAGGATTGTTCAAAGAAACAAATGATAGGTGGGTGCCCAATTTCCATTGAAAGTCAATGTGATATATTTAAAGTCAATGGGAGTTGGGTGCCTAGTTTATCTTTGAAAATACCATCCAAATATTTTGTTTTCACCTTAATGAATTTAGTCCAAGACACAGTGCATGTATTGAATGCAGGAGATCTTGGCGCAAGGATTAATCCAACATGGATGGAAAAATGGTTCCACATATTTATACTTGAAAGCTACTTTGAGCAGCTAGTTAAAATAGAACTATTAAAGGGAATTGTGTGGTACATGGTAGCTTTAGGATACAGCTTTTATTTATCATCATCATCATCATCATCATCATCATCACTGATTTTGCTTTTATCCGCAAAATCTGTATTCAGATAGATCATTTCCTAATGAACACCTGGGCTCCTCCTTAGGTAATTTACTATAGGAACTGTTATACCATCATCATGTATATCAACCATTTGCAGCTGGGATTGGAGGTAAAATCCCCTCCTTTCTTCCAGTCCCACACAGAATATGGTGCTTTCAACATTTCCTTCTGTGACAGAATTTTATCCTGAGGACAGTTTCTCTTAATGTGCTTCTGTGGCAGTGGGGAGACTGGAGAAACAGCAGGGGAGGAAAGATGATTGCCTATTTAACATGAAAAAATGTGTCAAAGGTAAATTCATAAACCAGAAAATAAAATAAATCAGGCTTGCTGTAATACAGCTAAAACAATAAGCCCTTTGTCAAAGGGCTAAAGTTGAGATGGGGTTTTTGGTAAAGAGCAAAGAGGGGATGGTTCACAATTTATTAAAAAAAAAATAAAATCTTTACTGCTCAGCTAATAAAGCCAGGAAATGTTGACTAGATTAACAGTAGGCAACAAAGCTCAGTTATTAAAGGAGAGGCTAGGGACATTTTAAATGATACAGCAGATCTAGCTACAGGGTTTTATAAAATACATTTTATTAGCATCTGTATTCACCAGAAGCAGAAGTCTCTGACAGCAGAATACTGGAGTTTTTTGATCATTTAAATCTCCCCAGTATTTAGCAAAATCAGCAATAGGCTCATGGGTCAACCTGTGACCAATGTGGAATTCTTAGAAAGAATTAGGGTCTGATTCAGAAAGGCACTTAAGCACGTACTTAAAATTAACACTGTGATACGTACTTTGCTGAAGAAAAAGGAAATTACTAATGTTCTAAAGTTTAACACACTTTTCAATTATTAAGTTTCGCTATGCTCAACCAGGATTACCGGCTGGTTATTTGTTAAATTGTTGAGGTGATATAAAGACAAACATTTCATCCACCATTCATTCAGCCCCAGCATTAAATTTAGACCTCAAAAATATTAATAAGTCCTGGCCAAGAGCTATTTTAAAAAAAAAAAAAAAAAAGAAGGAGGAAAAAAGAGATTCTAAACTTGTGACTCACAAAGCCCTGACAAACTTTATAGTGGACTAGTTTTTTTTAAGCTATTACAGGACAACTTTGAGATGGGCTTAGTGGCTCTGACCCAATCAGTTAGGATATTTGGATATTATCCCTACATGAAAAAAAGCTTTTGACCATGTGGAATGGACCTATGTAAGTGCAGAGCTTAAAGACCATAGGGTTTATTGGGTGCTCAGTTGGAGACATATTAAAGCAGACTGATTTTCAGAAAGTGCAGAATACCCACCCTCTGAAAAATCAGTTCCCTTTAAAGATATGCCACACACAACTCGAGGCTCTCATAATTACTAGTGACTTTGGAAAATCTTAGCTGCTTAGAAAGCAATTTCCGAAATGGCTAACTTACATTCTGCATATGGATAAATGTGAAGTGATTTGTCTCAAAAATAATTTCTCTTCAGAAAGATTCCAAGGAGGGTTGCCCATTATTCCCCATGATTTTTGCTTTGAAGTTGGAAGTCCTTACTGTGAGATTGAAGTTGCCATACATGTAAGTAAAAATTTGAACAACACATAGCAAAGCAATCCTGCACTGGTATCACCTGAATCTCCCACAACATTAGGTAGAAATTAAACAAGCCCAAGCATATCAGCTTCAACCAAAATACAGGCCCTTTCTAAATAGTGAGATCTGACCAATCATTTACTAGGCAACCAGTTCACAGAACATCCTCAAAATATTTGGAAAAGGTTATCTAAGATATGAAAATGCAATGATCTGGCCTCAATAATCTCAGTCTCAGGAACATATTTCATTCAAAAACTTTACAGGCCTTATTCTCATTTACACTAAAATCACTATGAATCATTCTAGCACTGCAAAGTTGCTATAAAGAAGGCATAAATTACTTGTACACTCACTTTAAAGCTCCTTTATTCTTTCAAAATTGTGCAAAGCAGCCTTAGTGTAAATATGAATCAAGCCCTAGTTGAATCAAATAAATGGTTTAAAGAGTTCTATCCCAAGTGATTAATCAAAGTAAAAAAAAGAAAACAACAGGTTGAGATTTTCTAAGAAATTTAGAGGATTAGGACATATCTCACCACATACCCTGGTCATTCCTCCGTGCCCCGAAGGGGGAATGTCCCACAGTTTCCGCACCAATGGATTATACCATCTCATTTAGGAATACTGACCAACTGGTAGATTTTCCAGTCTGTAATTATTTCTAGAGTGTTTATTTCTACATTCATTTGAAAATTTCAATCAAATTATTTCACTTTACTTAATTCTAATGAAAGGTGTGTCTAGTGGCCATATACTACTTTGAAAAAAATCTCAATTTAATATTTTAAGAGCAGTCTAGAAATAAACATAAAATGAATATAGACTCGAAAGCCCATTGTATTGCCAAATGAGATAGTATAAAGCATAACACAGGGTGTTGCTAATGGAAATAAAGAGAGTATTTCAAAACTTCAAAGTAAAGGCAGCATAACTATAGATTATGGTAACCTCTGATTGCTGCAGGTAAAAACATATAAAAAGGCACTGTACTGATAGTGTATAATTAATAGCTGAGAGAAGGACCTGGCAAATGTCTAGACAGCATGTAAGAAAGCACTTAAATCTGATGAAGTGGGTTCTAACCCACAAAAGCTTATGCCCAAATAAATTTGTTCATCTTTAGGCACCAGAGGATTCCTTGTTCGTTTGCTGAAACAGATTAAGATGGCTACCCACCCCTCTGGAAATTAAGCAAACACCTCTACCTTAAAATGCAATGCAACATTCTATGGGGAACCTAACTTCCATAACCTCTCTGACCCAAACGAGGGTTTCTCATGTCAGGTGAGTGTTAATCACTGGGCTGCTGATTAGTCTGGGCACTTGTTCTCTCTCATTCTAACTATCGGTTCCATCCTAAACCTGCAAAAACACCAGATGAAATTTTTGTTGAAACGAATACATCTCTGCAAAAAGTTTTGATGAATCAGCATTTTTCAATTACGGGGGGGGGGGGGGGGGCGGGGGGGACTAGCCAGCTCTACCTCTAATTTGTGACAGTTTTTCCTTTCCCACGCTGGAAGAATTATAGAGCCCTCTCTGCTTAACATGCAGAAGGTCCTGGGTTCAATTCCCAGGGGGTTGGACTCAGTGATCTCACGAGATCCCTTCCAGCCCTATGATTTGATTGATTGATTGATTACTGGCTGGATGTTGTACTGGGTGATCAGCATAGTGCCCAAGAAGGAACCAAGAAGTGATTACAATGCTGTACAATCAGATTACAAGGGGAAGCCGTATTAGTCTAATTCAGTAAAACTAACAAGGAATCCTGTGGCACTTAAAGACTAACAAATTTATTTACTGCATGAGCTTTCCTGGGGGATAAGTGGGATTTTCTCCCACCAAAGCTCATGAAATAAATAAATTTGTTAGTCTTTAAGTGGCACAGGACTTGCTGTTTGTATATTCAGAGACAGATTTCCTTTTGGCTGCTAGCAGGAATAGAGACAAGGTGGGAGAGGTAATATCTGTTATTGGCCTAGGGTGACCAACATGAAATTGGAATCTTTGTCCTGCAATGAGTACACAATTTTCTGCAAAACATGGAGTTGGGGTGGCAGGAGGGCTGCCTAGACAGGCTGCTCCACTCTGTGTTAAGCTTGGAGGGCTTGAGATGACCTGGGACTGGCTGGCAGGTGAGCGTGGGAAAGCGCAAAAGGGTCAGGGCCAGGAGAGGAGGGGCAGGGGCTAGTCACAAGGCAGAGGGCTAACCTCCATGTACCACCACTACTGGCTAACTAGTTGTTACATATGTGTTTACCTTGCATGTGAATTAGCTAGATCAACAGCTACTTACTGAATGCGAAACTTAGTTAAATGTGTTGTTTTAACTGTCTACAGCTTCCCAAGACAGGCTATTTTCTACAGGGTAAAATTAGTGCTCTTGGTTACCTTAAAGGATTTTATTTATTTTAATTTCTCATGTCCCACAATGTCCTGCAAGTGAGATCACACTGTTCTGAGAGTGAACTCATGGCAACTTGTCACCCTACATCGGATCAATTTCTGTTAGTGAAAGAGACAAGCTTTCAAGCTTGCACCCTGGAAATAAAAGTCACATTGGTTGGGTAAACACAGTTATTGGTGAACCGAGACATATTTACAATAAATGGAGTGACCAATTATTTTGTTGTAAAACTTACAATGAACCTACATTTAAAAAGTCATCCAGATAGAAGTAGGGCATTGTTTTGTTGCATCTGCATGGCAAGCATTTGCTTCCAGTAACATACAAAGACTTCAGCAAGAGACACTGGCTTTTATACACAGCTGGGTGTCTACATTTCTAAACAAGCTCGCTCTCTCTCCAAGACCCACAAAAATTTGCACAAGAATATCTTCAGATACTAGAACCACAGCTTCAATTTTTGTCTGTCTCTAAAGTAAATGAAATGGATCTGTAAGAGACCTCATTAATAGATGGTTGGTTTTTAAACCTTAGATTTTCTTGTAAAACATTTTAGTTCTAATATTTTGAAGTAATAAGCACCTTGGGTCCAGAACATGCATGTGACTCAGTTAAGTCATTAGGAGTTGACACAGCTCAGCATCAGGCTAGGAACACCCTTTGTCTTGCAGGACCAGACCCTTAATTTTATCTGCAAATTCTACAAAAAGGACATGCCCCAGATAAAATCTAGGAGACCAGATCTCTGCAGTGGGGTTGACTTTGATTTTAATTGCTGTTTGTGACTCTATATTCCTCTCCAAAATTAACCCACATATGCTAATTTATGTGAAATCAGTGGGTGTTACACCCACATTCTCGAAGGTATTTAGGTGCCTAAAAAGTATTTAGTAAGCAACACGGAGCCAAAATCAACAAACAAACAAGTTCTGTGGCACTTCTAAAGATTAACAAATTTATTTATCTCATGAATTTTCATGGGCACAATCCCACTGATTATGCCCACAAAGGCTCATATGATAAATAGATTTGTTAGTCTTTAAAAGTGCCACAGAACTCCTTGTTTGTTTCGCTGAAACAGACTAACCCGGCTATCCTCTGGAACTTGTCACCTTAGAAACAGGCACTCCAGGTCAGGGTTAAGGCAGATTACTAAAGTATCATGGGATGAGCTCGCACTGATGGTGCCTATTCCATGACAGTTCGGTGGTTGGTTAGATAGTCTCATGTTCTAGGAGGCATCAATACAACATGTCACTAAATTAAGAAATGATAACTCTAATTATTTTTTAAATATAACTGTTGCTTGGATTTAGGGCTACCCTCAAATTTTACTTTCTACACAAGGAGAAAGATTCCTGGTTTTAGACGGGAAGTGATGCTTTAACAATAAAACATGGGGAGTTGGAGAACTTTCTCACCAGATGCTTAAGCCAAAATTAAAAATAATTATTTACTGGTCTCTACAATGTTATTCAAATCCACCATTACAAAAAATATGTATAGTTAGGAAAAAGCAAGAAATACTACTTTGATCTATGAATGTTTTAACATGTGAATATTGAAAAATATCCTTTTAATCACAGCTGCTTTAATATAATACAGGAGAGAAGCAGGAAAACTCAGATTTCAATGCAGGATAAGATTTACCACCAGACTTGACTAAAGTGGGAAAAACCAAATATAGAAAAAGAAATCTTGAACAAGTGAAATTTAAGGAATTTGGTATTAATATACCTGAAAATTATACAAGAAAGTTCATCCATTTGGGAACTCTAAAGATATTGGTTTGCACAATTAGGCACTTCCGTATCAATACAAGCACAAACAGTAAAAACATTCTTGTTAGTAATCAACATTGTATACAGTGGTGTTGTAACCACGTTGGTCCCAGGATGTTAGTAAGTGAAGTACTATCTGTTATTAGATCATCTTCTGTTGGTGAGAGACAAATCATGGAGAGGGGTGGGGGAGGAGGTTAGTGTTTTATAAATCTCTTGTGACAAGACATAAATCCATTGTCTCTATTCAGCCCATGGTTTTTAGTATCAAGCAAATTTATGCATCAACGGCTTATTTCAACAATCTATAATCCACTTAATCTCCTCCTCCTACCCTCCCCTCCCACCAGCCCAGAACTGGAGAGGTGGTAACCAGCTACTTCACTTTGAACATTCCCTTGAAATATGTCTTGACTACTTATGCCAAATACTCTGTTCCACCTTGGATTTAGTTGTAAAACTGTGTACCTTTCCCATACCTAAAGAAGGACTCTGTATAAACTCAAAAGCTTGTCTCTCTCAACAATAGAGGTTGGCCTAATAAAAGATATTACCTCACCCATCATGACTAACTATGCACAAGAAACCAGTTCTGAAGGTAAAAGTTACTGTTTTTATGTAGTCACATGTTGGAGAAGAACCACACTATAAGAGCATGAATTACATACATCATCACCACGAAAGTTGCCCTTGAGGATATGGCCAGGCATACTGTTTTGAAATACTGCTAATGGTGCAACTTTTTAGGGATTGACGACAATGATGAATACCCAGGTAACCACCCTCTAATATGCAAATATAACAACAGCTAACTCCCACACTCTTTTTCTATTCAAGTACTTCCTTTTTTTGGCTCAGGTTTTTAGAACTTATTCAAACTTTGTTTTCATCTATTTGTTACTATATACAGATAGCAGGAAATTCCTTTTGTCCCAAGAAAGCTGGCTTTTCTGTTTGGAGAGGTTTGTGGGCAGGCAGGAGATGTAATGTAGAAAACACAAACAGAGAGAAATAAGACATTCAGATTGCGGACATAGTGGATCATGCTTATTGAACACTGTTGGTGTGTAAATGTTAGTTACACTTCTTTTACTTGTACTGTGGTAATGCCTACGAACTCCAGTTGTGGACCATGGAATTTACAGGTGCATTGCTCTAATGTCCTACCCAACCTCTTCACCCTTCAGTCTTTTATTGGTACTTGCTCATGTATATAATTTCACTCACATGAACAGTCCCACTGAAGACCTACTTCAGTTGCAGAAGGATTGACCTAAGGGCCTATTACCCACCTGTTTATTTTACATACTGCAACGTATCTGGAATCTGATATTATTCCTACTGAAATCAGTGGGAGTTTTGTAATTGATTTCAATGGAAGCTCAAGCGCGCCCTAGGTAGACAAACAAAATAGGGAGTCACAAGGTGAGCTGTGTTTGTCTTTTACTAAGAGTACCACTTGCTTGAAAAGCTAGCAGAGGGAGTAAGAACTCAAAGAAGAAAAGGGGGAATCCACCAAAGAAATGAATCTCTCTTGGCTGCTGTTCTAGAAATTTCAGGGATTGTCCTCCTTTTTCTAGAAGAAGATGCCATATTAGCTATAAAATACTATATTAACAACTTTACTGACAATTTTACTGCTAACTCTTTGTCCACAATCCAGGAGTGCTGCTGGATTTTAGTGGGAGTGGTCCTGCCTCTGGCAGGGGGTTGGACTAGATGACCTATGAGGTCCCTTCCAACCCTGTGATTCTATGATTCTGTGCTGCCCACTGAAACCCAGGGCTTGGCACACTGAGACTTGGGGCTCATGTGCCACTGCTGTAGCTGCTGTCACAGGTGGCCTGGTGGTGGACCCAGGGCTCAGGCACTGGGACTTGGGGCTCAAGCCCCATAAACCCGGTTCCAGTGATGCCCCTGCCACAATCTAACAGCACACTTATTTTTCATTTTCCACGCACGCACGCAAATACACACTTACTATACTCAGTATTACTGAATAATCTAGAGACTTTTACTCAGAAAGGTAATAGCTATTTTAAAGATATTACAATGGACAGTGTTGGAGCAGATCACAAAATATGATCCACATTTAAAAAAAAAAAAAGGGGCAAAAAACCACCACCGTCCAAAAGTCAGATGGTATTCTAGAATACTTTAATATATACCTGATCCATAAAATGGAGGTGTGATGGGATGGAAATCTACAGTACAGGGATTAGGGCCAGTTTAAGGGGCGAGCCCATGTGGCACCAGCTCAGGGTGCCAAAGCTTGGGGGCACCAGTGCCAAAAATTAACAGCTTGGCCCCCCAGGGTCTCAACTTGCAGTTCCCTGCACTCACAGGACACCATGGCTGGGCTGGGCTGGGCGCTTCGTCACAGGGTCATGTGACTTCACCCATTGCCACATGACCACCAGCTTGGCCCCACCCCTCCTGCCCCCGCAAGTTCGTTCCTTGTGCTGAGTTGGCAATGGGGGCACAAAAGCAAAAGTTGGCTTGGGATGTCACAACCCCTTGAGCTAGCCCTCCCAGGGATAGACTGAAGGATGAAACTGTATCCATATCAAAATCCTAGTATTATAATTTGTAAATTCAGTTAGGGTTCAAAGTAACAAGCAAAGAAGACATAGCTGGTGATACCTATTTGCTCAAAACTCAAGTGAGATTATGGAAGTGTTTGGAGACTGTGGACTCAAAGTGAATTCCTGAAAAGAGGAAGAAAGGTCTAGTACCCGAAGACCTCCTGAAATGTAAGAAGGGCAGGAACTAAATGAACCAGATTACTTGGAGACACTGGCCGGATCTACGCAGCGGGGCTAAATTGATGGGACATGTGTAACTTGGTAGCCTGCATTTGAACAGTAGGGGCTGAATCGTTCCCTTCTTCTGAAAAATTCACAGTAAGGGATAAAGTTGAAAAGTTGGGATTGTCTGGTGAGTAGCTGAATATTGCATCTGAAGGGCCTGATCCAAGCCCCACAGAAGCCAATAGGAGGCTTTTCACTGACTTCACTTGATAGTGGATCAAGCTGAAAAAAGCAGTGCCAAGCAGAAGGGCCCTCTTTCTTCTCCATTTCCTGCCTAGCTGCAGATATTGCCTTTTAATAGTCTTTGTAACATTAACTTTCTTCCAAGTTAGTTCTGGGTAAAGAATTTATACACTAACTTGCTCTAAGGTCTGAGAGCTGCATCAAAAAGTCACCTCCACAGAAGTGAATTTTCAGAAGTAGCCACATAAATTGCATGGGTCTATTCCACATGTATGTACATACAAACAAGCATGTGAACTTGTCAGTTATCCCAGTTCTCACTTGCATACAAAACAGGAAATGTGTTTATGCAGTTCAGTAGGTAGCTTTGAAAATGCTGCTCTGTACATAAATTAGCTTTAATTTCTTACAGAAAGTACCTTTCTAAATATATTTTCATTGAATGGATGCTCCTTTCATGGCTTATCCTTGACATTAAGAAACAGCTGCTTTTGACTCCAGTAATGGCTTGTTTCTGATCAGATCAAGAAAATACTCACGAAAAGGTGAGAGTTAACTGACGTTTGCTGTGTGGAAAATAGTCCCCAAGAAATAGATTACCGGTAAGCAGAAAAATCAATTTGGAAGACCGGTACAAGACATTTAAGCTGAAGACTCGGGAGTAAAAAACTCAGCATTCTATATCACCAGAAATAACTAAAACAGAAAATCCACCTACACCTCATTGGCTTTTATATCTTTCCTTTAAACTGGCCTTATTTCCCACTACAGACTAGAAAATTAGAAATGCCAAATATCTGACTGTTCAGAGTCATGCAGAGAGGCAAAGCAAAAATACCTATCATTTAGTTATCCAGCAATCCTGGGTAGATAGATCTCTCTGTTAATCAGTGAAGCCCACAGAATAAAGGGGCAGGAAAACTCTACCACACAGTATATGTCTTGGAGTTTCCTGTCTGTAGTTCAAGGCAGAATAGAGTCAGTGGTTGTACAGATTGGAGAGGTGAGACCTCCCACTTCCCCAGCTCCTGAGGATCCCTGGAAAAGGGAATGAGAAGAATGTACAACTCCATGCTGCCGTTCTGACCCATTCCCCCTGCCATAGTATAGCTCCAATAAGAATCACATTGCCATTGACTGGGTCCCTCGGAAGTTCCTCAGGAGCAATTGTGGTATCCACTTGTTGTCCTCACCCCAAAACCACATGAAGTACCTTCTTCATAAAGCCCTGTAGAGTGACATCTACAGAATGCAAGGAAAGGAGGATAGCTTTAGGTCTATCGAGTATCCACTCAATGGGAGGGGGATAAAAAAAAAAAAGATAGCAGACCCTGAAATATTCTGGCAGAGTAGAGAGAGTACTGACATTACACTGAGATATTTTGGACTTCACAAAGCTTAACACAAGGGGAGGTGGTAATTTTGCTCTGTGATTCAGTTTTGGTTGATGAACCAGGAAAACCTGCTAAGCCTGTGACATAGGAACCAACAGGAGTGGCCATGGACAAATTTACCTCTTCTGGATATTTTGTTTTTAATAGTTTCGACATTTTAAAGACCAATCTGTGTAACAGATTGTGTCCGCCTATGGCAGTGGGCCGGACAGATTAAAGTTTACTAAAATAACAAATCAGACACAGAAATGTTAAGAGGTACGGGCTTCTTATTTGTGGTTATTTTTGATTAAAACTAAAGAAAACTTCAGTTCAACTAAGCAGATTTCATCAAAGCATACACACACACACACACACACACACACACACACGCACACTTTGGCAAAATCTTCAAAATTTAGCACCCAGTTTTGCCTATTTTGGTGGAGTTTCAGAATATATTCCCTATTAACCAGCTCACTCACCTAGGTAAGAAACCCATGCAACTATGATTCTCTCAAGCCTATACCCACTTGATCAGGCTGCCATCTGGGCAACCCAGAACTTCTTTGAATTTCAGTTTCCCCATCTGTATGTTAAAATACTAATAATGCTTATTTCTCTCCAGGACAAATACTGCTAGACTGACTTAGTTTTCATTCACTTCAACTGGAACTGTGAACACTCAGTAACCATAAAAATCAGGCCAGTCATTCAGATACTTAGATATCCAAGACTGAAACTTCTGTCTTAAATGACTTGTTTGGAAAGCACTTTAAATTTGGCACAGGACTTGGTGTCAGAAGTTCTGGGATCTAGATTGGTTTCTGACACTGATTTGCTATGTGACTTATGCAAGTCAGCTGCATCCTCTGAACTTCAGTTTCCTGATCTGTAAAATGAGACAATGATACCTGCTTTCTACATAAGATTTGTAAGGTGCTAGATAAGTACAAATCATTCAGGTCAATTAGTTGTAGAAGTGGGAATGGAAATCAGGAATCCCTGCCTCCTACTTCTATATTCAAGACACAAGTCCATGCAACACATCCTTTTTTAAAATTCACAACTGTGTATTTTTGTGGGAAGCTCGAAATAGTTTTTGTAAGTGCTTTGATAATTAAAAAATAACTTGTCTAATTTTTTCTAAATGAAATAAGTGGGCCTATTACACCACTGAGGTTTGCATGAGCTGCATCTAGCCTATCCTGTATTAAGAGACAGCTAGTTCAATACAAGAATAACATCCACTCTCATTTCTCAAAAGGGCATTACATGATAACTCCATAGGTTGCTAATAATTTTATAGTGATTTTTGGAAGCCACTGGGATTTTGCCTGTGAGGAATATATGGCCTGTACTGAGATTTGTTACAGGGGAAATATTTTCATTTTAATAGCTCTACTCTTTTTATCCATTTAGTTTTCTATTTCTTGTGACCTTTAGGTCCCCTTGAAATTTATTCCATTAGAGGTATCTGTTTAAAAAAGGCTTCACTGAATTTTTGTAAGTTTCCTTTGCCATACAGAATTTAGCAGTCAGACATAGATTCTTGACAGACCAAAGATCTCTTGTCAGAGAATGGTTTTAATCACATTTAAAAAGAAAAAAAATCACTGGAGGAAAAATGAAGTGATCTTCTCAATGTTTAAATAAAATTGGTTCAACTTTAGTTGTGTTTTGCATCAAAAAGCAGCTTTTATACTGAACTCACACCAAAAAATAAAAGTGCTGTTCTAGCACCAATCATTGAAATCATATGCAAAATATAATGAACTGCTTGCATATTAAAGACACACGATCCAAGAAGCTTGACCATTGTTCAATTATCTCTTCTGAGCAAGTAGCTCCTTCAGTTTTATTACTATTTAAAAAAAAAAAAATATCACAGGCCACCCTGCAGGTTGACAGCAGGCTAATTCCAGACCAAAAGTTTTGTGTTTTAAAATTCTTTTTGTGTTAGTTAATAAATGGGAGAATCAGCCATTCAGAGAGATGGTTGGTGCATGGTCTTTATATCCTTAGTTTATAGGCAATTTAATAAATTAAA
The DNA here is from genome assembly GCA_007922195.1 of Podocnemis expansa. NCBI lineage: Eukaryota > Metazoa > Chordata > Testudines > Podocnemididae > Podocnemis > Podocnemis expansa. Next base: position 119,401 of record ML681995.1, on the reverse strand, counting down.
GTGTGCACAGTACATTTCACCAAGAACTTGTCTATTTGCCAGAACTAGTCCATCTACCCATTGTCAGAAAAACCCTTTGTGCTGGAAAATGTAGTAACATTAATGCATATAAGGCAAGACAACACAGAATATTAAAAAGCTACGTAAGAAGGATGTTTTTTCTCCAGAAACTCTACAACTCATAAATGGAAAACTAATGGCTCACAACTCCTCCCATAGATCTCTGTATGGAAAGGATTCCTCCCAGTAAGGCAGGGGGACCTTATCTTATCTTTCTACTTTTTTCCCTCCTCCCTTATTGAACCCATATGGACATCTCTGCAAGGTTGATGGTTTGTTGGATTCAAGGAGGGGAGATTGGGTGGGCAAGGGGCACAAAAGGCAGGGGTGGGTGAGTTGTGAGGACGTACACAATCTCCCCCACCCCGCCCAGAGAATCTCTGAGGAAGATAATGCAGTATCCAGATGTATTATTGCTACAGAGCTTGGGTTTTCTGGGTGGAGAAGCAGCACCCCAGACAATCCCTGTAGCAACCCTGCAATCAGAGCTAACACTGGTAGGTCTCCTTGAACTGCAAATTACTCCCCCCCCAGCTTGGTGCACAGACTTACCCAAACCCATGGAGATCAGAATCTGGCCCACTACTTACCTCATTGTGTGCACGTAGTATGAAACAGCTGGGGGTGGGCTGTTAATGTACATTTTAAAAAATAATAGGTCCATGAAACCAGGAAAAATGAAATCTGGATGGGAACCTCAGCCTCAGTCCTGTGACATGAAGAGACAGGCAAGTAGTATCCCAATTTTACAGAAATGATGAGACATGCAAGTAATTTTTTTTTTGTTTTTTGAAAGGGCTAAAGAATCTGTAATCACAGCCTTAAATAACTAATAAATGCTAATATCACTGATCAAAAAAGAAAACATGATAGAGAAGAAAATTATTTCTGATCATATGTCACCATCATTATCTGCCATCCTACTGACACCTTAAAAGTAAGGCTTGCTGTTTGATCCTGCAATTAGAGCATATTCATCACCCAAGCTAAGGTTTCCCTTAAGGTGTTAACAGTGCAGCACCTGTGGTCAATGGAACAATTGGACACAGAGCACTTGTTGGTAGTTACTTTCAAGCAGACCAGTCACAGTACCACCAGTCATTACTTTCAGCTGTTTCTCCAGATGTCTAGGACCTTAATTATAAAGAAGCTGGAAAAAGGCAGATAGTGTGATAAACTATGTCAAAAATGACAACACACGTATAGCATTAAAGATGCTAAAACTACATACTCTGTAGTATAAATTTTCCAGGTCAGCAATTGTTATGGTTACCACCAGGATGTTTAATGCAGCCATGAAGAGGAGGGATGGAAACCCACAAAATACATATTAAGAAACAGCCCACACTATGGAAACATTTTGAGAACACAATTACAACCTATGTAGCTTAGATGTATAGAAAGCTGTTTGCAGGGCTTTACAGACAGACCGTAGCTGGCCCTAATGCAGCTAGGCAGGTGATTAAGAACCCCACCTGCAGGATGACCTCCCCACTTCTTCATTTAAGCTGAAATTGGGGGAGAAAAGACTACATGCTCAGTATTCCTCCTGCTACCTACAAGCAGGGGTCACTGATAAAGTGTGCTACAGCCAGGGAGAAAAGCTATAGTCACTTACAGGTCTTCCAGGATGGTGCAGCTACATCATATTTGGGGCACTGAGCAAAGGTTCTGTGTATACTACAGCTGAAATTCCTCCCACAGAAACTGTGGAAGATTTTATCTAATTTTTCTTATCTAATCTGTATGTGGTGGCTATCTGTTGCTCCCCTGAAAGGATACATTTAACATGTTCCATCTCTCTGGAAAGTAATAGACAATGTTCTCTGTATTATTCTACCATATTTTAAGTTCACATGCCAAAGAATTTTATGAAAAAGAAGACCATACAGTTCTCAAACTAAAAGTGTTCTATTGACATGCCAGTCACAAGCAGGGTAAAAGAAATGAATGGGGTACAAAGAGGAGAGTCAATGGTTAAAAAGATTTCTCAAGTTTAAACTGTACACTTTTTTTCATTGATAATAATTGGGTTAGAGATAATGAAAATATTTAACAATGTACAGTACCGAAACCATATCTAAACGTTATATTTTTAAAGAGACATTGTCAGCTTTAGGCCTTGTGAATTTAAAAAATTAAACAAAAAGTTGTATTAGGGCTATATTTACCTGTTTTTGTGAGTTTAGAGTCACATTTTCTTAATTAAAAAAACATTTTTCCTTTGTTGAAAGACATATGCAAACTAAAGAGGAAACTACGGAAATATGAAAATGACTCTGAAGTGCTGACAACTCCACTGTGTAAACAAACTGATATTTGTTTATAAGTGTGTGTTGTAATAGTAGTAGGTGAACATTTTCTTCAGAAATTAGTGTGTTTTCATTTGCCTGTGTCCCCCCATTTTGCATATTAGACTAAAGTGTATAGAGCTGACTGTTCCAATTAAAGCACTGCTCTCTAGAAAAGTCAGTCTTTATTTTTAAAATAAGCTTCTACAAACATTACGATTTCAAACCTGAACTTCAGAAAAATCAGGCAGTGATTAAAATGCTGGGGGACAGGGGGAATCACAATGGCTTTGTAGTTACAATAATCAGAAAACAAGAAGAAACATCTTTTGAATTAAATAAATGAATTTCTTAGGAAGACTGTTGGGGGAAAAAAAGTGCTTGCTATCACTGTTATGAAATTAATGGAAAGGAAAAGAAAGGTAGATGATACTTGTCCAACTATTCCAAAACACGAGTTGCTGAAAGCTAGCACACTGCTACCACTACGCATGGGCAAGATACTATACCAGGCTTGTCCAACCTGCAACTCAGGGGCTGAACTCAGCCTGCCAAGAGCTTTCATCCCACCGGTACAGGGCTGCTACAAGAGCCTGGGAGCTGGAGCTGGCCAGGGCCCTTGCCAATTTCTACCCATGCTCTACCTTGCCCCCTCACACATGCGCCCCTGCTCCCCTTGTCCTCTGTACATAGCGTAAACAAAAGCATTGCCAAATATCACACTAATTATTATTTTATTAAAGTTTATTAATAAAGATCAATTTGTATGTCTTATCTATCAAACATTTTCTCACTGGTCCCTGACTGAGAAAAGAATTGCAATGTGGCCCATCACCCAAAAAGGACACCCCTGTACTATACCATATACATGCATGCACATATCAACATTTTTTGTTGGCTTTTGTCTCCCTGTCCCCCAATGCCAGCTGCTGTTACTACATCATCTAATTTATAACTCCCATTAAAATAAAAACATGCTTTTACATAGCACCTTCTTTACACACCAGGGATACAGATCACTTCTCCCAAATGTGAAATATGCATGATGCTACAGTTCAGCAAAGGAAGAAATTTGGATCCAGTTGAAACTGAGGTGTGCATACCCAGGTTAGCATTAGCTAACACACTGTAGAGACATTATTTTTTTTAAAAAGTGCCATACATACCAGTTTCACCCCCCCTAAACTTCCTTACCATTGCAGCTTCAGTGGTGATAATGGTAACACCTGGTTGTCAACCCATAGTCATTCCTGGTTAACTTCAACTGTGGTCACCCTTATCCCAGCTAATGAGGAATAATGCCTCGTGTAGACAAGTCTCAACACCAGTGGAGAGGGTGACTCCTGCGGTTTCAAACAAATACCCTCTTACATAACACTGGGCATTATAAATTTTAATCATTATCAGTGAGGGCCAAGAATTTAGCTATGGGTAGTGACCACGAGCCTTGGTGTGTGAGAGCAGCATACTAGGAAAACAGCAGAATATTCATCATGTGGCCAGAGCCAGGCAACCTTTACTAGCCAAAAGCAGCTCAAACTAAAAGTCTGCAAACATATTTATTTGCAACAAAGCAAACTGAAAGCCAGGATCCAGTCAACCACTCATCAATGCCAGGATTGCCGACCATCTGTAAATTTACTGACAATCAGTAAAAAGAAGAAATAAGGCCTCCTGTGGCACTTTTAAAGACTAAAATATTTATTAATTGCATGCGCTTTTGTGGGAGAAAATCTCACTCTGTCGGATGCTTTGAAGATGTGGGAACCGACAAAGTGGGATTTTTCTCCCACAAAAGCGTATGCAATAAATAAATTTCTTAGTCTTCAAGTGCCACAGGAATCCTCATTTGTTTTGCCAAACTAGACTAACACAGCTACCCTTTTGGAACTAGTTAAAAAAAAAACAAGAGTCATTTTAACACTGTCAGTAAATCTGTAAATAAATTAAAATGTCCCTGAAGTTGGGTAGAAGTAAAACATATTGGATTTTGACAGGGATTGTTGTCATTCAGAATTACTTCTTGTACCATAAAATGACACTAATCAGGACTTTATCATTTCTATTATTTCACATACCCTAAGAACCTGCTTCATCAGTTAACTGAAGCTAAAACAATGGCCTAATTTTAAAGAAGGAGTCCTGTGGGACTTAAAGACTAACAGATTTATTTTTCACGTGAGCTTTTGTGGGAGAAAAATCCTACTTCGTTAGATGCTTCGAAGTGCTGACAAAGTGGGATTTTTCTCCCATGAAAGCTCGTGCGAAAAATAAATCTATTAGTCTTTAGTCCAGCAAAAAAAACAAAACAAAACAAAAAAAAACCAAACAAGGAGTCCTGTGGCAGTTAAAGGCTAATAGATTTACTTTTCGCATGAGCTTTCATGAGACAAAATCCTACTTCGTTAGATGCTTTGAAGTGCTGACAAAGTGGGATTTTTCTCCCATGAAAGCTCATGCGAAAAATAAATCTATTAGCCTTTAACTGCCACAGGACTCCTTGTTTTTTTATTTTATTTTATTTTTGCTGGACTAGACTAACACCCAAAAAAACCAAGGAGTTGTGTGGCACGTTAAGCCTAACAGATTTATTTTTCACATGAGCTTAGTTCTCTCATCTTCGAAGCATCTGATGAAGTGGGATTTTCACCCATGAAAGTGCATGTGAAAAATACAAAGTGCAACACGATTTTTTTTTTTTTGTTGGACTAGACTAACAGGGCTATCCCTTTGGAAACTGACTAGACTAACACACCTGCCCCTTTGGAACTAATTTTAAATCCCAATGTACAGAATACCAGGAGCGAGCATGCACTTTTGTCACTTTATTATATCACTTTTGGCGGTGGCTTTCCAACGGTTCTCCTCAGGACCCACTTGGGGAAAAACACCTTTTAATGCCCCAACGATTCCATTTTCGAGCAAGGCATCCTGTCGTTTGGGGACACCACAACCCAGTCCCTCAGAGTGCCTGCCCCACTACTCAATGTCTTCCAAGCATCTGACAAAGTGGGATTTTCTCCACCAAAGCTCATGCAAAAAATAAATCTCTTAAAGTGCCACACGACTCCTTGGTGTGATGTGGTTTGTTTGTTTTGTTTTGGGGTTTTTTTGGTTTGGTTTTTTTGGACCCACTACTGGCTCCCAACCGGCAGCTTGAAAACCCCTGGGCTTTGTAGTGACGTCAGTAAAAACTTTCCCAGCTCAGTGAAATAAAAAGCCACCCATTTCCGAACCGCTTGGCAGCCAATGCCAGCTACAGTGGGGGGCAACCTCCCCGCCCGGCGGCAGGTTTGTGGAGCGAAAACGGGGGGCTGCTTGGGCGAGCAGGTGCCTCCCGCCTGCAGCCCGCGCGCACGTGCAGCCGGCCGAAGCCGCGCGCTCGCCTGCTGGGCGCCACCTGGCAGCCCCCGGCCGGCTTCGCGCGCGCGCGCGCGGCCACGCGCCGCCGCCCCCGCCTTCTGGCGTCCCCGGGCAAAGTCCCCCGCTTGGAACGTTCGCGCCCCCCCCCCGCGCCGCCGGGCTTCCCCGCCTCCCATTGGGCGCCTCGCGCCGCCCTCCCCCGCTCAGGGGCCGCGGCGCTTTGTCTGGCGGCGGCGCGCGCGGCAGGTGAGGCGGTTGGAGCGCGGCGGGGCCTGGGCCTGCCCCTTTACCTGACCCGCCCGGCCTGACTCCCTCCCGCCAGCTGGACGCTCGCCGCTGCTCGGCGGCGCAGGTAAGGGCAGGGCGCGGACCCCACCCCCGCGGCTGCCGCAAAGGGCCCCGCTGCGGGGGATGCCGGCTGCCGCCGGCTCTGCAAGTGCTGGGGGGGGCGCTCGCCTCAGTTTACCTGCTACAGGCTGCGGGGTGAACTGAGTCTGCTGTCTGCTAGGCTCCCTTTGCTGGCCAGTTTGGGGTGCTCGCAAGAGGCAGCCCTGTTAGGCTAGTCCTGCCAAAAAAAGCAAGAGTCTAAAGACATAACAGATTTATTTATCGCATGAGCTTTCGTGGGGGAAAATCCCACTCCGTCAGACGCTTTGAAGAGGGGGAAATTGCAGAATGGGATGAAAAT
>ML681995.1:66288-112989 GCA_007922195.1 Podocnemis expansa | reverse complement strand
AGCAAGGAATTGTGTGGCACTTTAAGACTAACAGATTTATGAGCTTTCGTGGGAGAAAATCCCACCTCCGATGCTTCGAAGCATCTGAGGAAGTCGGGTTTTCTCCCATGAAAGCTCATAAATCTGTTAGGCTCAAAGTGCTACACAACTCCTTGCTGTTTGTTTGCTGGACTAGACTAACACGGCTATCCCTTTGGAAAATGAAAATAAACGCAGCGGAGTGTAAAACATCGGGGGGGGGGTGTTTTCTCCCCCCAAAGCTCGTGCAATAAATAGATGTATTAGTCTTTTAAGTGCCACAGGGCTCCTTGTTCTAGTTTTGTGTCACTCAGCATAGAAGAGGGCTGCTATTTGCTGGCTGATTTTTATTCCTGAAGGGGTATGTCTGCTGTCTCTCCCCAGCTGGGATTTAAGATCGCTGAAGATCTTATTGAGATAGAGCCAGGACGCAGGAATAAAGAGCAGTGGCAACGTAGGAAAAGAAACAGGGCGTTCTGGCTCTTTGTAGGTCAGGCAAGCATTCACTGAGTTGCACACGTCCTGTGATGAAATGCGATTTTCTCCCACGAAAGCTTGTGCGATAAATAAATCTGTTAGTTTTAAAGTGCCACTGGACTCCTTGTTTGTTTCACTGGGCTTGACTAACAGGGCTGTCCCTTTGGAACTGGGTCCTTAAATCGGGTACCCCTCTGTAGCTATTATATTTCTCGCACGATAAGCAGCTGACGTCTACAAAGAGAGAACAGTTATTGTACCAGCTGCAGCTGTTTGCATGTTTTGAGGTGTTCCCAACGTACACAGTCTTCTAGGACTTGTAACTTCCAGAGATTAAGAAAAATCTTCCTAGATAAAAATGGAATACAAGTTCTTAGGGAAGGAACCTTTTTGTTTAAAGTAAATGTAACCTCAATTCGTTAAACTGCAGCTAGAGGACTTTAAAATGTAGCATCATCAAAAAAGTTTAGCTGCTGTCTTTTCAAACCATAACTCCAAAGCAGTTTTGGATCCAAAGAACTCAGTTTTGCAAACTGCTCTAGTTAATTTATGCTATAAATGGAGCTCCTTTGAATGGCTGATCTTTTCAGTGTGAAATCTCGCTTAAGAGGAGTCTGTGTATGAAGTCCCCTCCAAAGTCATTGGTTTATGTGTCGGTGGGTGGTGAAGGGAGGAGATTGAAAAACCAATGTAGTCCATATCCTCATGCTTTCACGGTGAACTCAGTTATGCCAAAACTTAGTGCACGTATCTGGAAACGCTTGGAGCAGTTTCTCAATGGAAGACCCGTAATGATTCCACTGCAGTGATACTGCACCTCAAAGAGTTGGGGTAAGATCTTGGCCTCACTGAAAAGAAAAGAAAATTTGTCATGCAGCCCGGGTTTCATCCTCAGTACCTGTGTCATTGGCAGACTCTTTTTTAAATGGAAAATTAAATTTGCAAAAATAAAAATTTAAGATTTTATTCATTCTTAAGGGTAAGAGTCTTAGATGCTCAGAGGGCAGGCTTCATTTTTAACCTCCCAGCTTCTGTGGAGTCTAATCTGACCCTTATTACTATTTTAACATCCTATATGCGTAATCCATATCTTTTATATATTGGATTGCAGGTGACAGGACAAAGGGTTCAGAGAGCTTTGGAAAAAGAGAAACTATGTACCAGATTCTGCTCCCACTGAAGTCAGTGACAGAGCAGTCTGACTTTAAGGGGAGGGTGCTGTGTATTCCTATTTACCTTATGAATAACAACGTGGCAATTAAGGGGGGGGAATCAAAATATAGCTCCATGTGTCAAATTGTTTAATCTGAGTCAATGTTGAGACTTTAAAAAAATACTTTTATTCAATTTTTTCAATACCTAATTGAAGTAAACTGATTAGTTCCTATGCAGTTCTATAGTTCTTGACTCTGAAGTTGTTAAAGAAAGATGCAAGTCTTGTGAGCTCTTGCTGGCTCAGACAAATTATAAACTGTCTTTCAATTTAATCAGAAAAGTTAAGACTGTCGGTAGTTGATTTATTAAATTATGCGGAAAACTAAACCTTTTTACTAATTCCTCTTTTAATAAAAGTAACATTCCAACCTTTGAGAAAGTATTTGTTTAATTGCAACATGCATGTTTTTTAACAATCCTTAATATTGCTGACTACCGTTTGATCCTAGAATGGTAAAGTACATTAACGTACATAACCCAATCCTGCTGCTGTCTTTCTCTTTAATTTTAAAGGGACGTGCTAGTGAGTAAGGATTTACATTATCAGCTTTAGGTAGATGTTTACCTGTGGCAATTGTCCTAGTAGTGTTTATTACATTAAACATTTCAGAGACCTGCATTATGGACCTGATCCTGTAAATACTTACAGGTGAACACGGTTACTCATTGCTGCTGCTGACTTCAATGGGATCTTCATCAAATTTAGTTGAATCCCTCATGCTTATTTATAGTAAACAGTTCTGGGGTATGTGCTTAGTAGGCAAAAATCTAAAACTTGTTCAGGTTCCAAAGGTCTTGGGTTTCACTGCGGTTAATTTGTTTCTAATTTAGGAATCAACTTTTTTCCAAAGTGCATATTTTCAAATTATTATTCCTTTTGTACAAACATGTCTGAGCTTATTTGAGATGCTGGCTTCAGAATAGTGACTGTATGCTACATCTTCTATCAGACTCTATTTCTAATTCAAAATTACCATGCTGGAGATTAGGTATCTATAGTCTTGCAGTTTGTGGTGTTGTGATGATGTCTTCAATTTATATTAAAGAGGGACAGTCAGGCTTTTGGTACCAATTTACTTTGACCTACTTTCTCTTCACTTATTTACTAATATGCAGTGTTGTCACCATGTTATGTTAGTCCCAGGATATCGGGAGGACAAAGTAGAAGAGGAAATATCTTATTAGATCAACTTCTCTTGGTGAGAGAGACAAGTTGTTACGCTTACACAGAACTCTTCTTCAGGTCAGGTAAACTCTGCGTATCTCCAAAGCCTGTTTCTTTCACCAGCAGAAGTTGATCCAATAAAAGATATTACCTAGCCCACGTTGGCTCCCTACATTAGTTAAGACTATTTGTCGTTTACTTTTCTCCTCTCAGAATACATCTTAAAATGAAAACAATAACAATCCTGTTTATTTATGAGCAACCTCTACAAATCTGATGTACACGTACACTAAAGGAAATGTATTTGTAAAAGAGAGGGTTTAACTTCAAAAATGTCATAAGCATGCTATCATTATGAAATGCTTTGCCAGTATTCTGAAAAGAAAGACCCTGCTTCTGAAACCTATAATACTGAGTAGGTTCCATAAATTGTCCCATTGGCATGGTTTGCAGAGTATGGAGATTTCCTTAAACATCTTCAGGATTAGAATCAGCCCCAAAGCATGTACTGAATAACTCCTCAATAATTTGAAACAATCCTAGAAATGTAGGGGCGTAAGGGCCCTCAATTGGTCATCTAGTCCAACCCCCTGCTCTGAGGCAGAACTAAGCTTTAGGCCTAACAAATACTTGTCATAATTAAGACTTGTCAGATGAATAATATGGAAACTCCCGCTTTTGAATAATAAAAATTAGTTTTCTTCAGTGATTTTTTTTTCATTGGGGTAACAGATGTTTAATGCTACCAACTCCTTATTTAAAAATGAATCTACTGTTGAACAGATTTATGCTGTGCAATTGTACCCAGATAATTGACCAGAATTTGGCCAAACAACTCTACAGTTGTCAATTGTTTCCTTAGTGTTATTCCTGAAACAGCAAAATGGTTTATTCCACAGCTGCCTAGAACACAGCATACTACTTTGTAAGAATTCACAAAACTTTAAGGCATGTGTTTAGTTTTTCAAATATGCATGTAACTTGTTATGGTTAAAAGGAAGTATGCTGATGAGAGCAAGAGGGAGAGTAAATTTGGGACCCTTATGCAAAGTAACTATGTTGAACTGAAAAAGCGCATACAGCTTGCTTACCGGTTCTCAGCATGCTATACAATTATTTATGTGGATGATGCTGGTTTGTGAACGAATTAAGAGTTCTTGCTTTCTCAGGTGGTGTGAATTGTGAAATACTGCCTCAGCTATGACAATGAAAGAGCCTCCCCCTCTTGTATTATCACCATGCAGTGCCCCACTGCTAAGTTTTCAACTTTAGTCATTCCTTCCTTGAAAGCCTCTCTGAATTTTAACTTAGTTTAAAGTAACACCAGGAAATAAACTGAGGTTTCCTCTTCTTCTATTTATTTTTGAACTTGAAATCATTTGTGAAGAAGGTTTTCTATCCTTCTATGGGGTTTTACTTTGGGGGAGGGATGTGTTATGACCAAGGGGGGGAGGGGATCCCATCTATCAACTCTTCTGTCAGCTGGTCCAGAGGTATCTTATTCACCAGCGTCATAGAAGCTAGTTACCAAGGAAAGAAAGTTGTTTTAAGTTTGAGGATGGGAAAAGAGCAGAAATAAATTTTAAGATCAAGATTTTTACTTTTTTTTTAAAAAAAGGTGTAATACAGTATTTCAAATGTGCCAGAGCATATGCCCCCTCCTGCTAATCAAAGTCATTTAGTTGAGTTGCTCTCCTTGTTACATTATACTGCACTCTTACTGTAGAAATCCATTTAGCTCTAATCTGTATACAAATACTATTGCTTGCCTTTTAAAAAGTTGGAAAAAAAGAGACTGACTAGTAAAGATGTGGCCACATAATAGAAGTGCCTGTATTCCTAAAATTATATATGTGAAAGCTGAACAGTACATCTGGAGGATGGAACTAAAGGAATCAAATGAAAACTTGATTCTTGGCAACTCACAACTCATAGATAGATTCCCCCCCCCCGCCAAAAAAAACTTGTTTTTTTCAGAAAGCTGCTTACACATATTTTTATGAATTTTGTTGTTGGAGTCAGCAGTCTGAAAATACTTCTAATGTATTGTCTCTTTTCCTGACTGTGCCCACTTTCACTTCTAATTGATATTGCACACCCCGTAGCTGAACGGAATAGGTGTGATACTTTTACATTTAAGAAGGGGAGTGGCAGGAGGGTTGTTTGCAGCTGAAAACAATTCCCACTGATGTCAGTGGCACACGTGAATTAGTTGTGGTCATTTGTTTTGTTTCTAAAAAAACAAGCAATGCACAGTAGTAAGATATGGAACAGCTCTTCCATCCCCCAGGAGCGTCGATTAATTTTCCTCACCTTGCACTGTGGACTTCAGTCGAAATGTGTTCTGCTGTCCATTCTCCATATTAGCAGAACAAAGATGAAAAAATTAAAAATCAATGTTATTCTCTGTTGTTGTAAATATCTAAAAAAAAAAAAAACAAACCCCACAAAGATCTTTAAAAAATAAACCAGAAAACTATGTTAAAGGAACATTAAGATTCCAAAAATCAAACACTCAAATTAAGATCCCTTATACAGGTGTGTTCTGATGCAGTCTAATTCTGATTTACAGGATCATACATTATGTTTTTCCACAGGACCTCTTTGTCATTCTGTGAATAGGTAGTCAGTGAATATTTCTTCTTATCTTTCTCACACTGTGTGTTCTAGCCTTTATTTCATGCACATCAGCCAAACCCTGCGCTGAATATAAAATAACTAATTTCTTCCTGTGCATTTCTATGCTGTTTTCACCAAAGTATGCATTCTTCACAAATGAATTTGTTTTCACAATACCCCCATGCGATTAAGCAGTATTATCCCCATTTATAGACAGAGAACTGACATAGAAGTAGAGGTCAAAATTTGTTCAAAGTCTCCACTAGCTTTTGGTACCCAAGTTGAGACACCTTGGGCCTGATTATTTTGGACTAATTATTATTTATATGGCACTTCATAAGTTCAAAGCCCAGCTCCCATTGACTTCAGTTGAAGTTTTGTGCTTTAGTACTTCCGCAAATCTGGTTCCAGGCATCTCTCACTGGGCATCCAAGAAACAAGGCATGCACAATTGGTGGCCACCTGTACATTAAGTGACGTGCTCAACATACCATAGGAACACTGTGTCAGAGGTAGGATAGAGTGCAGTTCTGCAGGTTAGCATTTGCATATGTCTAACCATAAAACCTTCCTTTCTCTACCTAAAGTTTCCTGCCTTGTTCATGCACACTGTCTAATGTTTGCAACAAATACAGCAGCAGTTCTAAACAACTGCCTCTTTTACTGCAGAACTCCAAATCAGTTTGAGAAGAAAACCTGTCCATTCAGTGCACTGAACGAAGCACAAGTCCTGTGGAAAACATAATATGGGATATAATTACAGACTTTGCTGCTTGAGTTTGTTGCTGCAAACTCAAAGTTCTCCTGAATGGTAGGGACTTCTCCGTGAGGATAAAAGGAGGGAATAAGCAGTTAGTAGTGAATAAATAATTTATTGGGACCTGATCCAGAAGGAGCCTGATCACCAGGGACTCCCATTTACATTGATATACTGAGCCAATATTAAAATACGCAAAGCGGATCTTCTTTTAAATACCCTAGTAAATTTCAAAGGTAACAAAATTAAAATGTTAGAAGTCAGATATATATTTTAAATGGTGCAAGTCACAGAGCATGTTTTTAGAAGCACAGATATGCATTTCACAGTTTCGTTATAGAAAGTGTGATATCTATAGTACCGTATTTTTACTAAACTGTAGCCTCATTTGATCTTTTAATTTGGGGAGGCGGAACAGTGGGGGCTAGTGCTCCACAGTTCAAACACTGGGGGGGGGGGGGGGCTGATCAGTTTCCACTCCTGTATGCTGTCCTACTATTCTGGGAACTGACGTTCTCTGTAAACTTCGTGCAAGGGTGGGGTGTGGAGGTGGAAGAAGTGAGTGCCAGAGCTGGAGCAGCTGCCACAGCACCTGGGATTGGGCCAGGAAGCGGACTTGACTGGATCCAGGAACAGCTTTCCCAACGGCCAGTGAGAGGAAGACAGACTTCTAGGACCCTTCTTCCCAGGCTTGAACTGGGTTTCATTCTCTTCCTCCCCAGAACAAGCAAGGAGTCCTGTGGCACTTTTAAAGACTAACAAATTTATTTATCACATGAGCTTTCATGGGAGAAAATCCCATTTCAGACTTTTCTTCCACGAAAGCTATGCAATAAATAAATTTTAGTCTTTGAAAGTACCACATGACTGCTTCCAAAGGGCCAACCATGTTAGTCTGGTTCGGTAAAACAAACAAGGAGTCCTGTGACACTTAAAGACTAAACAGATTTATTTATTGCATCAGCTTTTGTGGGAGAAAATCCCACTTCGTCAGATGCTTTGTTTTACAGGGCTTCTTGTTTGTTTTGCTGAACTAGACTAAACATGGCCACCCCTTTGGAATTCCTCCCCTGAGTTGACTTTCAGTAGTTCTCTCACCCCCTTACCGTCCAACTTCCCATGTTCCCTTTTTATACCTCCGCCCATCACACCAATTCAAAGCAAGCTGCCATCACCATGGCTTTTAATGAATTACATTTTTAAGGCCCAATTCTGACAAATTATACTGACTTTGAAAGGATGCAGGATTAGATGCTTCATTTTAAAACTCTAACTTGCCCTTTTTGTTTTTGAAAAAGGCAACTGCATTACTGTAATACACAGAAAGACTAAAAGTAACTTGAAGATGTTTCTACCACATAATTTTATGTTGCCCAGTTCCAAAGGGGCAGCTGTGTTAGTCTAGTTCAGTAAAACAAACAAGGAGTCCTGTGGCACTTAAAGACTGTCTTTAAGTGCCACAGGACTCCTTGTTTGGTTCACACAATTTTAGCTATTTCAGTTTTAAAAAATAGGTGGTTTCAATGTGTATGTGTCAAGTGCTGAGTTCACTGCATAGTAAAGCAAATTCTGTTAGGAAATCTCAAATACATGTCTGAAATGACCTTGTTTTATAGGTTTCATCCCCATATCTGAATCTTTACACTTCAATGCATATTTTTGGATTATCTGTGTTAAGGATACTAACTCCTTCAAAATCCTTTAGAACAGATTTTTTTTATTTTGTTTTGTTTTTTTAATAGCAGTTACTCTTAAAAAACCCCCACCCTTTTTAACTGGAATGTAATTACCTATTATAGGATTCTATAGGCAGACCTCATGAAATAGATTATTTTCTGTAGAATGCCTACCCCGTATAGACTATCTACCCTGCTATAGGACTTTTCCAAAAGGATTTGGGGGGTTGGGGGGAGTGTATTTTCTGCTAGTGCATTTATAGCTTGATCATATAATGTATCTTTAAGTAAATCAGCATTTACTAACTAAACATGTTGAAAACTAAAACACTAATATTGCAGATTCCAAAGGGGCATTTGTGTTAGTCTAGATCAGCAAAAGAAGCAAGGAGTTCTGTGGCACTTAAAAACTAACAAATTTGTTTATCGCATGAGCTTTTATGGGAGAAAATCCCACTTTGTCAGATGAAAGCTCATGCAATAAATAAATTGGTTAGTCTTTCAGTGCCACAGGACTCCTTGTTTCTTTTGCTAATATTTCAGAGATGAGTACGGCCTGATTAGCATTCCTTAAATATATGGAGAAGGGTTACTGAAGCAAATAATTAAAACACCTTCACACATAAAAGAGGCAGAACTCTTTCTCTATAATTCTTTCAGGCCACTGCATTGGCTTTGACATCCCGCTGCCTGCCAGGAAGTACAGCTCCATTGGGGCTGCCTTGGAACCTGCAGAAGAAGGGGCAGCAGAAAAGGCAATATTGCTTGAGGATGTATTTATCTTCTTCTTTAGGGACAAAGGAAAGGGAATATCAACATATTCTTCAGCCTCTGTCCTGGCCTGCCCTTCTATATGGGTGTTGCTGAGTTGCTCTATCGACCCTGGTTCTCTTCATAATTCCAGTTTAAAGAAACGGTAAAGGAAATGAACTGCCTCAGCCCCTGTCAAAGTACAATATGTTCCTAGCATAGCATTATTAATTTACAACCAGAATTTTCACTGGCCTGTCTTCTCTGAACGCTCCCCATGAGTATGGAGCTCTGGCTCTTACACAGAGGCGGCAAAGGAGAAAGTGAAGAAGAAGGGTGGGTGGCAGCAGTGATTGAGCCCCTTTCAACAGAATAAGGACAAGATCTGAGCCTAAGACCACCATGAACTTGACTGGAGCAGGATCAAGCCATGTGTCTATGTTGGAAATCCTGATTTAATCTGACAATGTATTCAAACCAAACATTCCTGACAGACTAGTTAATACAACACTTCTTTTTTTTATTTTATTTTTAAACTTTCTACGCACAGAAGATAGCTTCCCAAAGACTTTAAATATGCAAGAACTCATTTGTAAGGCCCCTATCCCTGTGAAAAGCTCTACAGGATTAATTCATCAACACCTTTCTTTAATGTGTAATGGAGAATTTCAGATATGTGGAGTCAGATGCACTAAAAACAACAGGAACACAGACTTAATTAAGAACGAACTAAAAAAGTTCATGTACCAATAAGAATTAAAAGGCCAGGGTAATCTGGTGGTAAGAGACACCACCAACACTGATCATCAGCATGCAAGTTCACAGATCTCTTGTTTCACATAGAGCACAAAGCTGTGAAGTCGATGCTTTGCATGCATATTTTATTATAATGGTTCATGAGTCCTCTTAAAGTAAAAAAAGTACTACATAGTAAAAGGTTTACACAGCTACCACTTATGTGGCAGATAACCCAGTTTACACTCTAAAACTGCTCCAAACAGCTAGTAGTTTCAGAAATACAATATGAACAATAGCTCCTACTGCAGATGTAAATTCTGATCCATATTGAGCAGCAGAGATGGCTAATTTATATACTATGGCTATATTTTCTCACAACTTCAGGGCTCCCCTCCCTGCCCCCATTTGAATCAGGCCTTATTATGGCATATGCTTGCAGAATAAAAAAATCACAGAATAGTTCGTATGAACAATTGTCAGCCTACAGTTTGTGAACTGTCTGCTATTCTTTGTGAGGTGAATAGTCATTGGTGTTGTTTCTATTTCCAGATTGGGTGATTGAAATTTTAAATTTATGATTATCAGCCAGAACTCCTGTTCATGCATGAATCTTTTGTATAGTACTTCTACAAAAGATCAGCAGTTATGGGCAAGCAAAGTTCCATGCAGCTATAATAAATAAAAAAGGAAGGAGAAGGTCCCCTCACCATGCCTTTGATTTTATAAATCTCTTGCTGAATATTAATACTGGGATACAGGTTCTACACCTCTGTCTGTTTTGGGGCTGTAATCTTTCAGGAAGAGGGTTTGGGTTTGTTTGTTTTTTTTAAGGTCTTAAGTGATCTATCTTCTGAAACAGCAGCTTTTGGTTGAAACAGTTGCCAGCAGTACCATGTGACCAGTCAGAACTTGCTCCCCTCCTCTTACTACACCAGCATGCACCGTCTAATTAACCATTTTTAGAGCAACAGAAATGGCAGTTCATCAGATTTTCTTGTAATTCCATTAACGTCAGTGTTGTTACACCAGGGATGAATTTATCTCACTATCACTGAGGAATTACTTCACGTTAACCACTTAAGCCAAATTAAGTGAGAGTTCTTCCCTGGTATCAAATGCTGTTTCTAGGTTTATAATGTATATTTAATATTCATACTGTCCCACAAAATAGCATGCATCCTTATGCCTTCACTTTGAAATGTTTGTCACAGTTCACAATTGAGCAATCCCCCTTTGCAAGCAAGTAATAAACACACTGCATACTCAGACAGTCCATTCATATGGTCTCTTGCATTGGCAAAACTCACCAAGAACTATATTATACCTATCCAATGTACACAGTATTTTCTGTTGATTTCACAAGAGATTAAAAAAATTCCAATCCAGTGACAGCTATATTACTACTACTACTACTACTACTACAAAAAAAGACTAGAATTTCCCTTTCCTAGTTATCTTAAAAATGCTTGTGTTCTGGCATCTGTAATATGTGTAACTGAATTATCTGGTTCTCAAGGAAGAGAAAAACTTTTAGAATCTGGTTCCTTTTTTTGATAATTCAAGCTCCCCCCAAACTAAATATGTCATCTCTCTTGTATGTTAAATGCTAATTGTACTGAAAGACAGAAGATCCACATGAAGGATAAGCTGCATACAGAATCCATTTTCTAAATACAGGCGTGGCCTCTTTAAAGTGTCTTGAGTTGGGCACCTTAAAAATTGACACCTAGAACAACAATTCTGAAAATCTTGCCTACATGGCTTGATATTTTTTCCTCACCAGTACTCTAAAAGCATGTCACAACACTGATAAAGAACCACACCTTGCCTGCACCAGAGCTTTCATTTTTACTCTAACTGGTAGAATTGAACCTGTGATAGTGAGGTGGTAGAGATTTTAGAGGAAAAAATGCTAACTTGTAGGGGAGAACCCTTCTTAGGCTCTGATGCAATCGTACATGAAATAGTGTCTAGTAATGGGCATCACAACACTGGAAAGTTTGACAAGCTGGAGGGTATTCTGAGAACAAAAAAAAAAAATCAGAGAGCTGGATATATTGATTTGTGAGGAAGGATGTTAAAAGTTAACATTTTGGCTAAGTAAGGACTAAGTGGGGAACTTCATAGCCCTCAAATATTTGCAGGATGTAAATGCAAGGAGGGGGAGAAATTATTTTGTTAAATCCATGTGATGTAAGTAGAAGTGACAGGATGAAACTAAGAAATAAATGTTTAGACTGAATGGAGAGTTGAGTGGGCTTTGGAGCTAGCATGACATCAGAAAAAACAGTAACAGTGACATTCTAGGGTCTCAAATGTTCTTTTTGGAAAAGTGTTGAGACTAAAAAGTAGACAGGCTAATAAAATAAAAAAATTCCCCTCTCACCCCTACTGGTGGTATGTGTCATCCTCAACCTCAGGTCCTCTACCAGAGGCCTGGGAGTTTGAGGGTTCTGCGCAGTATCTTAGCTGTTCCTAGCACTGCACTCTTCTGGACAGAGAGCTCTGATGTTGTTCCTGGGATCTGTTGGAGCCACTCTCCCAGCTTAGGAGTCACAGCCCCAAGTGCTCCTAGCACCACCGGGACCACTTTGGCCTTCACTTTCCACATCCTCTCTAGTTCCTCTTTCAGGCCCTGGTACTTCTCCAGCTTCTCATACTCCTTCTTCCTGATGTTGCTGTCACTTGGCACTGCTACATCTATCACCACCGCTGTCTTCTGGTCCTTGTCTATTACCACAATGTCTGGTTGATTGGCCAGTACCTGCCTGTCCATCTGGATCTGGAAGTCCCACAGAATCTTAGCCCTGTTATTCTCCACGACCTTCTGTGGAATCTCCCATCTGGACTTGGGAGGGTCTAGCCCATACACTGTGCAGATGTTCCTGTACACAATGCCAGCTACTTGGTTGTGCCGTTCAGTGTATGCTGTTCCTGCCTGCATCTTACATCCTGCCACTATGTGTTGGACTGTCTCTGAGGCCTCTCTGCACAGTCTGCACCTTGGGTCCTGTCTAGTGTGGTAGATCCCTGCTTCAATGGATCTGGTGCTCAGTGCCTGTTCTTGTGCTGCTATGATCAGTGCCTCAGTGCTGTCTTTTAGTCCAGCCTTTTCCAGCCACTGGTAGGATTTCCCAATGTCAGCCACCTCAGCTATCTGTCGATGGTACATTCCATGCAGGGTCTTGTCTTGCCATGGCACTTCTTCTGCTTGATCTTCCTCCCATGTCTGCTGCTGCTGCCTCAGGCATTCTCTCAGCAGCTCATCTTTGGGTGCCATCTTACTGATGTACTCCTGGATGCTCTGGGTTTCATCCAGGACAGTGGCTTTGACACTCACCAAACCCCGCCCGCCTTCTTTCCGGCTGGCGTACAGTCTCTGGGTGTTGGACTTGGGGTGGAAACCTCCGTACATTGTGAGGAGCTTCTGGGTCTTCACATCGGCAGCCTCCATGTCCTCCTTTGGCCAGTTCACTATACCGGCAGGGTATCTGATGACTGGCGGGGCATACCTGCTGATGGCATGGATCTTGTTCTTCCCATTGAGCTGGCTCTTCAGGACCTGTCTTATCCTCTGGTGGTACTTGGATGTTGCTGTCTTCCTTGCCTCCTCATCGTGGTTCCCGCGTGACTGTGGGATGCCAAGGTACTTGTAGCTGGTCTGTATGTCTGCTATGTGGCCTGCTGGTAGTTCCACCCCATCAGTCTTCACTACCTTTCCTCTCTTTACTACCATCCGGCCACACTTCTCCAGTCCGAATGACATCCCAATATCCTCACTGTAGATCCGTGTCAGGTGGATTAGCGAGTCGATGTCTCGTTCATTCTTAGCATACAGCTTGATGTCATCCATGTAGAGGAGGTGGCTGATGGTAGTTCCACTCTTGAACTTGTATCCATACCCAGTCCTTGTGAGTATCTGGCTGAGGGGGTTCAAGCCAATGCAGAACAGCAGCGGGGACAGCGCATCACCTTGGTATATGCCGCACTTGATGGCCACTTGTGCAAGCTGTCTTGAGTTGACTTCCAGTGTTGTCTTCCACAGTCCCATTGAGTTCTTGAGGAAGGTCCTTAGTGTCCTGTTGACTTTGTATAGTGCCAGACATTCACAGATCCATGTGTGCAGCATTGAGTCATAGGCTTTCCTGTAGTCAATCCAGGCTGTGCTCAGATTGGTCTGTCTAGACCTTGAGTCTTGGGTGACTGCTCTATCTATGAGCAGCTGGTCTTTTGAGCCTCTGGTGTTGTTCCCAATGCCCTTCTGAGCTGTGCTCAGGTACTGGCCCATGTGGTCCTGTAGCTTGGTGGCTATGATGCCTGATAGGACTTTCCATGTCGTGGGGAGGCAGGTTATTGGCCGGTAGTTGGATGGTGCTTTTCCCTTGTGGGGGTCTTTCATGATCAGCACTGTCCTTCCTTGTGTTAGCCAGTCTGGGTGGGAGCCTGCTGCTAGCAGCTGGTTCATCTGTGCTGCTAGGCGTTCATGCACTGCTGTTAGTTTCTTTAGCCAGCAGGTGTGGATCATGTCCGGGCCAGGTGCTGTCCAGCTCTTCATGTTCTTGACCCGCTGTTGGATGTCGGCTACTGTGATGGTGACTGGTTCCTGTTCTGGGAGATCGCTGTGGTCTCTTCTCAGGTCGTGCAGCCACTTTGCACTGGTGTTATGAGTCTTCTCTTTCTCCCAGATGTTCTTCCAGTACTGTTCAGTTTCTGCTGTTGGTGGCTCTGGTGGTGTTGTGTTGTTGCACTGCAGCTGGGAGTACACCTTGGATGGTTCTTTGGAGAACAGGGCATTTATCTTTTTGGCCTCTGCTTCCCTAGTGTATCTCCTTAGCCTGGTGGCCAGTGCTGTGAGCCTTTGCTTAGCAGTCTCTAGGGCTTCAGATGGAGTCAGACCCTTGTATTTTCTCAGTAGCCGAGTCTTATCCTTAATCTCTACACCCTTCTGTAGTTCCACCAGCCGGCTAACTTCTCTCCGGGTTGCCTTGATCTTATCCTCCAACCTCATTTTCCAGGGGGGGTATGTACTGCTGTTCTTCTTGATTGTGTAGCCGAGCATCTCCAGGATTACAGAGGCTGTAGCGTATACCAGTTCATTGGTTTCAGTGATGGAGGTAGTAGGAATTGTCATTAGGGTTCTATTGGCATCTTCTAGCATACTATCTGATGGTACTTCTCCAACGGGCCTTGGTAATCGGTCTCGAGGGTTGACTGTAGCTAGTTTATCCATGATCTTATGCCTCATATCAGCTGCTGTGTTCTGTAATGGAGGGGGTGGCAGTGAAGTTCCAGCTTCAGGTGTTGGCTGCACATCTAGTTGTTCTTCTGGGGCTTCTTCTTGAGTCCAGGAGGTAATGTGGAATTGGTCTATCTCCAGTTGTGAGAGCAGCTGCCTCTTTACTATGTTGAAGCGTTGGGTAACTAGCTGTTTCTCAGTTAGTGTGGATGTAGGTCTTTTGTCCATCCATAGTTCCCTCATACGTTTCATATATCCCCTCTCATTAGGTCTGCTGTTGTAGTAGCATTCTATCAATTCCAGGTTCTCTTCTCTCATCCATGGTTTGTTCCAGTAGCCCACTTATCGTCAGATTGTCCTGGTTCCCCAACATCTGGCGCAGACCTTGTTAATCCGGGCGATGTCCAAGCTGGCATGACTCTCCTAGTTCGTGTCACTCTCATATTTGAGGTAGGCAAGTGAGGTGTTAGGGGGTCTTTTGCCCAAGGACCCCTACTGGGAAGGTAGATAGGTACCCACCAGGATTTGAACCCCGGTCTCCCGTATCAAAGGGCATCGCTCTTAACCACTACAGCGCTCTTAACCACTACGCTATCCAGTCATATATTTTATAGTGTACTGGCAAGAAGAAAAGTTGGATCTCTCCTCGGGCTCATGGCAATGAGCCACACTATACTAATGGGTTTATACTAGGTCTGATGAAATGGAGGGGGGAAAGATCTCAAAATAATTTGATGCTTGATTATGGAAAATTTGTTGAATAAACTATTCATGGAATACATTCTGCCCATCTCTATAGCTGGCCAAATAATGGGGGGAAATGCTTTTGAATAATTTTTCTGAATTTTGCCACTTTCTTGTGATAATTTATTCTTTTCAATGAGTTCGAGGCTTATATATTTCCACTAGTTCTAGGCTTTTCTATCTATAATCTCTCTAAGACTCTTATATTTTTATGGCTTACTAAGTAGGAATACAACACCTTGCACATGAAATCTGCATCTCCTAGTTTAGGATATCCTAGAAAACAGCCCTTATTTTTAAAACTAAAGGCCCATCCATTAAAAGGTTCCATATATTTTCAGAGATCTTCCAACAAACATTGGTATGCTGCACATATTCCATAGTAGGGCTGTAGCAGAGCTCCCCACAAAGCCTGTTTGGAGTTTCCCAGTAATGCCCCAACCCTCAAGGAATAAAAGTGTGGTCCATTATCATGTATACATTAGATGCACATACATAATACTGTTCTTCTTCAAAAGAAGGAAGGTGTGTTTCACTCCTAAATGTACTGTATTTAGTAAAATACCAGTTCCATTTCCAGCATTTGGTAATGAAGTAATTCAATTAATAAGTTAATTCACAACCATCTTTGGAAAGGTCAGGCTGTTAGTCCCAGGAAATTAGGTAGACACTCTGCATAATTAGAGGAAATTATATTGAAATGGAAAATTCTGTCAGAAGTTGCCAAAATATGTTTTTTTATAAAATGAGGGTCCTTCAAGGAATGTCTCAAAATCATAGTTAGTGCTGAGTGCCAAAATTTGTGGCCAGGCCTATATGTTAGTGGATGTGTAGTATATAGCCATCACCTGAGACTGCATTTGCATCTACACTATGCTTTTTTTCCCCTTGATTTTGACCATCCACCATTCTTAATATTAGTTTGGCTCCACTATGTTCTGATGGTGGGAGCCCCAGCATGAATTAGACTCTAGGCAGCCACCAGCATTTTAAGCATTGAACCATCTGTAGCTGCTCAATGTACGTCTATGTAGCATATTAGGAAAAATGCCATAGCCTTACTTTCTCTGTAGTAAGGTTTGCAGTTGAGTTGAATTGATGTTAACCATGGGGAACTTTTTTCCAAAAAAGCCAAGAATTAGTGATTTGTTTTGTGTGTAGGACACTTGCAAAGTAACCCACCAAAAGCTCCAAAGGGGCAGCCATGTTAGTCTAGCTCAGCAAAAAAAGCAAGGAGTCTTGTGGCTCTTAAAGACTGACAAATTTATTTATCGCATGAGCTTTTGTGGGAGAAAAATCCCACTTTATCAGACTCTTTGAAGATGGGGAAACTTACAGAGCAAGATGAAAATAAATGCAAAGGAGTGTAAGACATGGGATCAGGTCATACAGTAACAGCAAATCAGAGCAGTTGTTAAGATTCAAACACTGGGAAACAGCACATAGAGGAGGGTGAAGTCACATTACCTGTTGTAATGGGAAAAGAAGCCACAGTCATGATTCAATCCTGCTTTCACACAATCTAATAATTGCTTCTTTTCCCATTACAAGAGGTAATTCAACTTCACCCTCCTCAATGTGCTGTTTCCCAGTGTTTGAATCTTAACAACTGCTCTGATTTGCTTTTACTGTATGACCTGATCCCAGGTCTTACACTCCCTTGCATGTATTTTCATCCCATTCTATAAGTTCCCCTATCTTCAAAGCGTCTGACGAAGTGGGATTTTCTCCCACAAAAGCTCATGCGATAAATAGATGTTAGTCTTTAAGCGCCATAGGACTCCTTGCTGCTTCTTCCGCCTAAAGCTGTGCTCCTAAAATTGCCTTCAGTTTGGGACTCAACTGTATTTAGGCTGTAGTTCACTAAAAGTGCTAAGAAAAAATGGTTGCTTACCTAATCCTGTAACTGTTGTGGTTTGATGTGTGTTGGTATTGGTGCATCGCTCACACAGTCCTTGGAAGCTTTCTTCTCAGTGGTGCCCACTGGGCGACTCAATCTCCCCCTTTTGCCACTTGCCATTCTGTGCAGGAATGAAAGGTAGAGCTGCCCCAAACCCCCCTCACTTCCTTGTTGCTGTAAATGTGATGAGCAAAGGTAGGAGGGGTGGGTTGTGGAATACAACACATCTCAAAAAACTGTTACAGAACAGGTTAGTAACTGTTTTGGCTGGCTGATGTGGAAAGAGGAAAACACTTTTAGGAGGCACTTAAGATAAGGCTTCAGGTAAATCTGGTCCTTTTAAAAAAAAAATCATATATGGAGGTCCTAACGTTAAGGCCTGTAGCTTCCCTATTCTTGCGTCTGAGGTAATGACCACGACAATTGCCACTTTGATTGATGGATGCTGCAGTAAGCATCTAGCTAGAGGATCAAAATGGAGGTCCATAAATCTTGACAATACTAAGTTTAAATCCCCAAACAGGGTCTTGCACTTGGGGGGTATAATTTGACTAAGTCTTTTAAAAACCTTATGGGCATGCCATTGGGGCAAGAGAGAGTAATTGTCCATGTTAGGATGGAATGTCAAATAGCAGCCAGATGTACTTGGATGGAACTAATTGCCTAACCCTGGTGTTCATTATAATTTGTAGTCTGGAATATGCTGAACTGAAGAACTGGTCAGGGATACCCTGTACTGGCAAGACCAGAGGGAGAAGTGCCTCCATTTAGCAAGACTAGTGGTTGTGGTAGAAGGCTTTCTACTATTTAGCAAGAACTCTCGAATGCTTTTCAAGCTGGCCTGCTGTCATGTCTAGCCATGGAGCATATTGCATATAATTAACAAAAGGAATTGTATGGTTGGGTGAGAAAGGCAGCTGTGATTGTGGGAGATCAAATCTGAATGTAGTGCAGTGGAGATGCCAGATGTCACTGAAACCACCAGGACTGAGCAGACCCAGAACTGATGGATTCATGCTGGAGCTGTAAGTATGACTGGCCTGTTTCTGCCTTATCTTTAACAATACCTTGTGAATGGGTGGAATTAGTAAAAAAGCACAGAAAAGCCTCCCAGGCCATGTCAGTAGAAAGACATTATATGGAATCTGGGCTCTGACTCTGCAGGGAGCTGAACAGCTGACACTTCTTCTTCGAGTGCTGCTCCTGTCCATTCCTTAGTAGGTGTCTGCACGCCCCGTGCACGGCACGCCGGAAATTTTTTCCCCTAGAGTACCCGTAGGGTCGGCCGTGGCGCCCCCTGGAGTGGCGCCGCCGCCACTGCCTATATAGCCACGAGCCGACCCGCCCCTCCTCAGTTCCTTCTTACCGCCCTGTCGGTCGCTGGAACATTCCCTGGCTTCGTGCTGCTTTGCACGTGGCTGCGTTATTCGGAGTACCCGAATCTTTTGTTGTTTATAGTTAGTTAGTGTTAGTTAGTTAGTTGTTAGTTGTTCGTGTTGGATACTTCGCCCGCCCCGGGCTCGGGGTCGGGCCATGCCGGGCTTTAAAACTTGCGGGCGTTGCAAGAAGCCCATGCCCATGGACGATCCGCATGGTGATTGCCTTTTGTGCTTGGGCGAGGCCCATCTCACCGAGAGGTGTAAAATCTGTCGTGGCTTCAAGCCAAGGACCCAAAAGGACAGGGTACAACGCCTGAAGCTGCACCTCATGGAGGAGGCTCTTCGGCCGGTCCCCGGCGATTCGGGGTCCAGCACGGCACCGTCGGTGCGCAGTGCACCGGCCTCCTCGGCACCGTCTGCGGCACCGAAGCCGGGCCGCACTAAGACGGCAGCAGCGTCTCGGCGCCGTTCCTCCTCCCCGGTGCCGACTAAGAGGAAGCGGGAGGAGACGTCCCCGCACCGTGCCCCGGTGCGGCAGGGAGACGGCCAGAGCCATGCTGGCCAGCCGGTCTCTGTATCCCCGGCGTCGTCTCGTGACCCTTCAGAGGCACGTTTTAGCCCGGGTTCCACGTCTTCGCCGACTCGAGACATTTTGGAGGAGGCCTTGGCTCTGCCAACTACGCCGGAGGCTTTCGCCGCAGCGCAGGCGCTTGCGGCACCTTCGGCCCCCTCGGCACCGTCGTCGACCTCGGCACCGCGTCCGGCACCGTCCCGAGGGAAGCCGGCTCTTCTACTGAGTCGGCGCCGCAGTCCGGCACCGTCCCGGGAACACCGGCACCGCTCACCGGCACCGGCACCGCCCCGGGAGCACCGGCACCGCTCACCGGCACCGGTCGTCGCAGCGGCGGGAGCTCCTCCTGTCCGATCCCCCCAGCGGCACCGAGAGTCTCCACCTCGCCGTCCACGAGAGAGCCGGCACCGGTCCCCGGTACCGTCGGCGGCACCGCCATGGTCCCCGCACTCCTCCTCAAGTTCAGCGCCAGAGTCGGTGCTGGACCGCCCCCAACAGGTTGCAGGGCCTGTTCCTCAGTCGGCGCCGGCGGTTCCGCCCCCTCAGTGGCCCGGCTGGCAGTGGCCCTTCTGGACTCCCTGGGCCGTCCACGCATCTCGAGTGGGCGCTGTGCCCTCCGCTCGCTCGCAGGTTCGACTCCCTCCATCAGCTGCGCTGGGCGCTCCTCCCCCTGTCGGTACTGGGGAGTTGTCGGAGGTTGAGTCCTTGCGGGGCGAGGCGGACAGGGAGAGTTTCACTACGGGGGCCCGTAGTGTAACTTCTGGGACTCAGTCCAAGGACCCTGAGTTCGAGGAATCCTCCTCTTCGCCCCCCGATGAAGCGGTGGCGGGAGCCAAGCCCCTAGCGATCCTGGACGATTCTAGGGTCCACCAGGAGCTCCTTCGTCGGGTGGCAACCGGCCTGAACCTACCGGCCGAGGACATTATTGAGGACGCGGACCCTATGGTCGACATTTTGCTCCCAGAGACCCCAGGCCGCGTGGCTCTGCCTTTTATTAAAACTGTGCATAGCACCACCAAGGCGCTTTGGCATACCCCGGCCTCGATTCCCCCTACGGCCAAACGCGCTGAGCGCAAATACTTTGTTCCCTCTAAGGGCTACGAACATTTTTATTCTCATCCTGCCCCTAATTCCTTGGTGGTTGCGGCGGCGAATGAGCGAGAGCGACAAGGTCGACCAGGGTCCACCCCTAAGTCCAAGGACTCAAAAAAACTGGACCTCTTCGGCCGCAAGGTCTACTCTACTGGGGGGTTGGAGCTGAGGATAGCAAACCAACAAGCTATCCTCAGCCGTTATGTCTTTAACGCCTGGTCCGCCATGGAGCGTTTTAGTGAAAACTTGGAGCAGGACTCCAGGGCGGCCTTCTCCGCGTCCATTCAGGAGGGCAAGGTGGTGTCTAAGGCCCTCCTGCAATCTGCTTTGGACGCAGCCGATGCTGCCGCTCGTTCCATGGCTACGGGGGTCACTATGAGGCGCTCTGCTTGGCTGCAAGCGTCTGGGTTGCCCCTGGAGGTCCAACACACTATCCAGGACCTGCCTTTTGAGGGGCCTGATCTGTTTCCCCCCCAAACTGACACTCGTCTCCAGACGTTAAAAGATTCACGGGCGCTGGTTAAGTCCTTGGGTCTTCACACTCCGGCGAGCCAGAGGAAGCCGTTTAAGCCAGCGCCTCCTCCTTCGCGTCCCTACTTCCGCCGCCAGGACGAGGACCGGCGAAGGGGTAGAGGGCCACGTCGGCCGGCTAGCCGCCACCCTAGTGGACAAGGTCCCTCGCGCCCATCGGGGGGTGCAAAGAAGTCCTTTTGAAAATCAGCTCGGGGGAGACGTACCAATCACCCAGGATCCAAACACCCTTGTTTTTTACAACAGACTGTCCCATTATGCGCCCCGTTGGCGCCTGATTACGAAAGACCGCTGGGTTCTCAGGACGGTTCAGGAGGGCTACTCCCTCCAATTTTCTTCATTACCCCCCTCGGCCCCTCCTATGCCTCGTGGTGTCCTGCGGGACCAGGCCCACCGGCGTGCCCTACAAGAGGAGGTGCGGGTCCTACTCCAAAAAGGAGCAGTCGAGGAAGTCCCACCGTCCTGCAGGGGCAAAGGGTTTTATTCCCGTTACTTCCTTGTCCCCAAGGCCAAAGGGGGCCTGAGGCCCATACTGGACTTGCGCCGGCTCAATCGGTTCCTGCGCAAAATCCGGTTCAGGATGGTCTCCCTCGCCTCCATTGTTCCCTCTCTGGATCCAGGCGATTGGTACGCTGCCCTCGATTTACAAGACGCGTACTTCCACATCGCGATTCATCCGCGACACAGGAAGTTTCTGCGTTTCGTGGTGGGGCATGCCCACCTACAGTTCACCGTCCTCCCCTTCGGACTCTCCGCCGCTCCGAGAGTCTTCACAAAGTGCCTAGCGGTCGTGGCGGCTCACCTCCGAAAGCAAGGAGTCGCGCTCTTCCCATACCTCGACGACTGGTTGATCGTGGGGAGATCGCGGCAGGAGGTCTTCGCCCACCTAAGCGTGACCCGGTCCCTGTTCACTCGCTTGGGCCTGCTAATAAATGTTCAAAAGTCGACCCTATCTCCTGCCCAACGGATAGAGTTCATAGGGGCGGTCCTCGATTCCACATCAGCGCGGGCAAGCCTCCCAGCCAGCCGCTTCCAGACGATAAAGCAGACAATAGACTTGCTGGTGCGGTTTCCTCGGGTATCGGCCCGCGAGTGCCTTCGCGTATTGGGTCTCATGGCCGCTTGCACGTTTGTGGTTCCCTTCGCCCGTCTGCGAATGCGGCCCTTCCAGTTGTGGCTTGCGACAGTGTTCCGCCCGGGGCGGGACAATCTGGACGCCATGCTGTCCGTGCCGCCGGTGGTGCTCGAGTCCCTGAGTTGGTGGACGCGTACCCCCAACTTGTGCTCCGGAGTCCCGTTCCGTTCCCCTCAGGCTTCCCTGCGCCTGACTACGGATGCATCCGATGTCGGCTGGGGCGCTCATCTTGGAGCTCTCCGAACTCAGGGCATGTGGGAAATAGCAGACTTGCCCCTGCACATCAATGTGAAGGAGCTGAGGGCGATCCGGCTTGCTTGCCGGGTATTTCGGGACCAACTCCGGGGTCGGTCGGTATCGGTTCATACCGACAATACCACTGCAATGTACTACATAAACAAACAAGGTGGTACTCGCTCACCCCTTCTTTGTCGGGAGGCCATGCAGCTCTGGGAGTTTTGCATTCGCCACGAGATCCGACCGGTGGCGTCGTATATTCCCGGCCTCCGGAACTGCTTAGCGGACAACCTCAGCCGGAGGTTTCTCACACACGAGTGGTCCCTTCACCCGGAAGTGACGGATTCGATCTTCCGGAGGTGGGGTTATCCCCTTCTGGATCTTTTCGCCACTCGGGTCAACACAAAGTGCCGGAGTTTCTGCTCCTTTCGGGGTCGCAGCCCCGGCTCCATAGGGGACGCCTTCGAGATCCACTGGGGCGGCCGGGGTCTCCTGTACGCTTTTCCTCCGACCCCGCTGGTGGCCAAGGTGCTGTACAAACTGAAGGCGGACAAGGCGCTGGTCGTCTTGGTCGCTCCCGCCTGGCCCAGGCAACATTGGTTTACGACCCTGGTGCGGTGGTCCCAGCGCCGGCCGATTCCGCTTCCGCTCAGACCGGACTTATTGTCCCAGGACGGCGGGAGCCTGCTTCATCCCAACCTGGAAGCCCTGCATCTCCACGCGTGGTGCCTCCGTGGCTGACGGGTGCTGAGCTGCTATGCTCCTCCCCGGTGCGGACAGTGTTGTGTGGTAGCAGGAAGCCCACCACAAGGTCCACGTACGTTGCAAAGTGGCTCCGGTTTGCGCGCTGGGCTTCGGAGCAAGGAGAGGACCCAGAGCTGGTCTCGGTTCACCGCCTCCTGGACTACTTGTGGCATTTGAAGTCAGAGGGTCTGGCGTTGTCCTCCTTGAGGGTGCACCTAGCGGCGATTGCGGCCTTTTGCCGCGCCCCCGGGGGTGTCTCCTTGTTCACGGTTCCCCTGGTCAAGCGTTTCCTGCTGGGTCTTTCTAAACTGTACCCAACTATTAAGGCACCCACAGCCCAATGGGACCTGAATACAGTCCTTGTTAAACTCACTGGGGCCCCCTTCGAACCACTGGCGACCTGCTCCCTTCTGTATTTGTCATGGAAGGTTGCCTTCTTGGTGGCTGTCACATCAGCCAGGCGGGTGTCCGAGCTGCGTGCCTTGGTGGTTGATCCACCGTATACGCAGTTCTTTAAGGACAAAGTACAGCTCCGCCCGCACCCTTCCTTCAGGCCTAAGGTGGTGTCGCCCTTTCATCTAAATCAGGACATCTCCTTACCGGTTTTCTACCCGAAACCCCATGCGTCAGAGGAGGAGCGGCGTCTCCACTCCCTAGACGTGCGCCGGGCGCTCGCTTTCTACATAGAGCGGACTAGGCCTTTCCGAAAGACCCCCCAGCTCTTCGTCACTGTGGCGGACAATAAAAAAGGCCAACCGGTGTCCTCTCAACGCATCGCCTCCTGGATTGTGGCCTGCATTAAAGAATGCTATAAACTGGGCGGCAGACACCTACCGCGGGTAACGGCGCACTCCACTCGGGCGCAGGCGGCTTCCACTGCCTTCCTCGCCGGGGTCCCGATTGCCGACATCTGCCGGGCGGCAACGTGGTCTACCCCGCATACATTCTCGCAGCACTATGCCGTCACCCAGCAAGCTCAGCAGGACGCTGCGGTGGGCAGAGCGGTGCTTCAGTCCATTTCCTTGTGATGTCTCCCACCTCCGAGGTATGGCTTGTTATTCACCTACTAAGGAATGGACAGGAGCAGCACTCGAAGAAGAAGAAGAGGTTACTTGCCTGTAACCGGTGTTCTTCGAGAGGTGTGCTCCTGGCCATTCCCAATCCCTCCCACCTCCCCTCAGACAGTAGGGTAGAAGGAACTGAGGAGGGGCGGGTCGGCTCGTGGCTATATAGGCAGTGGCGGCGGCGCCACTCCAGGGGGCGCCACGGCCGACCCTACGGGTACTCTAGGGGAAAAAATTTCCGGCGTGCCGTGCACGGGGCGTGCAGACACCTACTAAGGAATGGCCAGGAGCACACCTCTCGAAGAACACCGGTTACAGGCAAGTAACCTCTTCTTTTAGTTGACCTTAGTTACAAATAGAGCCACTTGGTGAAAACCGAGTTGCTGGAAGATGTATCTCATAGACTCTAAGGTCAAAAGGGACCAGTATGATCACCTAGTCTACGGGTGTCAAACTTAAAGCCCGTGGGCTGGATCCAGCCCACCAAGGGCACTAATCTGGCTCACGGAGCTGCTGCCCGGACTGTGCCTGGGAGTTCGTTGCAGCAGCAGTGAACAGTAAAGACAGGTTGCCACCAGCAGAGCAGGGTTACACTTGTTTCTGGCTCACTCACATGATCTGAGGCACAGCACTGGGGAACAAATGAAGGGCTTCAACCAATCCCAGCTCAGCTCTGCTGTGGTCTGCCAACCAACCAGTCTCAGTCACAGCAGGCTGGGCTGGGCTGGGCTGGGCTCCAGAGATCCTCTGCATTGCCCCCTCCCCCCCCCAACTGTTCACTGTCAGTCAGACAGCCTGCTAATTTGATTGACTGCACATTGCACGAATCACAAATAAGAAAGTAGCAGGGGCCCACATGGGAATGAGCCAACCAAAGGCCAGCGTACTGAATGACTGACAGTGAGCAGGCAGGGGGAAGAGAGGTAGGAGCCCTGCCTGTGTCTGTGACAGTGACAGACTGATTGCCTACTGCCATGCGGTAGGGGAAAGGGAAGAGGTGTCCAGGAGCTGCCCAGCAGAAAAGGGTCTGGGAGCCTGTGTAGGGAAGGGCAGCCAACAGGGCAGGGAAAAGGGAAGGAGTCCGAGCCTGCAGGGTAGGGTAGGGGAAAGGGGAGCCCATGGCACTCGGTGTGGCAGGGGAAAGGGTTGGGGACCCTGTGCAGACACGTGGCCCTCATCAGGTGTCCTGGCATCCAGTGTGCACCCCCCCCCCCCACACACAATGAGTTTGACACCCTTGATGACCTCCTACACAATACAGGCCCCAAAAGCTCACCCACCCCCTCCTGAGGTAAACCTCTAACCTGTAACTGAGTTATTAAAGTCCTCAAATTATGATCTAAAGACTTTAAGGTACAGAGAATCCACCAGCAAATGAGCCCTGCCCCATGCTACAGGGGAATATGAAAATCCCCCAGAGCCTTTGCCAATCTGCCCTGGGGGAATATTCCTTCTCCACCAAAATAGGGCGATCAGTTAAACCCTGATCTCATGGGAAAGACTCACCAGCCCACTACTCAAGAAAGAACTCTGTAATAACTCAGAACCCACTCCAGCCAGTGTCCCATTTCATGCCATTGGCATGTCCACCACTGGTAGTCAAAGATCACCAAACTACACTGTTCCATCTTACCATCCCTGCCATAAGTTTATCAAGCCCAGTTTTGAAATCAGCTAGCTATTTTTTGCCCTTACAGCTCTCCTTGGAAGGTTATTCCAGAACTTTACTCCTCTGAGTAGAAACCTGCATCTAATTTCAAGTCTAAACTTCCTGTTGGCCAGTTTATATCCATTAGTTTTTGTGTCCACATTGGGGCTAACTTAAATAATTCCTCTCCCTCCCTGATGTTTATTCCTCTGATGTATTTATATGGAGCAATCATATCTCCAGTCAGTCTTCTCTTAGTTAGGCTAAACAAGCCAGTCTCTTTGAGTCTCCTCTCACAAGACAGATTTTCCGTTTCTCAGATCGTCCTGGTAGCCCTTCTCTGCATCTGTTCCAGTTTGAATTCATCTTTCTTAAACATGGGGGCAAAGGGGATGCCCATGGTAACTCAGATGTACTACTCCTATTGTCCTGTATGTCATTCTGTACACCCAAGAGTAAGATGCTTCTAGATCTATTGAGTTGGAAATACCAAGCTCTCAGAGTGGTTGCTTCTTAGTGTAGTGGAGAAGTGCAAACTCCTGTCTACTTGCTGACATAACATTGTTGCTGTGTTGTCTGAAAGGAGTAACAGACTGCTTCCCCAGATATGCAGTAGAAACATGTGGGATGCCAGTCTGACACTTTTCAGTTCTCTGACATGGTGTGTAAAAGACATGTCCTCTGAGGACCAGAGATTCTTTGTTTGTACAGAATACACATGTGCTCTCCATCCAAAAATGAAAGTATCTCTTGTTAGTGAGAACTGGTTGTGGGCAGGTAAATGGAATGCCCACACGTACACTGGCTGAATTTGTCCATGAATCTAAACAGGTGCCGATGTGGGAGGGCAGATTTACCACCAAGTCTAACTAACGGTGGCTTGGCTAGTAGACTTATGCCAGCCAGCCCTGCAGAGTGCTGAGACAGTCTGGCATATTGAACCATATGAGTGCAAGAGACCATGAGATCTAGAAGCCTCAGATGGCTTTTGTTCTGTTGTGACCAAGCAAACCTTCAAATCTATATCAACAGGCTCCAAATAATTTGATCAGGCCCCATAGAATTGGAAGAAAGACGCTGGCTTGATACAACTCCAGTACAAACCCTATAAAAACGCTATCTTCTGGACCAAGGAGGAGAGAATGGGATTTTTTGTCTTCCCTTCCCTCCCATTTTCATGAACAGTCCCAGAGCACTGAATGTTTACTGGAGCAGGGAAGCAATGTTCTGCATTTGCAGTGTGGATAGGCCTTTGACAGGCCAGTCATCTAAGGAGGAGTAAACCTGAACTCCCAGTCATCAGAGGAAATGCAGTTAGTACTGCCATGACCTTGATAAAGATCCTGAGCATGTCTGACATGACGCAAGGTAGAACAATGAACTAGTAATGATTTTGACTTACCAGAAATAGGAAATATAACCTATGAGCTTGATTGATTTACCATATGGAAATAAGCATCTCTTAAGGGCAGCAAGCCAGTCCCCAGGACAAGCACGTTTAAAAGCAATAGTCAGGTTTAGATTCTTTCTTTCCATATTTCCCTTCTTCACTGGTCTTCCCACAATCCAGAGGAGCTGGATGTTATTGCTGATCACGTTAGAGAAATAGCAAACAGGAAAGTCAACTGTAAATCAACCAGCAATTTTCCCCTACTATTTTATAGTTGAAATAGTAGGAAAACCATTCTGTCCTTTCACTTTGTTTATGTTGTGCATTTGACAACACTTCTGTATATTGTCAGAGTTAATTAGCTTCCCTGGTTAATGTGGGCTCTTTCAGTGAGCAACAGAGGAGAAGGAAAGCCATTAAAATGTGACATCATTTCTCAGCTTTATGGCAAAGATCAAGTGTAAGAGTATGACACACTTTTCTAGCAGTTTGTTTTGCACTGAAAGAATGAGCTGTGGCAGCCATGTACTGTATCTATAGAAAAATCAGTATTTTGCCCTGCAGTCTGAAATCACTCATAGGTCTTGAAATCACAATGCTCTTTCAGTTATATGATGGAGTCAATGGCATGTGAACTTCAAAAGGAAGTCGGTACTGCTCAGAAGACCTTGCCAATAATTTGAACTGATTCATAGATGCTGTGCTGCTAGCCTTCAGTTAAGGGGCACAGATAGGTTTACATTAATACTGAAAATCATATGTGGTCACACACAGCTGTGGTTCTGTACACTACCTTTGGCACAGACATTTTCTGCTAGGGAAAAAGTAATTGTCTGAGACATTAAGATTATCTGTGTTAACACACACAGATTCTTGCTACAGATTCAGCCACAAAAAACCCCAAACCTGTAGGTGATAAAGTATGTAATTTTTGGAAGAACTCATATGCAGATAACAGTTGTGCCCTGCTTAAGCTTCTTTGGTGCTTGTTCCTATGTATGCATATAGAGACCAAGTGGCTTGAATCCAGGCAAGAGCATGTTTGTTATTGGCAGGCATATTATTCAAACTAACCATTCAGAAGTATGAAATAAACAACGTTGTGTTGCCTTAATCTCAGAAACCAAGAAAAGCAAAGACAGTTGAAATTCTTATAACAATATTTACTTGTCCACATCAAACATGCTGTGTACATTTATTTATGTACCCATTTAACAGCTTAACTAGTAACTGAAAAATTGGCTAAGTTTTTTCTAAAAATGGGCATCTAAGTGAGGATTTAACTTGACACCCTTGTTGTTTTAAATCATGCCCGCTCTAAACCATGTGAGTAAAGTTGCACACAAACATGCTGATGGCTCAGAGTCCAGCATGGGGACTTTAAGTCTCAAATAATATTCTTTGGAAACTCATGAGCATATGAAGAGGGACATCACAAAAGTCTTGACAGAACCAAAACTAAGAGTAACCCTAAAAATCCTTTAAATTTTCACAGTGATTGTATCATTGTTAGTTTACCTATCAATACTTTTAAATACAAGGAAAAGCAGACTTGCCAGCTATAAGTAAGCAGATGTATTCTCTCTGTCGAAATTTTTACAAGTAATGTAATGACCTGACACCTTGAGTTTAATATTTACAGATAGAGAGAGTGACTCACACTGGGGAGGTAAAACAAGAACCACTTTTCCTGGAGTATACTTTTATGATAAGTCCTATAGAATTGAGTGCTATTCGCTAAATTATATAGGTGATTTAAATGCCTTTGAGAAGAGATTCTGTATTAAACTTGAAGGACTTGAGAAGTTTTGGAATGTTTTCTAACTTTCATCACTTAATTAATATTTTCTTCCACAGGAAGAATTATTGCAAAAGGATGAGTTATGCAAGAAAATGAGAATTGGACCACTGCTCATATTGGTAACATTATTTTTGAACTATAATAAGTCCCCAAAATAACCTTTCCTGAATCCTGTTAAAATCCAACAGTATGTGCTGTTTGGCGATGCCCAAACGCCACTGTGATAAGCAGGGTTTAAGAACTTAAATAGACTAGAAAGATGATGTGTCACAATTACTTAATGAAGATAAGATTCTCTTTCAGGATTTCTGTACAACATTTGTCTTATATCTGATAATATTTTAAATCAGTGGTTCCTTTATGTGAACTTCTACATTGTCATCGAAAGCGTTTGAAGACCACCACCTAAGCAAGCCATTTTGAACATTTTTAACATAGCCTATGGCTTATGTGAGTCAAACTTGTATATCAAGGGGTATTAAAAATGCTGCTATTTCTAATAATTTATTATGCTCACTAACAAACATATTGCACTCATCACAGTGCATTTACCTGCAGTGCATTTACCAGCAGTAATTATCTTTTTCCCCCCACAGACCACCTGCAGTATACTTGCAGACCACCAGTGGTCCACAGACCAACAGGTTGTGTATCACTGTGTTAAATTAATCTATAATTTGTAACCCAGTACGTGCCTAGAGTGCACAAACATGATTGTGACTGCATCATCCTGGATACACAAGTTTACAAACAGCTTCCCAAAACTTACTTCTATCATAAGTTTTATGTCCCAGCCTTTGATTAAGGAGAATGTAACTAATTTAAATAATACAACAAAACTGAAAGCAACATTAAGGATGTAAAGTTGAAAGCAATTTTGAAAGAATTTTAAGAGTACCCTTATCAGTTATTTAATATTGCCCGCATTTGTTGTTTTGAACTATTGTTAAAAGTCAATGTATTATTTCTCTTGCCTGAATGATTGCTCTTTCATGATTTGATATACCATTTTGTTTTAATTATTGCTATCTTTAGGTATTCACTGTACAGCACTCAGATCCTTAGTGATGGATTTATATCTAAGTTTTTTAAGCAGGAAAAATATTGTTCCATTTCCTACTCAGATAACTTGAACAGATGAGAGGATATTTTCTTTTATAATCATCCCCAGTCTCCCACAAACATTCTACTTTTTGGCTGAGATAAATAGAAAGCTTTTGTGCAAGGGACAGTCTCCCATACTCCTCTTCACCCCCCCCCCCCCCGAAAAAATAACTAGTGGCTAAAATGAATTAAGAGGGTTGCAATGCAATATCTAAATATAGCATTTGCTGCCATGGTATATCTTTATAGTTCTGTGCTTGGTTTTTAAACCATATTTTACCATTACTCTTTGTTTAGAACAATGAGGCAAACCAAATTAAAAAAAAATCAGACTACTTAAAATGAAGGTCCTGGGGAACAGGTTTATAGATAATATAAGCATGATATAGCTCAGGTCTGATTTACCATCAACTTCTGTTAGCCTTTGACAGACTTGTCAAAGTATTTACATGTTTTCACTTGGCAAATGTGCATCCCTCATCTTCAAAGCATCTGACAAAGTGGGATTTTTTTCCCCAATAGCTCATGCAATAAATAAGTTTGTTAGTCTTTGAGTGCCATAGGACTCCATGCTTGTTATGCAGGAAGCTGTCACTGAAATCAGAAGTTGGCCCATTCTCAGGTCCCTTTACATGCAACATCCATTTACATCTCACAGCTATATTAGAATTGGCATATACTGTAGACCTCTGGATTTGTCAGTAATCTGCTTTGCAAAAAACAGGCTCAATTTTGTTTGTTTTTCTTTCAGATAAAACAAGTTACAAGAGAGGATAAAAGTATTTTGGATGTCTTCACAAAACCTCCTTACTCAGACCTGGAGGGGAGGCAAGATGTTGGCATAGCTGTTGACCTGAGAACCTGCTATGCCAACATATTGTCATCTTTCTTGTCTGTTTGCAGCACACCCAACTTTCTCCATTTATGTGGACGCCCATAAATTTTATTCACTTTCTGTCTTGAAATACAACCTATTCATTAATGTTAATGAAATGGTACATTAGAATGGTCATATTGGGTCAGACCACTGATCCATCTAGCCCAGTATCCTGTCTTCAGACAGAGGCCAATACCAGGTACTTCAGAGGAAATGAATAAAACAGGTAGTCATCAAGTGATCCATCCTGTCAGCTATTCCCAATCTCTGGCAAACAGCAATCCCTGCCTATCCTGGCTAATTACCTGTTCTCCATGAATTTACGTAGTATTTTTTTTGCATCCTGTTATAATCTTGGCCTTCACAAAATCCTTTGGCAATAAGTTCCACAGGTTGACTGTGCACTGTGTAAAAAAAACACTTCCTTTTGTTTGTTTTAAACCTTTTAAATTAATTTCATTTGTTGACCCCAGGTTATTAATGTCATGAGACAGAATAAATGACAATTATTTTCTCCACACCAGTTATGATTTTATAGACCTCTATCATTATTCTGTAGTAGTTTCTTTTCCAAGTGGAAAAGTTGCAGTGTTATTAATCTTTCCTCATATGGAAGTTTTGTGATACCCCTACTCATTTTAGTTGCCCTATTCTATACCTTTCCCAATTACAGCTAGTCCTCACTTAGTGACCTACTCGTTTAGTGACCCCTCAGAGTTATGACCGGCTCTCTGATGAGTTGGTATTATGGCGATGTACGAGAACTCACATCAACTCTCTCAGATTACCTATATTTACAGTACACTATGCAAACTAAGTTCAGTACATTAGAGCTTAAAACATTTAAAATATATATTAAAAATGTTATAAAGGATGCAAAGGTGACATTAAAACTATCTACCGATGGTTGAAAAACCCACTACCAGTAAAGTACATTATGCCTGAAATACCGGTAAGGGCTGCTCCTCGTTTAGTGACCAATTCGTTTATCAACCAGGTTTCAGGAACGGAACCCGGTCACTAAGTGAGGACTACCTGTACAGTTGTCAAGGCTTTTTCCCCACTCTGGCACTCTGAGTGCAGAAGGTGGGGGCCTGCAACAGGCCAGAAAAGCCACTGGCCTTAAAGCCTGCTCTTAAAAGTCTACAAGGCCTCCAATTCCTGGCCTTGGAGTGGTATCGCTGCCACCACCCAAATGCAAAAAAAACCTCTTGAGACCCAGGAAGGCGCACTTGGGAATTCCTCCCTGTGAGGTACTTGCAATCCTCTTTATTCCTCTCTCAGGAAAGTGACTGGACCCCAGCTGCAGTATGGGCTGGAACTGGAACAGGGTTCCCTTTAGTAGCTGCCTGTGCAGTCTAAGGCACGGGCACACAAACCTCTTGCCTTTCAGGACACAGAACCAGAACTTACTTAAAAGGTAAACTCTTTAATCAAAAAGAACAGATAATAAACACAGAGAGTTGCTTCTCTGGGAACTAACTTGGGTAGTTACAGGGTAGTGGGAGGGGGTACATGTGCTCAGCACAGAGAAATCCAAAAAACAAGCCAAAAACAAAAATAATACCCTGACCGCGTCTAAATAAACATTCCCTGTTCTACTCACGCCTGGTCAGTACCAAACTTAACTTATCTCTGGTAAGGATGTTGCTGGATTTTTCCTCAGGCCCCTCTGGCCTCCTCCTGATCCTTCCAGGAGCTCTGCTGCATCCAAACAGGCCCAGGCCAGGCTGCTGTTACAATTCAAAAAGCTGTGCTTCATTCCTATTGGCTGTCCTGGGACTCACTGACCAGATAGTTAACCCCTTCCTCCCCAGGGGTTACAACAACAGTATATCTTTTTTTGAGATGGAGTGATCAGCTCTACTTGCAGTTTTCAAAATGAGAGCATGTCATAAATTTATACAGAGGCAATTTGATATTTTCTGTCTTATCCCTTTCCTAATGATTCTCAACATTGTGTTAGGTATTTTTTTTTTTTTTGACTGCTGCTGCTCACTGAGTGTATGGCTTCAGAGAACTATCCACAAAGACTCCAAGATCTATTTCTTGGGTGGCGACAGTGAATTTAGACCCATCATTTTATATGTACAGTTGGGATTATGTTTTCCGGTGTTCATTACTTTTCATTTATCAATATTGAATTTCATCTGTTGTTTTGTTGCCCAGTCACCCAGTTTTGTGAGATCCCTTTATATCTCTTTGCAGTCTGCTTTAGACTTAACTATCTTGAATAGTTTTATATCATTTCCAGATTTTGTGATCTTACTTTTCCAGATCATTTATTGAATGATATTTATCCTAGTACAGATCCCTGAAGGACAACACTATTTACCTCTCTCCAGTCTGAATGCTGGCCATTTAGTCATACCCTTGGTTAAAACACAAGAAACAAGTTACTGATCCAGGAGGGGATCTTTCCTTTTACCCCATGATAGAATAAAATCATAGGGTTGGTAGGGACCTCATTGAGTCCAATCCCCTGGGGCTTGAACCCAGGACCTTCTGCGTATTAAGTAGAGGTGCTAGCCACTACACTATTTGCAGGGCAATTTACTTTGATAAAGCCTTTGGTTAGGGACTTTGTCAAAGGCTATCTGAAAACCTAAGTACATTGAATCCACTAAATTACCCATGTCCACATGCCTGGTGACCCCCTCAAAGAAGGCTAGTGGATTGGTAAGGTATGATTTCTCTTTACAAAAACCATATTGACTTTTCTCCAACAAATCATATTCATCTATGTGCCTGATAATTCTGTTCTTCACTGTAGTTTCAAACAATTTACTTGGTACTGAAGTTAGACTGGCCTATCTGTGATTGCCTCTGGAAGCTATTTTAAAAATTGGCATCATATAAGCTATCCTTTAGTCATTTAGTACAGAAGCTGATTTAAAAGATGGTATACATACCAGTTAGTAAGTAGTTCTGCAATTTCATTTTTGAGTTCCTTCAGATCTTCTCATTGCATACCATCTGGGGCTGGTGACTCATCACTTTTTCATGTATCAGTTTGTTTTAAAACTTCTCTAATGACACCTCAATCTGAGACAGTTCCTCAGATTTGTCACCTAAAAAGAATGATAATCTCCCTCACATCCTCAGCTGTGAAGACCAATGCAAACTTCATTTAGTTTCTCCACAGTCACTGTCTTCCTTGAGTGTTCCTTTAGCTGAGAGAGTCATTTAGTGGCTCAGCTGATTGTTTAAAAAGGCTTCTTGCTTCAGATGTACTTTTAATTATTTTGCTGTTATTTTTTGCAACTTTGGTGAGCTGTTCCTCACATTATTTTTTCATTTTTGCCTTTCTAATTATACTTTTACACATCACTTGCCAGAATTTATGCTCCTTTCTATTTTCCTCAGGAGGATCTGATTTCCACTTTTCAAAGGATGCCTTTTTGCCTCTAACTGCTTATTTTACATTGTTGTTTAGCCACAGTAGTAGTTTTTTCATCCTGTTACTACAGGTTTTAATTTGGGCTATATATTTAAATTGAGCCTCTTTTATGGTATCCTTAAAAAGTTGGGCCTTTTTAATTTCTGTTTAACTAACTTCCTCATTTTTGGCTAGTTCCTCTTTCTGAAATTACTGCTTTGGTGGTACTTTGACAGTGTAGAGCACTTTATGTAAGCACTTATAATTTCCCAAGCAACAACTGTTCAGATTGGTCTACAGAAGTTAACAGTGGAAAGATAACTATGGTGAGGTACTAGAACTTGGCATATTTGTGAGGGTGGGAATTCTTGCACTGCCTAAACTTTGTGTTGTAAACTGTTGATCTGGCAGCCTTCATAAACACTTAAATTCCTTTTACATAGACTTGTGCTATAATTTTTTAGTACACGACACTTTGAGATAGACATTTAATGTTGATAGCTTCTGCCAATAGTCCACCAGAGAAAGGACTTTTTGTCACTATTAAGTCAATATATTAAACACTAACTGTACATTTATTAAAGAAAGCCTGGAGCTGCATGTTAGATCTGTTTCCAGTCATACTATGAAAACAGAATAAAATGATACTAAAACATAAGCTTAAACTGTCACACAGAACATGAAATGAACAATGACATGGCTACATATATGTTATACATAAACATCTTTAATGCATGTGCTAAGTTTAGAGAATTTAATTGGAGAGTCTTTCAATGACATATTAGATATTTAAATGTTTATATTTTTCCAAGAAGATTAAATAGCGCTATGGAAGTCCTTTTGTACCTACAACTCTGTGGATCTTCAACCCAAAATAATCCTTCCACTATTTTTGTTATGTGGCTTGACATATATTTCCAAAAATAATTGTTACTAAGACTGGTTTGTATGGTTGCCAGCACTCTTTGCCTGCTAAATAGGATTCCATATTTAATCCATTAATATTAAGAAAACAATTGTCAACTTAGCATTCAGGTTTTTAATCTGGAAATTATATTGCAGTCAGTATAATAATGAGATTATAAGTGACTTTTTTTTTAAAGTCAGCCTCAATTGACTGTATTGCATTTTATTCAATTAAATGATAGTCT
Source organism: Podocnemis expansa (assembly GCA_007922195.1). Lineage (NCBI taxonomy): Eukaryota > Metazoa > Chordata > Testudines > Podocnemididae > Podocnemis > Podocnemis expansa. The sequence goes on along the minus strand of ML681995.1, from coordinate 77,591 downwards.
CAAGGCTGTTGAATGCAAGAATGCTGGCCATGTAAGTACAGTTAGAAGAGAAACAAATTCATTAATTGCACTTCATTTTGACTATCAGAAGCATTCAGAATCCCAAACCTGTAGCCAACACCCTATGACTATGTTACAGTGGAGTTACATGTGGTAGTTCTAGCAAGCATTTAAAATTTTTCATCTTGATTGTATGAAGTTAGTTTGGGATATAAAAGCAGCCTGTGTTGAGTGTCAAAATGGTGGTGGTGGGTTTTTTTTAGTATTTGCTTTAGCAAGATACAGATATGAGCACTTGTGCTTTCAGAAGCCTCTGTATCCTCACAGAGCAACTGGGGTCCCCCCCCCAGCACAGTAGCTTTAGCTCTTGCAGTATGTCCTCATTTGGGTGCGAAGCATTTTGTTAAATGGTTCTGAGATCTGAATTATTTCAATATCAGTCACAATTACTTTGAGCATGAAATGTGAAAACATAGTAAAACTTTTATTCGAATAAGTTAAAACAGCATGGGGATGTTTGATGTGCAAAATCATTCCATGCTCAGTGACGGCAAACCACACGCTGCTTCTTTAGCAACCTATTCTGTACATCAGCCGTAATGAAGTGTTTGTGTAGTTGTATAGAAATGATGGTTTTTGCAAACAGTTGCATAGCCCTTTATACAGTGACAATACTTTGTGAACATATATGAAAAGCAACAAACTCCTGTTTCCCAAGCTATGCTATAAACCTCAAGCCGCTATATAAAGTGATTTTTGTATTGCACTTCAGTTGGATCTTTGAACATTGGTGCTGGAACTGGACCTATAGTTTCCATGGTAACTAATCTGCTTCAAAGAGCAAAATAGTGCTTACAACTTAAAGCACAGACTGAACCACAGAGTATGTGAAATGAAAGCAAATTGCAACACTAGTGTGCTGTAATTTCTTGTACAGTTCATAGCATACTTCTACCTCCTTCACTCACATGCAATATGATTGTCCTAAAAGTGTGCCAATAAAAATGTAGCTTGTTTCATATTTACTGGTATGTCTATCAGCTACTCCAATACTGTGGCTGGCTGGCTGTTTTTTTAAAAGCATTTTCAATGTATCTCGACCAAGCAAATTTAAATGTCTCTATATCTCACATCTGAAAAAGGATCAGTAAGAATACAGTGCACCAAACTATTGTGCAGTGACCTGTTTTAATTTGTGTTTCACTTTTCTGTAAGTGTTGACACTAAAAACTTGGATTCAAGCTCTCTGACTGCTAATAAAAAACAGCACCACTGATCTCCGTGTGCTTTTTTTAAAAATAGTGTCAAAATAAAGGGCTTCAGGCTTTTAAATCAAGAATAATTGCTATTGGTAAGTATTGGCAACAAATGGTTTCACATTGACAACACCTATACCCTGCCCTTCCCACCATCCACGCACAGTATGAAAAGCAGGCTAATTAAACAGAATAGCTGACTTAAGGTACATCTATTTTTCTAGACCTCACGATTATGGAGAAATATACTTATCCATACATAATATGTATTGTGTGTGTGTCTTACCTGCAAACCTATAAAGGGAATCTACTATTAACCAGTGAATTTTTCACAGATCTGAGTAACGTAGCTAAATTGACCTAAGTTTTAGGCATGGACCTACAATCTAATCTTTCCAAGCCTAATTGTAATAAAATGAGGGAAAAAAATGTTTCAACATTAAACTGAGTCAAAATTGTTTGAGTTCTTTGCTCTCACATTTCATCAGAACTGACATGTTCCCATGAAATGCTTTGATTCTTACAACTGCTTTTTTTAATGGAAAATCCTTCCATTGTTTTTTTTTGTTGTTTTCACCTAATGGTTCATGAGCAGTTTGTTGTGAATATTTGAACAGTGTGCTCTGTTGGGGTCCTAAGTACTTGGGAAATGTAAAGTCACAAAGTATTACTTCATGTCTTATGTAATTTCAACAACATAGCTTAAATTTAGAATATTAGTCAAATAAACCACTTCCAATGTATATTTGAGGATAACACAGATGGGGAAACATCCATAAAGAAGCCATAGCTTACCTAAAGTGATGCAACAAGTCAGTAGCAGACCCAGGATTTCAGGCTAGGTCTCCTGCCTCTGCTTAATTCTGCAAGCCCATGCTGGCTCTTGAGGCTGAAACAAAAATAACTTTTTAAATTTCAGCTTATTTGTGAAAACATTTTCCCTGAACTTTGCTTCTAAACCAATATCCCATCCCAACAGTCAGTTATTCATCAGATTTTTCTGTAGCATAGACAACTTTCATTTTTGAGGCCACATCTATACTAGAAAGTTTGGCTGACAAAAGTTACCTAGTCATACAGCCACTGCAGATGGTGTTCTGCTTGGGAGTGTGCATACTTGGCGTCTTGCATCACCTTATTCACCAGAGGTATGTCTACACTGGAGCCGTAGGTTGACTTAAGTGCTTCCTTCAGTCACCTTAACACCACCTCTTAAGGTCCACTTAACATGTAAGTTATTAAGTCAACTTAATCCAATGTAGACAGGGAAAGTCCTTAAGTCAACCTAATTGGCCTATATGCCCTTTCCCAGAATTCCTGGCAACCAGGGGCAGCTCACCACAATGCACCACTCCTCTGTCAACCTAACATCTGCCAGTGTGGCTGCAGGCAGTCGACAGGAATTTTGAATGTGGACTCTCTAAGTTGACTTAACAAGGTTGACATTAAGTTGAATTAAAGTCGACCATCTTAGGTTAACTTAACAGAGCCTCCACTGTAGACATACCCCAGGAGTGCTCAGCTTTGACGTACTGTGGGTGCATCAGGGGTGGGTTTTCCAGCATGCAACCTGCCACCATGCAGCACATTGTTTTTTGTGTAGCTTTGTCAATATATGATGGTGCATGAAAGAAGAGACCAGGAGCCAGGGGTCAGCTTCCCATAATGCATTTTCCATCACACAGTATCGCTAGCCATAATTTTCTTGACTATTTTCAATTTCCTATGAACGCCTACAGGCCTTGTTGCTGTCCTCCGTCTCCAATGGAAGCACGGAGCCTGAACAGCTGTGCGCTGTTGTGCTGAGTATCACAGGCACAGCCTGCATGATCCAGTATTTGCAGAGCTGCAGGAATTACCACAGGGAACACGATGATTTCCTGGCAGCCAGTATGCTGTGGTACATCACGAGAACTGATTCAGAGTTGACAGCAGCATTTATGGAGCTGCTGCAAATGGTGGAGCTGCTTCCTGCCTGAGAAACAAGCTTGGGCTGGTGGGATTGAAGTCTAATACAGGTGCGGTGACAAACAGCTGCAGAACTTTCAGATGCATGAAGTCACACTCCTGGATCTGTGGGCCAAGCTCACTCCAGCCATCCAGCAGAGAGACATAGAATGAGAGCTGCACTGACAGTGGAGAAGCTAGTGGCCATTGTACTACAAATTTGCAATGCTGGCTTCCCACCAGTCAGTGGGAAGTCATTGTGGAGTTGGAAAAGCCACTGCAGAGGCCATTAGCATACAAGAGGGAATAGCCACTGATCACATCCTGCTATGCAGGGCTGTGACTCTTGGCAATGGGCAGAACACAGTGAATGGCTCCAAAGCCATGGGGTTTGTGACGGGTGTCAATACACCCTAGGATGACACCTCCAGTTGGTTCTGGGGATATTTGCTTCAGATTTGGAGTCTCTAGGAGCACAGGGACCAAGGATCGTGACTACACATAGATTTACATGTACAGGGTCAAGGCTGTCTCATTAGTTTTCTTTACATTTACAACTCAGGTTACGATTACACAAGCATATGAAAATTCTATAAAGAATTGCTCAAGTTACAAATAGAGTCATACTCATGTCCTTAATGATATTTTTAGGGTCTGATGAATGCATTGCTAATCACAAGTAAAGGGATGGTAGCTGCTGGAGTTTTCCCATAGTATATGTCAACACTTATGAGTTATTTTAAATTAAGGAAGCTTAATTTGAAATAACTTATTCCCTGGCCAAGGAGGCATTTTATTATATCTAATTAAGCAGTTCCATAATTTGAAATAAGGACCCACTAATTAGGAATAATAAAACCTTTTAGCATGAAGTAGTGATTACTTTGAAATTATTACTTCGATTAAGCCATTCTAAGCCATAGAATAGGCTTAATGCAAACTAAGTTGCCTATTCTTTTGCCTGCCTTCTCTTAGTTTAAATTAGAGTCTAGTGAACACTCTTGTTCGAATTAATGAAGCCCACTTTGTTTCGAATTAGAGAGTCTTCACTGGACTCCTAATTCACAATAAATTCAAATTAAGGCTAATTTGAAATAACTTTGATTTAAATTCAGAGTAGTTAGTTTGAATTAACTACTTTGAATTAATTTTTTAAGTGTAGATGTAACCATAGGGAATTTATTTTACTTAATCTAGGGTTACTCTTATCTTGTGATTCTAACCACGTTTAACACTCCACATGTTCATGAAGGTGTCCATCTTTTTCCTGATTTGTACTGGATCCCCCACGAACGTTGGAGAGCTTTTTTTTATAGCTGGTTATAGTTTCTTTTATTCCGATTGGCATTTACACACATCACCTAGGGCATGTGTTAGAAAAAAACACAACTACTGGGCACCTTGTAATCTAAAACTAACCTTATAGTCAATTTTTTGCACCATCACTTATTGGGTTTTTTTTAATGTAATCTTGTGAAGTTGGATCATTCTTTGGTCATTTACATATGTCAAGCATTTCTTAAGCTTATGGTCTAGCGTGGCTAAACTAAAATTGGCCTCTAGGCCTCGCATTTCAGCTCTACTTACATAAATAACTAATGCATATTTCTCCCTTCTAACTACTAATCAGTCTTACACTTCTATACTCCTATAATTTAAATCTATTCAACATACAATGATTATATATTACATGGCATATTAGTTAATTATAATTGAACAGTAAAATGAATAGGCTATCCCTGCCAATGTATTTCAAAGTCGTCTGCCACAAAAAGCATCAGGTGGACCTTATGCCCACAGCCCTGACCCTGCCACTCCTGCATTCACCCAGCCAGCACCACTCCTGGACCTGCTCTGTATTATGGATTGCAGACTGGGGTCCTTTACCAAGCAGTCAAGGTCTGCGGGTTCTCTAACCTTACCACTCTCTTTCCTGAATCTCCTGCTTTACTTCCACTCTTTCCAGTCAAAACACTTTCTCCTGGGAAGCTCTAAGTCTCAAGAATTCCTTCCTTCCCTCAGGAAGAATGATGCCAAACTTCATCCTGCAGCCCACCTTCTGCTGCCAATCTCTGGGCTTGATTTAAGACCTCTCTGTTCCTTCACAGGTGAGCTTGCTTCCTGGTAGGGGCCTCCCTTACCTCTGTCGCCTGTTTGTTGCTTAACTGGCTAATTGGGCCCACCTAGCCTAATTCAGCCCTCAGAATCAGTATAGCATGTACAACTGACCACAGGGTTCCTGAACTGTAGTGAAGAATAGCATGACCACCCCCATTTTGGCCCCAGAACATCTTATAGACTCATAGGGTTAGAAGAGACCTCATGAGGTCATCTAGTCCAACTGCCTGTGAAAAAGCAGGACCACTCTCACTAAATAATCCCAGCCAGGGTTTTGTCTAACCGGGCCTTAAATATCTCCTAAGACAGAGATTCCACCACCTCCCTAGGTAACCCAGTCCAATGCTTCACCACCCTCGTAGTAAGACATTTTTTCCTAGTATCCAACCTTGACCTCCCCAGCTATAACTTGAAACCATTGCTCCTTGTTCTGTCCTCTGTTACTACTGAAAACAGCCAAGCTCCCTCCTCCTTGGAGCACCCCTTTAAGTAGTCAAAGGTTGCTATCAAATCCCCCCTCACTCTTCTCTTCTGCAGCCTAAATAAGCCTAGTTCCTTCAGTCTCTCTTCATAAGTCTTGTGCTCTAGCCCCTTGATCATTTTTGTTGCCCTCCGCTGGACTCTTTCTAATTTGTCCATGTCCTTTTTGTAGTGGGGAGCCCAAAACTGGACACAGTAGTCCAGATGTGGCCTCACCAATGCTGAATAGAGGGGAATGATCACATCCCTTGATCTGCTGGCAGCACTTCTGCTGATGCAGCCCAATATGCAATTGGCCTTTTTGGCAGCAAGAGCACACTGTTGACTCATATCCAGCTTCCCATCCACCAGGACTCCCAGGTCCTTTTCTACAGTGCTGCTACTTAGCTGATTGCTCCCCAGCCTGTAGCAGTGCATGGGGTTTTTCTGTCCCAAGTTCAGGACTTTGCACTTGTCCTTGTTGAACATCGTAAGCTTTCTTTTGGCCCACTGCTCCAATTTGTCTAGGTCTCCCTGAATCCTGTCCCTGCCCTCCAGTATGTCTACCATTCCCCACACCTTGGTGTCTCAACTGAAAGGGTTACTTTTCCATGGCTGAAACACTAGTGGGTCACTGAGAATACTTCGCTGCCATGAATGTTGGTTGGTCAGGAAAGGTGCATGACACTTACATTGGTAAGAACACAGGACTGTTCAGAAAACTACAAGCAAGGACCCTTTTTCCTAACAGACAAGTTAACAATGGCGATTTTGAAATGCCAGTGGTGAACCTGTGTGACCCAGCCTGCAGTTTATGCCTTTGGCTCATGAAGACATGTACTGGCCACATTGAGAGCAGCAAGGCAATATTCAGCTGCAAGTGCAGAATGACAGATGAAAGTGCTTTTAGTAAATTGAAAGGGTACTGGCTTTTAGTGGCAACTCACTAGATAGCTCTCAGGGCAAAAAATATATAGCTGCCTGTCATGTCCTGGATGATACTTGTGAAGTAAAGAGGGAAAACCTGTCACAGGTGTGGAGGTGGAGGGGCTATCTGCTGAGTTTGACCAGCCAGACACAGACTATCACATAAGTTCAACAGCTTGAGGAGGCTTTGAGAGAGCACTTCAATAGTGAACCACAGTAATGTGCTATGCTCAACCTGGGGCAGCAGCTTGGGGGGCTGTGAGGAATTATGTGATGCTTGGTGCTCAGCTGTGCATGTATCAGTGACAGTGTGACTAGTGTGTAGCACTGACCCTCTGCAGTGTGAGTGTACAAAGAGCGCTACTTACACCACCAGCAGGCATCACACTTTGTATTTTGTAAACTAGTTGAGATAAATAATGAGTATTAATTACTAACAAAACTAGCTCCAAAAATAATACAAAGATCCTAAAAGTAATTTTTTTTTAACTTTAAAAAATCTTAGAGCCTTAATAGACCAACTCTAGCTGTTAAATAAGAGATGGTAGGCATATAATCAGTTTGCATGATCTTACCCTGCTTGGCAATCCCATTCCATATTCAGCACCAATCTGCCATTGGGGAACAACTGAACAAGATTTTCTCTAAAATCTTCTTAATCAAGTACATGGAGATGTTGTTGAAAAGCATCTGATAGGACCTTGTACATGCCCCTTCCAGGGAAAAATAACTGGAAAAACTGGACCAAGATCTGGTCCTGCTTGTACTGCATGGCAGTGTTCCTCTAGGCCATTTGGGAACTTTTGCCTTTAAACACCATTTAATATCAGCCAGCCAGTTCAATTTATCTGGGCACTTCCTGTAAAGAGTGTTCTGAAATAAGCACAGAGGCTATTGGGATCTGAAATTAAAATAAATCTCAAGCAGTATATTAAATGAATGATAAAACAGAGAGGCTTTATTAGTCCAGCGAACCCATTAATATCTGGCCTGGGACTGGTGGTTGGATCACTAGCTGATTTCACAACTACATGTGGAATTTAACATGGATGATACTCTGTCACTTGATTGCTACTCAGATTGAAAAATGTAAGGAGCCGCTGAATGGCAAGGAGCAAAGTTTTCTGTTCTCTAATATTTTTGTAGTTTTTGCAAACAGAAAAGTAAATTAAAATAAAAGCTGGTCCATAGTTTTCTAGAAGGATTACTGACAACAGCTGTTCAGAAGAGTCAATAACCCTAAACAGAAAATTTACTTTAATTAAATAAAATTTCTCTTCAGGGTTATTGACTCTTCTGAACAGCTGTTGTCAATAATCCTAGTATTCTAATAATAGGGACCTGCTCCCATCAAGCCAATGGCAAAATTCCCACTGACTTGAATGGGAATGGAACTGGGAGCCTCAGAGTTAATGAGTACATGAAATGCCTGCAAGCACCTGAGAGCTATAATTGATTAGTATTTCTTGCAAGGTGGCACTAAAAGAGCAGTTGTCTGCCAAGCAGTGTTTCAACCCTTACACCATTTGCTTTAGACCTTGTAATACTTTTTCTGTAAATACATGTCAAAGATTTTCTGGGCGGATACAATAAATTTGTTTGTAAATATGAAAAATGTGTCCCTGAAGTGCAACTTCAATTTGTTGAACTGAAGTTGAAACTAGCTAGCTAGTTTACAGTTTCTTAAAATAACAGCTCTTCTAGGCCAATCCTAATTTCTTAGGCCAGTCTCAAAGAGATACAAATCAGTCTCCTACTTGAAAAATAATAAGTTCCATAAAATTACCACTATTTGCATGAGGTTTTGAACACAAGTAAGTCAGATGCATTTAGGAACATACTCAGTCATAACATCTCTTATATACACTCTGGTCTCAAATTTCTTTAAACGAATGACAAACTGCAATGACTATTACCCTTTGAATAGTCTCTACTGCACCAACAATCTCTCAGAGCAGGTAGACAGGCTTTTCAGTACTGAAATGAATGACTAATTTGAGAGCAAGGATTAAAAAAACAAATCTACTCAGAGTGAATTGAAAAGACTGGCCACTTGTTCCAGTTCAAGGAGGAGAAGACCAGAACTACTTACAAAAGACAGGACAAGGTCAGGAAGGAGAATAACGAATTTGTGCTGAGTTATTTCAAGGCCAAGAAGAAACAGAGACTCTCAAGGACTGCCAGTTCCAGAGGTAAGTCCATTCCAAACATCCTGTCTCATTAATTAAGCAAAGTAAAATGAAATTCCTCAGCTATCCCTGCAACATATATTCCTTCTTGATTACCTTTGTGGTTAAATCTGTTACCACGGTGCATCTGCAATCAAACTGGTTCTGAAATCATTGTGAACTGTAAACAGCACACAGTCATGTTGTATTTTAATAGCAATATAACAACAAATCTCTCCTTTACCTTAGTAATACCATTCATTCGTAAAGCACAAGAATAAAGAGTTTATCAACAGCAAAATATAAACTCATCAGTCGTACAGCAAAAAAGATACAAAACATCTGACAAAGTGGGATTTTCTCCCACAAAACTCATGTGATAAATAAATTTGTCTTTAAAAGTGCCACAAGAGTCCTCATTTGTTTTGCTGAACTAGACTAACATGTCTACCCTCTTTGGAACTTTATAGCTGGAATTACAGTTTATTAGTTCAATAAACACACAATTCCTTTTCCCATTAACTTCCACACCATACAAATTAATGCAGTGGATTAATGAAAGCTCCTATAATATAAAAGGAGAAGTCAATGACCAATAGACCAAGGCATCTGAATAACAACATATGCTAATTCATATTTCATCTGTGCGATCCAGCCCTAAATTCCTAATATCCATTTAAAAATGCGTATGCACAGTATTTCTAATTTAGACAGCACATGAATTCTAATTGAAAGAAACCATTTCAAATGCAACAACTTGTCTGTCTTGATGCATAAATTGCTGCACGTCGCACTTTCCTTTCCTCTCCCATCAATCAAATCATAGGGCTGGAAGGTATGTGGCAAACATTCCACTTCGTTCTCAGGTAAATTACACAAAATGTAATAGGCTGATATTGCTACTTAGTAGTCAATTATCATTGTGCATCAACAGATGTTTCCAACTTGTTTTCAGATCCCAAAAAAGCATTCCACTGCCATCTTTCTCCTGCTGAGTGTGTAGTTGAATGTGGGACTTTACCTATGCCCTCAGCAATTATGTTTGGGCTAGTGTAGTCACGGAATGATTCCATCAATCATAGCAAAAGTGAGTCTGCAGGCTCACTGATTATGAGAGGTGAAATGCCACTGATGTCAATGCTGTGCATTTGGAAAGTGCTTCTTTTCACTGCTCTTCAGAAGTCCAGAGGTTCTAACGATTCTGACTTCATGCACCTTGTATGCCCCCTCCTCCCATCAGAATGTCTTGGATCCTGCCACAATGATCAAATAAGACTTGTATTTCCTTTGAGTAATACTCTATTTGTTAAGATTATTCTTTAAAGATGATGTGTACATGGTTTCCACCTGCAGCTTTGACCCACTTAAAGAAGCCAGGTTGTTGAATTCCCTCAGTGATCTCTTGCACATTAGTCACTTTGATCACATGCCTCTTCAATACTCAGTGCATAGCCATGCAGGGCTTAGGTACCTTCTGTGCACTCCCCAAACCTAAAGAAAGGCTCAAGTTATTACTTATGGACTGAATTAGCAAATTTCCATAAGGTAATCAGCACCCTCATTTTCAGGGGAGCAGATATATTCTTGAGTGCTAATGCTGGATCAGCAGAGCTAGTGTATAATCATAAAGAAAAGTCTCTTTCCTCCTTCTGAAATGATGTAGCCGTTACTTTTTATCCCAGCTCTTCAGAATAATTCAGACCCACTCATCTGTGGTGGTAGGCCAGACCAAAAATCTCTGATCTATTGCTCAGAGCTGACTAGCCCAGAATTGGGGAGCTACATTACTGTACAACTGCAGTAGTAAATTCAACTGCTAGTTTCATATGCTAGCTCTTTAAAGGCATTGATAAAATACTCCCTTCCACTTCAGAAAGATTAGTCTTGAAAAAAGCTCCATCCAAGCAAGGAGCAGGAGATAAGGTTTTACTCTGGTTTCTGTTTTGAGAAGAGACTGGGGAAATAGCACCAGCTCATGGGGATTAAAGGAAATTTTCCAGAGAATTATGGGAATTTGACATATTCTCATGCAATCCCTTTGGACTTCCAAATGTTACAATCATAGTATGCACCCAGAGAAGTTAGAGGAAAAACATCAAATACATGCTATAAAGCTACAAGAAACACTATTTAATTTCTTAGAATTCAGAACTATAACACAAAAGAAACCCAAACCACACAGAGACAACTTAAGCTGCTCCCTGAAATACAAAGCTGCCTAACACTTTTTGCTGTTTTGCTGATTTTGATTGTACCTATTGCATGCTTTCCTACAAAACCCACTTGTTTGCCAGAATGAGAAAGCCCTTTACAAATTACTGTAACACCCCACAATTCAAACACTGTTTTCAACTACACCACAATAGAGGCCTCTTGAAATCTCCCACAAGCCTCTGTTTCAGGTAGTCATACCAGGAACTATGGCTGT
>ML681995.1:39038-65888 GCA_007922195.1 Podocnemis expansa | reverse complement strand
GGCACTGGCGGGGTTCAGCACTGGGCAGCGCTAAAGCCTGCCAGTGCCTGCAGCCCCCCTTTGCAGGCGCTGGCCAGGGGACACCCCTTAGCACCCTGGCCAGGGTGCTGAGTGTTCCCTGGCCAGGGTGCTGAGGGGGCAGCCGTTGACCTGTTGTTTCAGAACACCTTGTTCCGAAACAACATGTTCACACGAGTTGTTTCAAAACAAGGTTGTTTCGCCCCCAAATGGGGTTTAACTTGTTTCAAAACAATGCCCTTGTTTCAAAACAACGGGTTCCCATTGTTTTGAAACAACGGTGCGTCGTGTGAACGTTTTTTTTGTTTCGAAACAATGAGGTTGTTCCGAAACAAAAGTGCTGTGTGAATACAGCCTATCAGATAGGCAAGCAAAGAAAGGGAAATATAACTAATAGTATAGTCCAGCACAAATGTAGAGTTAGGGTAAAACTAATGTACAGCATGACTAATATGAACCATTGCTACTTACGGTAATGTTTCAGTTACCAACAGATCAATTGATATGAGCACAGCATCAAAATGAGTATAGACACATGCATGGAATTAGAAGGCAGACTGTAACTTTTATTAAACTTTAATACATGGACCATCACCTATACCAGGATTTAATTGGTTCCAGGGCTCCTGTCCAGAATAACCTATAACTGGTGCCAGGGCTCCAGACCATATAAGCCATAATGTAGGGCATGCTATGCTCAGCATACCTCTCCAAACCCCAAGACTCAATTCAGAGTCCCAGCACCCTCCTGCCTACAAGGGGGATGGAGGGTGGAGCAGGGTGAGTATCTTGATCTGTAAAGGTATAACAGTCTAACCTCAGTCTGTGAAAGCCACTAGCTATCAACCTATCCCATATGAGCCCAAGGCTCAACACCACTGGAGCCATTCATTTGATAATGAACGAATAAACAATTCCACCCAACTATCTCATTTAGGTATTAAGCATATTCCTGTTTGACCAACTTTGGCTTGAAGGTGTTGAAAGAAAGAAAAATTTCCCCTACCCAGTGATGAAGGTGTGTTGAATGTCTCTAATTCGGACTCGAATCAGGGAGTCTGTAGGTCCATAGACACAGCCCCTGAATCAAGGATATTATTCCAAGCTAGACTCTGAAGTGACTTTGGTATGAAAAAGAAAGATAAGCCAGAGGAACACAACTGCCTTTTGGAGTATATTATGAGAAATTTCTGTGGAACTAAGGAGAAATTAAATCCATCAGTTTTTCCCTAGAAATGTCCCTGAAAAAAATTACATTATTTAGTAAAAAATGTCTTTCTTGTTTTTAAAATATCCTAGAGAATTCTATATCAAAACCAATTTTCTCTCTATTATAGTGAATTGATATTAATTTATAATATAGAATTGTTAAAAAAAAGTAGGCTTCCAGTGTGTAAATGCTATTAAGCTACCATCTATTGATACAAAAACAAGAGCCAGTTTTTCAGTCGCAGCCTTAATCACATCTTTGATTTTGCACATGCAAAGTAGATCAGTTTAGTTTAGACTGCAGTGCCTTGGCTTTAGTCTAAAAGGTTGTGACCAACATATTTATATCACAGTCAGTATATCTGACATTTTTTTATATGTTGACATTCGAAAATAAAATAGCCCCTAGCTCCAGTTGAAACTTACAAGGATTATAACATTATTTAGTATCACCATCATAAAGACAGCAAACTAGAGATGCAGCTGTAAGAGCAAAACTGAAGCTTGTATGGCCTCTTGTCCAATGATATAGTATAAAAACAACAACAACATTCTAACTAGCTTTTTAGGCTGTCTGCTATACTTCTAACCTACAATATTGGTCTTGGTTTTAGTAAAAAAAAAAAAAAAAAGAAAAAAAACCCAAGGAGACGTGTGTCACTTTAACAGATTTATTTTTCACATGAGCTTTCGTGGGAGAAAACATCCCTTTGGAAATTGACAAGATACTTGGTTTTAGTACCTGAGCCTCATATGATCTCTACTATAGCAAACTCCATTTGCCAAGGATTCAGATTTTGGAAAGAAAAAACCTTTTAAATTATTATTTGGTCTTATGAGAGAAGACATATCATTAGAGGTAAGTGCTAATCAGATGTAATCTGGAGAATCTTAATATATGTGTAGAAATGAATGGTCTTATCTTAAATCTGACTTTCCCTTAGATTAGCAATATAAGTCAGAATGGGTTTGATAGAAGACTTTATTGTCTTGATAACTTGGACTTCTTTTTTAAAAATATTATTTAGTTATTTTCAGAAACAACAAATCAGAAAAAAAGTGGAGAAAAAGTCAGAGTCCTCAGTCTAGAGATTTCATGAAGTAATGAGACAAAAAGAAAATGGAGGAAAACCGAAAGGAGGATGGAAGACATACCGGTTGGTTCCATGATAATAGAAAGTATCCGCATAAGAAGAATGTGAAATTATAATTAAAAATATTGCTATCCAGTCACTGGCACAATTTCGTGGAGTTATTTTGTTCATATTCTAAATGGAAGACAAACAGAATAAAGGTCATTGGGTATCATTTTCTTATCTGTGAGCTTTCCATGGCTAGTACCTCACACCCTTTTGAATCAAGCATTACTATCTATAGGATTTTTCTTTTTACAGTATTTGGCTAAGGTGTGCCTTGATGCAGAAACTGGAAAGAATCAGTCTGTTGTGTTTTTCAGAAGGTGCAACACTGACCTTTAGAAACAACTATTGCTTTAGGTATCTGAATATGTGTTTGCAGTTAGATAACCATAGTATTTGCCAGCATTACCTATACTATGTATAGAGAAGTGCAAATGAATACTGCAGATACTGAGGTAAACATTATCGTCTACTGATTTATTTTATATTAGATAAAACTGGACAAAATTTAAGGATTGCCAATAAAGATAACTAGCCTTGAAAAACCAAAGAATATTTTGGGACCAGTGGTCTCATAGACTATGTTCCCTCTAAGCTGTGTGTGTGTGCTCACGCACACAGGTTGTGAAACCTGTGCAAACAACAAAATAAGGCACACACAAAAAAATTCAACAGTGCAAATACTTTTATGCTACTTTAAGAAAGCTGTTTCAAGTAGCATGTTTCAAATAAGGTTTTGTAATTTATATCATTTCCATCACCATGCCAAAATACATATACTAGTTGCATCCTACACACTTGCCTCGTTGTGCTCACAAGTTAGACCATACTCACTGGAGTGTGCACAAATTTGCACACCAGTTCTGAAAATTTGCACAAAAGAAATTTTTTGTGCACACAGCCTACAGAAAATTAGAGGGAACATTGCTCATAGATTAAGTCCATGGAGTAAGATTCTCAGAAGGTATAATCCTGCATAATTCCTGTGTGGAACCCTGTCAGGTTACATCGGCTGAGGCTCTGGCCCAGGGACCATAACCAGAATTCAATCCCAGAGGGGTTTTTCCAGATATGGAGAAAGATACTTTTTCCCTATGCTTCCCATGGTAAGAACCTGAATCTTCCCTGAATAACATTTTTAAGATGACACAGGTATGAGATACTATTGGGGGAAACCTTCCAACCATTCCACAGTGAGAATGACTCTCTCTGTCTCTCTCTAAAGTAGTCACTCTTAGGGTAACTATTATTCAAATGATTTCCTCTGCTTGTTTTATATCATGTGCAATTACGATTGTTAAAACCAAAGCTGAGGATTCGGAGTCAAATTCTGCTTTGAGTTAAAGCATGTAACCCTGCTGAAGTAACCAGGCATGTACAAGAGTTAATCTGGGGAAAGCAGAAGTTATTCCTGTGTTCTGCTCCCAAGTTTGGAAACTCTCCATTACTAGACTTCTTGTAAACTTGCTATTTGATGATGCATCTTGCACTCACGCATCAGGATTGAATCCTTAAATTAATAGTTATCTGCATCTTTTTTAGTAAGCAAACAGAAAAGAATGGAAGGAAACAATGCTGATTCTATACCTGTACATTAAGAGGAGTTTTCTGTTGACTTAAATGAGCATAGAATCAGGACTTTTATACTTATTTATTGTATTTGTTCATTAATTATTATCTTCTGACAGGAAAAAAGTAACAAAAAGAAAAGAAAGCTAAGCAGGTGTCTAAGAACGAATGACATGTCCAAATACTTTATGTGTAATAAAGATGAAAGCATATATCTATATACATGTGTGTTTTATTCTTTTTCCTTAACCCCAAAGATGAGTGGATAGTTGTTCTAGTGACATTTTTGGAAGATGTCATAGGTCTGGATAAATTATTTTAACAGATGAAGCAGTAGTCTAAATGTAGAGTATTTCCAAGCTATGCAGCATTACATATGCTGAAGATTCTGCTGTAGGGAAAAAATCCCAAAAATGTCAGGCTAAATAAAGTAAATGGCATGAAGCCCAACTCCAGGACAAAAAAGTCAACCATTCAAATTCTTGGCAGGCCCTCTTCAAATTCAAATATAATGCTTTTTACAACCTGTGAAGTTGTGCATTGTACTTATCCTACCAGCGACTAACATTTATATATCGTCTGCCAAGATATTATAAAAAGATTGATAAAAATGTTTAGATTATTTTTAAGTGATTTATTAATTTTACAATTCATGTCACTTCATCTATGACAGCACAGGTAATAAAGTCTTTCCAGAAGTCCGTTAGCAACATACCTACAGTTACTCATGTCTTACTGCAAGTGATGGAGTAAGACTGACTATGGTTTGGATATAATACAATCTTCACAGGGCCTCCTCAAACCAAAGAGCTATGACCAACA
The DNA here is from genome assembly GCA_007922195.1 of Podocnemis expansa. Lineage (NCBI taxonomy): Eukaryota > Metazoa > Chordata > Testudines > Podocnemididae > Podocnemis > Podocnemis expansa. The sequence continues at coordinate 61,131 of ML681995.1, read as the reverse complement.
AACAAACATGAACTGTACTGTCTACATTTAATCTAAAGTTCTGTTTAAAATCAATTTAGTACACGTGCTTTAAAACTAAAACTATTTTCCCAATTTAGACAAGTCTTCACATGACAGGAAAGTTCCATGAAAACCAAAGGAATTTATTTGCTGAAGATGCTAAAATTCCACTTCCACCATTATACCAGCTCCAAGTACATATCATGGTCTCTTTTTTAGCTACTAAGTAAACTGAAGGCAAAAGCAGATGCTTCACCATGACATTCTCACATATATATAATAACTGAGCTCTTTCCATAGGCTTTCCTAATTATGACTGAAGCACATGTGGCCAAACTGTGATGTTGCACTTGTACAACATCCTTCCTGAGTTTAAAGATAACTGAGGAACATTTTTATAAGCCACAAATGCAAGTACAAAAAAATCTGACCAACTTAATATTTTTTTTTTAAAATCTCGAATTGAGAAACAGCTTAATAATCTTTTCAGCCTAGCTCATGACTTCACGATGATTCCCTGTGGGGTTCATTTCTTAGTTCACCTTCCACTACACTGTCAACTATAAAGTTTGCTTTTGGATGTGAAACGTAATTTAGAAATATACTAACTCCCATTCACCTGAACTGAATACTTCAAAAAGCATGCTTGGCACAATATAGACCAGGGGTCTCAAACATGTGGTCTGTGGGCCACATGCAGCCACTAAAGCTATTTCTTGCAGCCTGCAACAACACTATTGTTACCAATAGTTGCAATATCATTGTATGGAAAGGTTTCTGTGGTGTGGCCCTCAGGCTAATGTACTACTCCTCATGCAGCCCTTGTGGTGATTTGAGTTTGAGACCCCTGATATAGCCTAAAGAAACAGTAGTAGTTATCATGCAGCAACACAAGTGTGCCTTGCTGGGCACATTTTCAAAAATGAAAAGCCCATCATTTCTGAAAAGTCAAAAGCACAAAGACCAACAGAGCTTCCTAATAGCCCTAATTTATTCTCTGAACAAACACTCAAAGAGAGCTGGTTAACAGTAGAAGGGAAAACCTCACATGTAGATTTTTCTTTTTTCATTAAAATTTAAACATATTTAATCCATTTAAAGCAAATATTTCAACCCATCCAAATCAAATTTTTCCCAGTAAACTAACTATTGCTGTGCAAATTGCAAATATTCATTTGCTGAAAGATATACTTCCATTCCTTTGTATTTTAACTTTTTGTATTAAGATTCAGATTTTAAATTTGTTTCCTCATAAGTATTCTCTCTTGAAGCTTCCACTTGCTAGTGAAGTGACATTTCAAAACTTTCACTGAGGACAAAAGATCAGAGTGCATTACCTATGCTACCGTTGAGTAACAAACAATGCATACCATATTATACATACAGTAGATGGCTTCTGTCTAAGCAGAAACTTCAATGCAACTTAGGGAAAAAACTTTAGAATATGATTAAATAAAAAGCTTGAGATGATGGGGGAAGGAGATTTAACAGAACTAATATGAATAAGAGTATTTCTCTGTTTTGTTTCTTTTCATAATTAAAATGAACATACTTTTCAATGTTTAGATTATAACCCTTCCCCTGGAGTGAAGGAAACTCCAGCATGACAGCCTGTTGCTGTTATGAAAAATACTAAGTGAAACTGCTCACAGGAAACAAAGCTCTTTCAACTGGCCAAGTCAGGTTCCACGTCCACGTCCACTGAAATGAATATTGAAAAAAGAGAAAAACTTGAGTGGTGAAAAGTAAATCAGATTTGAAAACCATCTTAGTGTTAATAACCTTCGGATTCTTAACAGTAGAAGAAAGGGAGATTTTAAATTAGACAAAATAATTTCTATCTTTACCACATTTTTAACTGCAATGTAAACTTAATTCATTTATGTTAGTCCTTCTAGGATATTTATTTCCAGCTGCACAGTCATGTGAACTACTCAAAAGAGAAGCAGATGACATGTTCATATCGTTCCATGTGCCTATTCCTGAGATACTGTATATCTTTCACAGATGATATCTGGTTCATGAGTAAAACTCGCATTTTCTGAGTCCATTGCTTGGTATTTCCTACAAATATGTCCCCCCCCCATTTTTCACATGTGAAGAAAATTGCATGGGTTTAACAGACAATTTTCTAGACCCTATATCCCATAGGAACTCTTTCCATGAATTACCAAATTTGAGATGTACAGTTGGAAGGAAGGAATGAGAAAGCTAGAGAAAAACAGTTTTATGATTTTCAGTGCCAGGCCAGATATCCAGCAGAAGGGAAACATTTCCCTAAGTGGAGGAACAGCTGCTATCTGATAGACATTTCATGACCAGGGTCTAGCAAAAAGCAGCTCTGAAGCACTCTAACCCATTTCACAACATTTATTGATATCATTTACCTGGACAGATATTCTTATCACGGTAACACATTCATACCTGCCTGACAGTGATGGTTTCAGGTACTTGAGAATAGACAGACTGGCCCCCTATACTAAATTCCATGGTTTACATTTCCATGCATTTATTTGCTCCCATTCTGTAAGTTCCCCCATCTTCAAAGCATCTGATGAAGTGGGATTTTCTCCCATGAAAGCTCATGCAGTAAATAAATGTGTTAGTCTTTAAGTGCCACAGTACTCCATGTTCATTTTACTATTCTAAACGGTACTTGGAGCATAAAATTATGCATCATACCCTTCCTTACCTTTTAAATCTTCTTTTATAATGGGAGAACTAAAAATAATTGTTTCTTTTTCAAATACTGAAAAAATGTATGGAGTGTGGTTTTGTTCTGATGGCTTTAAAGCTTCAGTTAAATAAAAAGGGAAGTGAAAGGAGAACCTTGAGAAGTCATGAAAGAAAAAGTGTTTGGCAGAATACTTACATGCAGAGACATGGGTGGAAACACAATAGCATGTGAAAGATCTTGAGCAAATTTCAATTGCTAAAGTTCTGGGCCAAGGCAGAGCCTTTAAGAGAGAAGTGGGCATACTACAGCCCATAGTCTAGATATACCCTGTCTGAGTCTTTCATTTAGTCCACCAGTCTTGCTAGCAGCCCAGGGCATGCCTGCTGCTCCCCCCTCATGACACCACCTCTTCCCTCTCAGGCCAAGTGGTGCCCTGGCAAGAATGCAGCAGCCACTGACGTGGGCTACAGCAGTGTCCTGCCTGGAGCACAACAGCCATTCCCCCCTTCCAACCCCAACCCTTCCTCCTGTGAGCCCAGTGGTGCCCTGGCTGGCGCACAACAGCATTGGAATTTTTATTTCCCTTTTATTTTAATAATATTTATTATTTTATTTATTATGCATTTATTATTAATTCTATCATATTTTACTTTTTATTTAATAAGCCCCACTCCCCTCTGCCACTGCATGCAGTCTACCATACAATGGATGCGACGCTCAGGCCAAAAAGTTTGCCCACTTCTGCCCTAAGATATCATTATGATCAGCAGGTGTTTGTGGCAATTTTGCCTTCTGCTCTCATCTCCAGTGAAATCTCATCTGGATCATAACAGATTTCATGTTCTACAAATCAAAATAAACAGCAGCGTTCAGTAAAACAAACAAGGAGACCTGTGGCGCTTAGGCTATGTCTACATCACACAGCTTAGTCTGGGCTTCCTTAGTCCTAACTAAGCAGTTCCTAGTTAGTTCAGCCTAACCACAGCTTTTTAGTTCGAACTAACCACGCTTACTAGTTCAAAGTGAAAAGTTTTTTAGTTCAAACTAAGCCATTAATCCATGTATACAACCCGCTGTTTCAAATTTAAAGTTCGAATGAAGTGCTTAATCTGGACTAAGCACTCAAATTTATTAGTTCAGATTAAGCTTTGCTTAGTTCGAACTAAGAAATTTCTGAGTTTGAACTAAACAAAGCCTGGTGTAGATACAAACTAAATTAGTCTGGACTAAACTTACTTAGTCTGGACTAATTGGCTAGTGTAGACATAGCCTTAAAGACTAAAAAATTTATCTATTGGATGAGCTTTCATGGGAGAAAATCCCACTTCATCAGATGCTTAGAAAATGGATAGGAACTTTGTCTTTCAATGTCTAAATGAAAGGACAGCTTTCAAGGCCAGATATATCTTAAAGACAAGAATTTCCCAGAAAGAGAATGCCAAGATAGCTGTCCAGCAGATCCCCCAAGAGCTTTTCAACACAGTTAACAATGTTGCCCAAGCTGCTCAGGATGGGACTTCCATCATGGATTTCCAAAATGGACTTCACTGTCAGATTGAGATGCTGGAGATAGTTTTGAATGCTGACAAAAGGAGATAACCCAACCAGGAAATTAGAACCTTCTACTTACCAGGCTGAAACTGAAAAGTACTTCCAGACATTACCTGACTTCCTAAAAGAAAAGCAGTACAGCCTGTGTGCCTGGGAGATCATCTGTCTGAAAATATCCAGATCTTTTCTAATTCTTGACATCCTCACAAAGAAACTTGAAAAGCAAGGATCTGTATTTTTTCTATCTAAACCAAAATATTATTTGAATAAAACAATTGATGAGAGAGCAGTGATTTTATAACTTTTGTTATGTAGGGCCCAATCTTTCTCCCATTGTAATTTTACCCATAAAGCTATTTCAAACTCATGTTAATAAAGCCATTTTAGAGTAGCATATAGCTTAGTGCTTCTGTAGCACACATACTTTTATATGAAAAACATAGAAATATATCAGAGCTGATACTAATGACAAAGCATCCTAAGCAATAACCAGCCATACACAATATAACTTTGCTCAGTAGTGTCTAAATTGGGAAAAGAACAGATACAAATGCCCTTTCAACATCTGCCTATTCAGACAATATTTTCAAAGCATCTGATGAAGTTGGATTTCTCTCACGAAAGCTCATGCAAAAATATATTTGTTAGTCTTTAGGTGCCACAGGACTCCTTGCTTCTTATTTCAAGCAGAGCATCAGAAAACTGGGGGGTCTAAGTGCACCATCTAATTCGCCCAGTTCTTTTAACATAGGGACAGTCAAGGGTACTTATTCCGCTTTTATTTGTTCTGTTTACCTCTACAGTTCAACAACATTAGTTAAAAAAAAATATTGTCACAAAATGAAAAGTTCACCAAGGCTGAGGATTTATGATTTTGCATCTGGTTAGAAGTAAGTAATCTATAATTGATATTTGAAACTCTGCATGTTTGAACCATTCCCCCTTCTCATTCTAAAATGTGATGCTTCAGGTAAAACTGCACCTCCACTGGAGTCCTTCATTTCTAAATTGATTCTACAAGCATTACTTTTTGAGTCATTTATCAGTCCATCTGAAATCAAGTAACTGATCGCTCTACTATAAGACTCCAACTGCACAATTTAGTACCTTTCATTATTAGATTGCTTTATTCACATGATAAAAGACAAAATAAGGTATTGCTGAATATATGCCAGAAGACAACATGGTATTTGGACCAAAGGAGAAAGTCTTACAATTTCTTAATCATTGACATTATACATTTGCTCAGAATTTGCCTTGGGTTATGCTTGAAAATAAAATCTAACCTCTGAATTACCACAGGCTTCACTTCAGCTTAATATATATGAACCAGGACAACTGCCAAACAAAACAGAAGGATAATTTTCTTGAAAAGTCTGAGTAAAGAGAAGGCTTCATGTGGCCCCAAAAGTTTTCAGGTCCAGAGAGATCCAGAAAGAGACTGCTGAAGTGGCCATCCAGGAGATCATCTAACAGATTTCCTACCTTTCATGCCAGATTCCCTCCCAGGCTGTTGTAGGTCTGTTATAATTACTTGCACTGGAACTTTAAACTAGTGTCACTATATCTTCTCTTCCTGCATTGTGAAAATATTTTGAGATCATTTTACTGGATTTGTAAAAGTGTTTTCATGTTGTTCATTTTGTGTTTATTTACAATAGTTACTTATTTACATATTGCTTTTATTTATTTTTTGAAGGTAATTTATATTTATAAACAAATATTTATAGAAAATAGCAACCTCCACCAATTGTTATTCATATTAATAAAGATTTTTTTAAAATAAAAACAAAGAGCCAACAAAAATCTTCTCTTGTTCTGCCTGTAGATTCCAGTTCAGCAATAAATTTGTGAATATTTACCAGACCGTAAGTACATGGGTTTCCCATTGACATGAGTGGTTAAGGTTTGGAAAACTCTTAAAGTTTTACCACTCCTCAAGACTACACACTACAAACTTAACTCTGCATCTTTGTGTTTCTGCATGTGTCTAGATTATTTTTCCCTCAGCATTTATTGTTTGGAGTATTTGGTGCAGTGCTTCATTCTAATTAAATGGGCCGGTTTGGTAAAAGTGTGAGGTTAGACTGACATTGCAAGCAGAAGTGTTCGGGTTGTCATGGTACAAAGTTGCTTGCTCCTTCCTTCTACTGAAGAGAAGTGTGTGTGTGTGAACTGCCTCCCCATTGGTCAGGTTTCCGGGTGCACAGTCTCCCTATCTCTCACCAAGCAGATTTATATGCACCTAATTTTTTCCCCTCCATCAGTCAGGCTTAGGTGCTTGCCTCACAAATGACATTGAGCTTGTAGGCACCTGTTGCTGCTCTTTGGCTTTCCTCTGCTGCCAAAAATCAAGCTTAGGTGTTTATGGCAGTGGATTTCAACCAGTGTACCATGAGAACTGTCCAAGTGTGCCATGAAATTTTGTGCAAAGGTAATGAAAATAAATGTAAAACAAACATTGTTTCATCTTAAACAAAAGTCTATCCAACCAAAATTACAGCTCATAAAACTTGTGAAAATTAATCATCAAATGAAAAGCAAGGTATCTTATTTTTATTCTAAAATGTGAATATTCTAAACACAGGTGGTCAAAGGGAAAAACTGAGATCACATGGTTTTTTTCAATTGATTTGAAACAGTAATGCATTTGATCCTTCTTTAGCTTGCTGTATACACTATGTTGCAAACCATGTTAGTAAGACTATTACCATAGTAAATGTAAGCAAATGTGACATTTTATGAGCAATCAACGCAGCTGAAAAAGTGGATGTGCCGTGGAATTCTTTGTTTCATTGAAGTGTGTCATGTTACTGAAAAGATTGTGAATCACTGGCTTATGGAATGCATATTCCATTAATGACCACCATGTTTATGAGCATAACATGCTGACATTTCAAACCCAATCCTTAAAAATTACTAAAAAATAAAACAAAACTAGCCATTACACCAAATCTTTTAAGTATCTACCTCTCTGCCAATTTGGGTATGTAGATAATATTTGTAAAGAGTGGTTAGTCAGTCAGTTACAGCCCTGTCTAGGACAAATTTGACCACACCCTACATCTGGAGATTTCTTATTTAAATCATTTAAAAAAAATCATTACATTAAGGGCGTGGCTACACTTACTAGTTATTTTGAATTAAGGAGGCTTAGTTTGAAATAACTTACTCCCCAGCCATGCAGGCATTTTGTTATATCAAATTAAGCCATTCCTTAATTTGAAATAAGGAAAGGCTAATTGATATAATAAAACCTACTTTCCCTTTGAATTAAATTAAATTCCCTTTATTAAGTCAAATTAACCCATTGCTGGCTGCCCGAAGTTTATTTTAGTCAACCTAGGGCTGGGGACAAGGGAGCCCCGCATGGCTCTCTGGTGGAAGGGAGCAGCGTGTGGCTGTCTTTTGCTGGGGAGCCATGCATGGCTCCCGTGGCTCCCTTCTCCCCAGACCCAGGGTGCTGGCAAGAAAGGAGCCACTGAGCTCCCCTCTCCAGAGAGCTCCAAGAAGCATCTGCTCTGGATCCCTGGATAGGTGAGTCCCCAGCCGGTAGGGCACCTTCCCTGCCGGCCAGCTGGGTTCCCCCATGGGGCACTTTCCCCACTGCTGACAGGGTTTCCCCACCAGGCAGCAAGGTTCCCCCACAGGGCGCTTTCCCCACTGCAGGCAGGGTTATGCAGGCCAGCAGTGAAAGCACCCTGTGCGGGAACCCTGCCAACCGGCAGGGAAAAAACCCTTTCAGCCAGGGAGTCCCCTATTTGGGGAGTGATGGGGGATCTCTTCCCTGGTACTCCCAGGACAGGGGAGCCTCCAGGGCTCCCCTCTCTGGGGAGCAAAGAGGAAGACAGCCACCAGTGGCGTCCAGGACGGGGGATCCCCGGGGAAGAAAGCACCAGCGGCTCTCTTCCCCAGGAGCTCCAAAGTCTCCTCTGTCTGGGAGTGCCGGTGGCCACTTCTCCAGGGCTCCCTTCTGCCCCAGACCTATGGAAAAGCCAACCATGGGGCCAGGGGTGGTGAGGGCGGATAAAAAGGGAAGAAAACACTATAATGACATCTCCACTTAAGCTTTCCTCTATTCTTCCACTGGCAGGCAGTAAGAAATACTACCAGGTTTGGCTCCAGCTGGCATTATAGAAATGGATGAGTCTATTGCATGTACACAGAACACACACGGGCCTTTCTATACAGAACTCCTGAGTTTCTGCCTCACTTGTGGGGACCTGTCAGACTCCCCTTCTGATCTCTGTCAGCATGGTGCCATTACAGCTCACCTACCAGGGCTTCCCTCAGGCTGCAGTTTCCTCACAGACTATCTTTAAGTGTAATTTTTGTGCAGATGACATAAGCTGACTCTATGGCACTTATCTTACCCAACACACCCTCACATGTGACTCGGGTAAGAAGCACATACAGCGGGCTCTATCCCAGCATTGACTAGGTTTTTGCCTGTTTACTGCAAAGGAGCTGGAACCAGAGGTGCTGGGAGTATGCAGCTTCAGGTAATATTTACAACTACATGCACGGTTTCCATCAGATATAGGGCTTTATAGATGTGTTCAATGGCTTTCAGAATCCCCCCTATAAAAATTGTTCCAGAATCCCCGAAGAACTCTTCCCATACAGAAAGAGATGATCTGGCTGTCACCACCACTCTCCACCTTGTGTGTGCTTTGTTACCTTAGTCTCACCTCCTAATATTCACATTACATATTTCCCGCTTTCCTCCACCAGGACTTCACTGTAGCATGGAGTACACATACCAAACTCCCATTGAAAGTAATGAGAGAATGGGGAGCATAGCTTGTGACAATGTGGGGGCTCTGGCAGTCTGCTTTCTATTCTATACAGAATGTCTTTCATATATTTGACTAAAAAATTTCAATGTGTTTCTGAAAAGGGCAGGAATAACCAGTAGGCTTTAATCAAATTAATACATGGGTGCTTCATGTGATTTTCCCTTTTTCATTTCAGTGAAAATTGTTTTCTCTTTGGATTAAAACACTTTTCCATCCTGTGATGGAAACTCCAACATAACTGCCTGCTGTAGGGGAAGAGAACCAAAAAATGAAATGTGACCATCACAGGAAGCGAAGAGGGTTAAACAAACCACAAAAGTTTCCTTGCACTAAGTCAAAAAGAAACCAAATGATTGAAAAAAAAAAACCCAAGAACTCAGCAAATAGAGTGTATACTGAATTTGGTTTTTGAAAAAAGTTCTTTGAATTATTACTACTCAGGGACATGCTTATTTAAGTTACATGGTACGACTTCTCCTCATAACCTTCTTCTGACCATACTGTAAATCACAATCATCCCTGGGGGTATTTCTCTAGTGTAAGGTACTAATTGCTCATCCTATTTTATGAATTACTCTCCATTTTTCCACCACTGTCTGCAATGCACAATCATCAGTAGGACCTGATGTTTGCATCCTCCAACTGCATCTATACCTCGGCTACAGAATGTATACAAAAATCTAGAAATGAAGAAAAAGTAAAAAGAATTTTTATTCGCCAAAAGCACATTCACTATCTCCTGTGGTTCCTCAGAAGGAAAAAAGATTTTTTCCTTTTCTTTTCCGGGAAAAAAGCTTCCTAACTTTAAGGATAGTCATACACTGAAATAGTCTAACAAGAAAGGTTGTGGAAACCCTGTAACTAGAGATATTGGAGAACAAACAAGTTAGACATACAACTGCCAGGAATGGTTTAGGTAAACCTTGTCCTTCAGCTCAGGAAGCTGGACTACATGGCCTCTTGTGGTCCTGTCCAGCTATACATTTCTATGATTCTTAAAAGAGTTCCTTTCAAATAGTTGAAACACAAAGGTTGAATTTGTTACAAGAAAGTGAATGGGGAGCCTTAGGGCTCTACCAAAATTAACACCAAAAAGAAAAAAAAAGGTTTTCATTCATTCTTCAAGTCAATCTTGTTTTTTAATTGAATTGGAAACAGTTTTCCTTTTGGTTTAAAGAACACTTCTCTACTATGATGGAACTGCACTGCAACAGTCTGCGTTAGGGCATAAGGACCAGAAAGTGAAACGTGACTGTAGAAATTGAGGAGGATTAACATAAACAGAAAATTTCTCTGTCCAAGACAAAAGAAGAATTAAAAGACGATGGAGTAGAAGAAATGGTGGACACTGAATTTGAAATTTAAAAATTTCTTTGAATTATTACAGTCCAGCAACACACTTGTTAAAAATAGTAAGATTTCCCTTCATAACCAGGACCGGATCAAGGCCCTGGAGGGTCCAGGGTTGCCCACTCTTATGCACCTGCCCCACATTGTGATGGGACACTGCCTGGAGGCAGCCCGGCCTGCCCAGAGCTGTGGGGCAGGGTCTGGGGCTGACGGGTGTCTGGGGCCTGCCCCTAAAGCCCCTGTCTTAATCTGGCGCTGTTCATAACCTGCTTATAACACCACTGTAAATGACATCCATTCACAGTCTCAAAACACATAAATAATTGCATTGTCTTGTCAGATTTGTTGAGAGTAAGCAGAGATTCCTTTTTTTCAGAAATACTTTCCAACTATAAGTTTTGATTTATTTTAATGAATTCAGGAAAGGGTAAAGGGTGAGGACTGTTGAAACTAAGGTAAAAGAAAAAATCTAGTTTTGCAAATCAACCAATATAATCCTGAATAAATTAAAAATGACACCATGTGAATTAATCAATTGCTGTGGGAGAAGAAACGCTGGGAGAGAAAACAAAAACTAATGGTGATGATAGCATGATCTCAGAGACCAGACTACAGGAATACTCTGCTTCAATGTATATCTCAGGGCACTCGCAACTCACATCTGGCTATGTCCACATGAGCCTTTTAAATCGAAACAACAAGAGTTGTTTCGATTTAAAAATAGACATGTGCAGACGACGTTTTCCTTATTTCAAAATAAGGAGCTCCCTTATTTCGAAATAAGGAAAATCATATCAAAACAATAAAACCTCTTTTGGTATTGAAATGAGGGTTATTTCGAAACTCTGGTTTGGAAATAACCCTGTCTGGCTCTGTTATATCAATATGATCAACATATCGATATAACAGTTGACCTTCCTCCCAGGGTGCATGGCATGCTGGGAGGAAGGCCTCCCCCCCGCACCCTGCCAGGGACCTGATCAGCCCCCTGGCCAGGGTGCTGAGGGAAGGTGCAGGGGGTCTCAGGGGAGCAGCGGAGGTGAGAGCCACCTCTCCGCAGTCCCTGGCAGCTCAGGCAGGAGTCGGCTCCCCGTGCCCCGGGGGCTCAGAGCCTGCAGCCCCGGCAGCACAGGTGGGAGCCAGCTCTCACCTGCACTGCTGGGGCTGTAGGCTCTGAGACCTGGGGGCACGGGGAGCCGGTTCCCACCTGCGCTGCTGGGGCTGCAGCCACCAAGGCCCGGTGGCACGGGGAGCCAGCTCCCACCTGCGCTGCTGGGGCTGTAGGATCTGAGCTTGGTGGCAGGTCCAGCCAGATCCCGCATGGCCCACCCTGATGGAGTGCCCCATGGTCTCTCCCCAGCTGCCCCACCAGCAGAGGAGGATGCAGGGCAGGGGGATCCCTACCCGGGGGGCTGTTTTCCCCTGCCTGGCTCTCCAGGTGAGAGCCAGGCAGGGGATTGGGTGGCAACATGGCCTGTCCAGACTTGCTATTTTTCCTTAATTTGATTTAAGTTAAATTGAATGAAGGGGTTTATTTTGAATTAATTTATTTTGAAATAAGCATTTAGGTGTGAACATAGCCTCTAAGCCAGTGATACTCAGACAGTGATATAAAAGCCACAAGTGGCTCTTTCATGTGTTTCCTGTGGCTCTTCACAACACATGGTATTGAAATACTGTGTGATTTAATTATTAACTAATCTGAAGTATTAACCAGTCAGGATGCTTTTACTAAATTATTTACAAATTATCAACTTGCATTGCTACTAACTTATTTACAATGAGAATAATATATATTAGATAAAAAATTAAATATTTCCTCCATCATATATTTGAAATACAACTAGTGCTATAGAAAATGCAACAACGAATTCGTACAACTGTAGTTTTTCAGGTAACATTTGTCACTAATTTGGCTTCAGAACCAGTGAGGTCTGAGTGTCACTGGCCTAGATACAAAAGTTCTGCAACAGGCAAACTGTAGTCCCTTAACTAGAGGGAAAGTCTTTGCTGTGTTAATTGAGAGGTTAACATGCACTGCAGTGACAGTTACAGGTAGAAGGGTTATAACAAATCGACCATTATTTGTATTACAGTTCCCTGGGGCCCTGTCCGTGTTTGGGCACATTATTATGGGTGTACTACAAACACAGAGCAAAAGAATGCCAAGAGGACTTCACTGTCTTTAGCAAAAATCCTCACTGAAACTCCCCAGGATAGAAATTCCAGAGTCAGATTTCAACAAAAACTCTACCTGCCAATCAAGAGGTTGAAAACATGTTTGGAAGGAAATACGGATGGAGAAGAAATTAACCAACCCAGTAAGAAAAGGCACCTCAGTTCACCAGATCAAGAGTGAGAAAGTACTTCCAGGGGACAGACACTTTTCTGGAAGAAAAGTGCTGAACAGAGAGACTTCAGGTGGTCCAACAAATTCTCAAGTCTGCAGCATCCCTGAATGAGAATGCCTAGGTGTCAATTCAAGAAATCTTTCAAAACTTTTTCTATGTCTTTTGCAAAAATATCTCCCCTGCTGTTTGAGGACAAAGTCCTATTCATAGATTCCAACATAGACTCATCAGGACCTTGCACATCTGGAAAAATGTTTTGTTGCAATGATAGAAAGGAGTACTATTCAACTAGGATTGACAGACATACAGCTTACCAGAATGAAAGTAAAGAAATACTAATTATTTCATAATAAGCAAGCAGTTCAGCCTCAGTGCCATCAAGAGAATTCAGGTAGAATTCAGAAGTTTTCAAATTTGCACATTTCCAAATCTGAAGTCTCCTGAGACCAACTTGGCCAAACTGGTTTCCTAACTCAGGTAACCCTATTGAGCGTAACCCTGGTGTTGTCACAGTGTAGTTGTTAATGTTAAGTACTCTCCATTGTCCTCAGTCTAGTGTGTACCTGCTATATGTCCTGTTTACCTGTCCAACAATGACACTCAAAGCCAAGAGTAAAAGCAGGGTCAAACCTGAGGTTAGGAGTAGCCAAAGAACTTAGTCAGTTCCAGACCAAGGAAAATATGTAGGCCAAGGTCACAGTCCAAGTCAATATTCAGGGTCTGAATCAAGAGGTGAAGCCCAAACAGCCTGATGCCAAGCCAGAAGCTTCAGAGCATAAAAAAGGAACATCTATGGTAACTACTGTGTTATTTGGAATCTTCCTGGAATAGCCCTTGGGTTTATGTAGGAGAGGGAACCAACCAGTAGCTATTAGGCTTCTGCCTGTTACACCCTTAATGCAGAACTTCCTATAGCTGATGACCACAGCAGACCATAAGAGGTGGAGAGCAGGTTGGTTATAGCCGCTGCTGGGTGGCAGAAAGAAAATGTAAACTGCCTTGTGGCTCTAAAACCTGAGTCTTAGAGCCACAGGGCCTTACACAGCCTGATGGATACACAGAGAAAGAGAACTCCCATGATATAGCAATTTCATAATGAGAACTTGAAAATGTTGACTAGAATTAATGTCATACAGAGAGAACTCCTGAGTCATTACATCACAAGCAGTGTTTCTTAAGAGTTATCAGTCACTAATAATGCTGCCAAAGACAAATTTCAGCCACAGCCTAAAAATTTGATACTTATTAAAATTTATGAACAGGTATGGCCCTTTGTAAACATTTTCAGAAATATCTATCCATAGGAGGTGTGCTAGAAAAGAGCATACATGTAAAAGAGTACAGTAAGTTCTTGTGAAACTACATGTGTTAAAGAGAATTCTCTCCAGAAAAGTTTGTGCAACCATCTTGAAAGTAGTGTTGAATTTGAAGGCAAGCAGCCAGGGAAAAGACATAATAGAACTGATTCAGATAATTCATTAGGCTGAACAAGTAGTAAACCATGAACAGGGAAAAGTCAAGGCGAAAGATGTGATGAGAAGGTCTTGAGTAAACAGATAAATGAATGTCTTCAAATAGATCGAGAATCCTGTGACACCCTAGAGAATAACTAATTTGTTTGGCCAGTTTGTTAGTCTTTAAGATATCACAGGACTCTTGTTGTTTTTGCGGTACCCAGATTAACACATTGACCTCTTGGAACTTGTCTTCAAATATATCATTTAAAATAAACACATTAACAAAAACTGAATTTAGTTACAGATTATTTGCAATTAGGAAAAGGGGATAAATTAATCTCTAATTACACAGTCAAATAATGGTGTTTGACACACAGAGCAAAAAAGAGAATCCCAAGAAAATGTTCTGCTATTTTCCACTGAAATTTAAATATGCAGTATTTTATTTAATTCTCCCAAATATTTCACCCAGCTGAGTCTAGATCTAACCTTTCCAGAAAACAGGCTAGCTGCTGATGCTTATATGCTGAAAAACAACATGTCTTTGCTTCCATTGCTTTCTTAATTTAACTTTTCTTGTTAAAATTCTGATTTTTAATTTTTTTTCTCTCATAGAATATTTTCTCCTGAAGTCTCAACTTGCCAAGAAATGTATACTAAGAACTCCCATGAGAGACTGTAGTACACAGCCTATGAAAAGTTTGGTTCCTGTATATGTTCTACTTATGTATATCAACTCCAGTCTTTCAAATTAAACTTCCAAATAATTAAGACACAAATTATACATTATGACTAAAGAAAGCAGCTGAGCAGATGGGGAAGGGAGATATATCAGAATTTTCTTTTGTTGCTTTCCGTGGTTTTTGTAACAATTATTTTCAGTTTTTGGATTCAGAACCATTCCTCGCCATTGATGGAAACTCCAATACAACAGCCTCTTGCTGTGGTATGAAAAGCTGAAAGTGAAACGCAGGCTGGCTCAACACGGTAAGTGAGGTAAGCATTGCAGGGGGGTGCCGACATTTGAAGGGCACCGAAATGGAGACTGCGCTGCTAGGCTGTTGCGCTGCACTACTGACGTCACTCGTCTGCCTGGGCGTAATCGATTTGTCATCTGCTGCGCTGCAGGGGGGCG
This sequence comes from Podocnemis expansa, assembly GCA_007922195.1. NCBI lineage: Eukaryota > Metazoa > Chordata > Testudines > Podocnemididae > Podocnemis > Podocnemis expansa. The sequence continues at coordinate 45,811 of ML681995.1, read as the reverse complement.
CCAGAAATCCTGGCACCAGAGCTGGTAGAATGTATTAGAGAGTGTGAAGTTCATTCTACAGACCGCTCAAGTTCACTCTTCAAACCCTTCCCCCAAAAGAAATAAAGGACAAAGTTTGAATGGGAAAGGTCAGACACCTTTGAAACCGTACACCTCATTCATTTATGCTAATCTCTCTGGCACATTTATTATCAGCCACACAATCAGGTTGGACAGCTCTTTTCTCTGTCACCACATTGCATCGTTGGGACTTATTCAGATGCACCCTAAAAGATATCATGGTCACAACCTTCAACTGTACTTATTTCTCATGTTTTCGCAGCTGCTAACAAGTTCTTAAGTAAAACTCCCAGTTTCTCAATGTCCTGAGTCTATCCCCTGGTAATCCCTACACAGTTTTTCCTCTCTCATTTTTAAAATGGGCAAGAAATTTCATGAGATTAATAGATAACTCTATCTGACCCCAGTTTTCTACAGGAATACTTTCTATGACTTATTGTCACATATTAAGAGGTTCCTACAGTACTGCTCCCTCTCAAATATCAAAAGACAAGAATCAAATTAAAAAAACCCAAGGAGTCATGTGGCACTTAAAGACTAACAGATTTATTTTTCGCATGAGCTTTCGTGGGAGAAAATCTCATGTCATCAGATGCTTCAAAGATGGGTGAACTTACCTGACAAAGTGGGATTTTCTCCCAGGAAAGCTCATGTGAAAAATAAATCTGTTAGTCTTAAAGTGCCACACAACTCCTTGTTTTTTTTTTGCTGGACTAGACTAACACAGCTATCCCTTTGGAAATTGACAGGATGCAAGGAATCAAATAGCTAGACTAGAGTACGGCAGGGTTTTATGATTCTGTGAGCTGCGCAAGATACAGAAATTTTTCCATCTGCTGGCAAAGTATAGAAACAGCAGCTCTACACAGCACTTCACTTTTGTCGTATGTGGGGTACAGTTCTGCAGTAGTTGGCTACCCCCATTTCACTCCCCCCCCATACTGCAAAAAATTATTGTTATCACTTAACTGCATGGATAGATTTTCTATGGTGACAGATATTCATATTTGATGAACAGTGCTAGATACAGATACTTAGGAATAGATAGAAAGGTCACTGCTCAAACTTGTAACTGGACCACACTGGTAATAATCATGCTCTTTTTACACCTAATATTTTCTTCATCTGATCAGGCCAATGGGGAACTAAGAAATATTGGGGTTCATTAAAATTTAAAAATTCACAGTATTCACAGTGGTTTTGTTCTTCTGATGGTTTGTTCACTTCAACTAAACAAAAAGAAGGAAAGTGAAAGTAAAAATCTGAAACAGGGAAAACTTTGAAAATTAGAAAGTGATGAAAGAAAACCCTTCTACAGAATATTTAATTTCAGAGACATGGGTACAAAAACACAGAATTCAACGAAAGACCTTGAACAGGGATCAGTTGCTCAATTTCTACACTAAGACAAGGAATTTAAGATGATAACCAGGTGTCTGCTTCAGTTTTGCCTTTTGTTGCTTTTCTCCATTGAAATCTCAGGTCTGGACTGTAGCAAGCTTCATACTTTACAAACTAAACTAAACAGCAGGAGTTTAGCATATCTGGAGAAAATGGGTGGAGATTTTCCCTTCCAATGTATAGAAGAAAGGACATCTTTCAAGCCCAGAGATATTCGCAAGATCCAACTGTCCCAGCAAGAGAATGCCAAGGTCGCTATCCAAGAGATCCTCCAAGAGCTCTTCCGTATCTTCGACAACAACATCACCCAAGCTGCCTGGAATGAGACTTACATAAAGGAATTCCAGAATGGACTTCACCTCCAGATTGAGACACTGAAGACTTGTCTGAGTGCTGAGATGGAAAAGAAGATAACCCACCAAGGCAATGAGAACCTCCTGCTCACCATGCTGAAACTGAAGAGATACTTCCAGACAATAAATGGCTTTCTGATAGAAAAACAATTTAGCCTGTGTGCCTGGGAGATCATCCGTTGGGAAATATTCAGATGTTTTCCAGTTCTCGACATACTCACAAAAAGGCTTGAAAGCTAAGGTACCAAATATTCATTTTTCCTAGAAAAACTAAAATATTATAATTTGAATCAAACAGATGAAGGGAGATGGGTGATAGTTTTATAACTCTCTTTACACAGGGCCCAATCTTTCTTCTGTAGTAATTTCATCCATACAGGTATTTCAAATTCATGTTAATAAATCCTTTTTAGAGTAGCATGTAGTTTAGTGCTTCTTTACCACTGACACAATAATCTTTATGAAAAATATATAATAATTGACAAAATAGCTCCTAAGTGATTCAAGTGATAGAAGCGATTACTAACCATACCAGATACCATCCCATACTAAATATAGCTTTGCCCAGTAAATGTCTAAGTTGAGGAAAAGAACAGCTATGTGGCCACTTTGAAAAAATGCCTAGGAAAACAGCATTCCAACTAGGACACCAGAAGACTCAGGGTCTATTTCTATACACTTCTATCCCAGCATCAAATTCTGCCAGTTACTTCTGCACACAGGGGCAGACATGGGTACTTATTCCACTTTGTTCTTTCTGTTTAGCCCATCATTTTGATAGCTATAATAAAGAAATTATAACAGGATCATAAGTGCTTCAAGGCTCAGGATTTATGATGTGATATGTAGTTAGAAAAATATGGTCTATTTTTGACATTCGAAAGGCTACATGTTTGAACTATTCCCCTTTTTCATTTCAGCATGTGATGCTTCAAGTAATCATCCTATGAAAACAGCTGATTGAAACTGCATGTCAACTGGAGTCCTTCATCTCTAGATTGCTTCAACTAGCCGTCCTTTCAGACTCATCAATTCATCTTGCATTAAACAAAGGACTAAACACCTACAAAACACCAATAATTTAAATACTCCTTTTCATTACCAGATTGATTTACTCAAATAAGTAAAGGTAAAACAAAAGATTATGAAAATATTATGCCATATGTCAAAAAGCAACATAGATTTGAACTGGAGGAGGAAAATCTTATGATTTCCTATTCCTCGCTGAAGTTACGTTTGTTCTGAATTTCTTTGGGCTGCTCCTAAAAATGAATTTCACCTCTGAGCTGTAACAGGCTTTGCTTCAGCATAATGAATGTGAACCAGAATAAGTTCCAAACAAAATGGAAGGTAAATTTTCCTGTAAAGTGTCATGTGGCTCCAAAAGGTTTTCAAACCCAGAAAGACTCAAAACGAGACTGCCAAAATGGCTGTTTCTAAGATCCTCAAACTGATTTTCTGCAATTCATGCCAAATTCCCTGCAAGCTGCCTGGAATGACCATCCCATTCAAAGATTCTAACATCACCTCATAAGGATGTGGAGCACTGTGAGTTCTGCTTCGCTGCAAGCAAGAATATCCCATATTTTGGAATGTTAAACTACTGTGACTATATATTTTCTTCCATAATATTCTCAGATTATTTGACTGGATTTGTAACAGTCCTGGGGTGTTGGTCCACTATTTTTTTATTTACATTATTTATTTACTGCTTTTATTTATCTTTTTCATGGGTTGTTTATAATATTTATAAATAAATATTTATTTATATAAAATAGCAGCCAATAGCAGTGGTGATGTGTATTCATAAATCATTTAAAAAGCCCACCCATTTGAAATCTTTTTTTGTTTTGCAGGAAGATTTCAGTTCAGTAAAGGACTTGTAAACATTTAGCTGACTTTAAGTACATGAGCCTCATGTTCACATGCAAAAGTACTTTGGGAACATAAGCCCCGATTTAGTAACAACTTCAAAGGAAAATGGGACTGTAATTAGATTTACCACTTGCAGATGGGTAGTCACACATGACCTGCTGAATGGGCGCCTCCTGGTGATGTTCTGGGGAACTGCTCAAGTGGTTATCCCTTATGGCGGCCTCAGTTCCATCTTGTCCCACTTTCTAGCCTGGACCTCAGCCCTGCACCTGAATCCCTTTCAATTCAGGCCCTCTTTCAGGGCTAAGTCTAGTTCAGGCCAGCACTTTGTGTCAGTGACTTCCAGGACAATCACCATGGTCTGGGAAGGCAGAAGGGACCGGTGCCATCCACTTTTCCAGGACCCAGCCCAGGGACCCTATGCACCATTCTGTCACCACCTCAGACACCACTCCAGCAAAACAGGCCTCCTGGGCAGTATCCACAGCTCCCCCCAGATACCTTCTTTCCCTTTTATCAAGGAGGCACCCTGAAGTGAGCTGTCCCTGGTCCTAGCTTCCACAGCTAGGCCTCCAGCACACCATTCATCTACAAAGGCCTGAGGAACAGGGCCTAGAGCAAAGCTCAGCTCTATTATATACCAAGCTCCCAGGTCTCAACTGGCTCTGCAGCTGCCTGCTCCCATTGGGTATGCCCTTCTGCAGGGCTTTTAACCCCTTTCTTGCCAGTGCAGGAAAATCACTCCACTACACTGCGCCAACAGACCACACAACACAACCTCAGCTCAATACCTTTTGCATGTCTGCTCATTACCGGATTTTTTTTTCCCCAGCACATGCAGTTGTGGGTATTTGCAGGAGAAGATAGTTGTGATGAAAAAGTTGTTCAGTAAATCTAATTAAAGGGGTGATGGAGAGACTAGGACAAAGTTGCTTGACCATATGTTCCAGTAATGTGATGTTTGTGTGAACTACCTCAACATCAGTCAGATGTTCATGTGCTCAGAGTCCCTATACTCCACCAAGTTTTGTATAGGTTTAATTTTCAAACTCCATTAGTCAGGCTTGGATATACTTGCCTAAAAATGGCATCAATTAAGCGTGTATGTAACCAACTCCTCCTGTCAGTGAGGTTTGGGGCTAACCCTTTTGCTGTTTCCAAATGAACCTGATGTACTAAAGGAGTGTGTGTTTCACCAACAGCCTGGGAGCATAGTGAATTAAAATTTTAGTTGTAATACGAATAATGACTAAAAAATACCCTAAACCCAATAATTAAACATTAACTAAAACAAAAAAAAAAAAATCCAAGCCATTAGACCTTATCTACGAAAGACCTACCCCACTTTAAAGTCTCAGTAGGCTGAGAGTATTCTGAAGATTAATTCCTCTGTTATAGGAGTACTGAGGATAAATTTAAGCGAGAACCTAAATATGAATATTTCTATTTAAAAAACTTATTAAAAGAAATAAAAAATTTACTAAATTAACTGTTCAAATAGCAGAAAAACAAGCAGGGTGTGAATTCTCATTGGCAACCTGTCTTTAGGGAAAAAAAATCAGGAATATATGCTCATTGGAAATTCCTTTTTATCATGCAACCCAAACTATGAAGTTGCAATGCTTCAAAATCAACACATGGTACCATTACAAAGGCCTTTGCTTGTCTTATCTCAGGAATTTTCAAACAATTCTTGTGGGCCTAATCATGTAAAAATTGTTCTATTGCTTATTTGCCATTCCATTTGAAATCAGGTGACATTTCTGTGGCTGATGCAAGAAATACTTACACAGAGAGATAATACTAGGAATTCATTTATATAATTTCAGGACTGTAGGAACGACTAGTTATCTGAAGGCTACTTGCCACACTCCATGTACCAAAAATGGATTATGAAACCCAGAAGGGGACCTGCTGGTTGAGAGAAATGCACAAGGAGTTAAGACGAGTTATTGTGCAATTGTTTTCAATAGGTGTGACTGTTAGCAGTAGTTCTTTCTTGTCCAGTTTCTCTGCTTTCATTCCTTCACTGGTGTGGTTGAAGCCCCCAATTTATATTGACCAAAAACAAACAACAAAAAATTACATGAAAATAAGAGCAGAAAAAGTTGGTAAGAAGAGGTCATGGATTATAAAAAAGATTTGTTCACAACTTCAAAAATATATCCCCATAATTCAGTGGGATATGGCAGTTATATTACACCCAGGACCAATACAAATGCTTATTGAAAGTCTACCTGTAGGATGCTAAGGGGAACTCCTGCCACTCATTCCATCACTTGCTTTATCACATATGGTACGTGGAAGAATCCACTAATTTAGTTAAGACGTCATTTAAAGGTATCTATCATCTTTGATTCTAGGTCTCTCTTTATGAAAACCAAGCATGGGAGGATCAAAAGGAAAAACAAACATTACTAATACATCCTCACAAAAGAAACAAGAAGTTGTGGGGCACTTTAACAGATTTATTTTTCTCATGAGCTTTCGTGGGAGAAAATCCCACTTCATCAGATGCTTCGAAGATGGGTGAACTTACAGATTGGAATAAAAATAAATCCAGGGGGGTGTAAAACATAGGATCGGGTCATACAGTAACAGCAAATCAGAGCAGTTGTTAGGTTCAAACCCTGGGAAGTCTGAAGTCAAATTACCTTTTGTAATGGGAAAAGAACCTATAGTCTCGATTCAATCCTGCTTTCACAGAATCTAATTCACATATTAATTCGAGTTCAGCTGTTTCTCTTTCAAGTCTTGATGTCCCAGTCACATCTCTGACAATGGTCGTTAACAAATCATTTACTGAATGATCAGAAAGATGGAAGTGCTCAGCAACTGGTTTCTTTGTTTTGTGATTTCTGATATCAGCTCTATGTTCATTTATTCTTTTGCACAGGCATCGTCCTGTTTGTCCAATGTATAAGGTGTTAGGGCATTTCTGGCACATGATGGCATAGATCACATTAGTAGATGAGCAGGTAAATGAGCCCTCTGATTTGCTGTTACTGTATGACCTGATCCTATGTTTTACACCCCCGTGCATTTATTTTCATTCCATTCTGTAAGTTCACCCATCTTTGAAAC
>ML681995.1:0-19038 GCA_007922195.1 Podocnemis expansa | reverse complement strand
GTTTCAAAGATGGGTGAACTTACAGAATGGAATGAAAATAAATGCACAGGGGTGTAAAACATAGGATCAGGTCATACAGTAACAGCAAATCCAAGGGCTCGTTTACCTGCTCATCTACTAATGTGATCTATGCCATCATGTGCCAGAAAAGCCCCAACACCTTATACATTGGACAAACAAGATGATCGCTGCGCAAAAGAATAAATGAACACAGAGCTGATATCAGAAATCACAAAACAAAGAAACAAGTTGCTGACCACTTCCATCTTTCTAATCACTCGATAAATGATTTGTTAATGACCGTTGTCAGAGATGTGACTGGGACATCAAGACTTCAAAGAGAAACAGCTGAACTCAAATTAATATGTGAATTAGATTCTGTGAAAGCAGTACTGAATTGAGACTATAGGTTCTTTTCCCATTAGAAAAGGTAATTTGACTTCAGGCTTCCCAGGGTTTGAACCTAACAGCTGCTCTGATTTGCTGTTACTGTATGACCCAATTCTATGTTTTACACCTCCTTGCATTTATTTTCATTCCATTCTGTAAGTTCACCCATCTTCGAAGCATCTGACAAAGTGTGATTTTTCTCCCACGAAAGCTCATGCGAAAAATAAATCTTTCAGGCTATGTCCACACGTAGGGTGTTCTTTCGAAATAAATTATATCAAAACAAGTCATTTTGAAATTAAGCCCTTATTTCAAAATGACTTAATTCAAAATAACCTAAAACCAAATTGAAATAAGGAAAAAGCAGGAATCGAAGTGGCATGTCCAGACAGTGGACTTGCTATTTCGCTTTAGAGGAAGGGCACCATGGGAGGTGTGGCAACACGGGCCATGTCGGCAGCCATGTTGCCAGCCAATCCTATAAAAGCTGGCCCCAACCTCACTTCCTTGTCCATTCTGGCTAGCAGGACTCTGCAAGCAACAGACATGGACACTGCCCAGCTGCCCAGCCAGCGCCGTGCAATGAACAGCCTTCTGCCCGCCTGCAGAGTGTCCTGCTGATGTGGGATGCTCTGCTTGCAGACCCAGATGGTGCCCAGCCTGTGCCCCCATTCTCCCACAGCCAGCCCCCACCCATCCACCTGCACTGTGACCTGCCCCCAATAAAACCACTCAAAACCAAGAATAAGTTTCAAACATTTATTAACAAAACAGGGGTTGGGGCAGGGAAGGGCTGGGGAAGGTTATAGGATGGGGCAATGTGGGGGCGGTCTGGGGGGGGCCAGCACCTTAGAAGGGGGAGATTGGGGGGAGGGAGTGGGGGAGTCTGGGTGGCATGGGAGAACTTTGGCAGGGCCTGTGGGGGGGGGCCAGGGGTAGTAGTGTTCCCCGGCCCTGCCCACGGCCGCCCTGGCTCCAGGGGCGCGTTCGGGGAAGGCCAGGCAGTGGACCCCCTGCAGCTGCTGGAGGGGCCGTCTGTTCCACCAGATGGCGGAGGCTGGTGGTAATCGCCTTGACCACAGTGGGCAGGCAGTCGCAGAGGCACTCAAAGGCCTGCGCCTGGTGCTCCAGGGCAGCAACCACCTGGTCATCTGCGGCTGCCGCCTGCTGCAGCAGGTGGAGGGCAGAGTCCTGCAGCCCGGCTTGGTCCTGGCGCCAGGCCTGGGTGGACGCCTCAGTCCACTGCCCCAGCTCCTCCAGGCTCTTGAGGATCTTGCCTCACATCCTGGGGGCCCTCCTCCTCTGCTGTGGTGCCTCGGGCTGAGGTGTCAGGCAAGTGGTGTGGCACGGCAGGCGGCTGGGCGACCTGCTGGAGGGAAGCAGAAAACACAGTTGGCCCCTGCTGCCTGTCTCCAGCACCACCTCTGCCCTGACGGTCAGCAGGACTCAGGATCCTGTGGGACACTGCCCTGGGGTAGAGTTACTGGATCCCAAAGCCATGAAAGGAGGCCATGAAAGTAGAAAAAGGAGGACACATAGGAGAAAATGTAGTATGGATGTGATATTCTTTGGTGTTTAGGGGGCCCTGGAACACTTTCCTGTACAAATAAGTATTCTACGGCATTCCAGGATACTTCAACCCCTACAGTAAAAAGCCTGACAAAATCCTGTATTTAAACTGCCTGCCAGACTGAGAATCTGAGGATGAACAGAAGCACAGGAAGGTAAAAAGGGGACCATGTTCTCCTTTTGCGTGACATCTGGTAACCGTATCCTGGAGGCACACATGCTAGCGGTGCCCACAATGGTGAGCTGGACTCACCCATGCCTTGCTCTAGGGGGTCTCCCAAGGCCACCTGCCTGTGGCGAGGCCTGCATGCTCTCCCCCTTGCCCAAGATGCGGCTGCATCTTTGACACCCAGCCCCTGTTAAACACCTCCAGGCACACAGGGGCCTGTGACCCTGGTGCCACCTGTCTCTCAGGTACCCGTGGCCGTGGGAGCACCTCTGCACCCGCCGACCCTATGCCCTACCGGCCCCTGTGCCCCCTCACTGCCCGTGACCTGGACAGGCCTGGCCCTGCGTGCCTCTGCGGGAGGGGAATACTCACCCACAGGGGCTCCAGAAGTCCTGTGTGATGTCCCCATGTCCGTGTTGGACTCTGCAGGGGCTGGGATGGTGTCAGACCCCTGCTCCTCTGTGCTGCTCCCTCCATCGGGGCCAGGGAACAGCTCCTGGGTCCCGGGTGTGGCCTCTGCCACTGGTGGTGGTGCAGCAGGAGGCTCCTCGACGGAGACTTCGGACCCCATGTCTGCAGCCTCCGGGCCAGAGGATGAGCTGTGGCGCGTCCTGGTGTCGACAGCCTCATTTGGCAGGCCACTGGCCTCCGGCCCCAGGAAGGCAAGGAGCTCATCATAGAAGGGGCAGGTAGAAGTGCTACCTGCCCCCGGCACTCCCGGCCTCCCTGGTCCAGCCATGGTCCTGCCTGAGGGCCTTTATTTTCGAGCACACCTGCTCTGTGGTGCGCTCATGGCCCTCAGCAGACAGCGCCGTGGCGATGTCCACGTATATGTCCCAGTTCCGGTGGCTCGCCCAGAACTGGGACATGATATCCTCCCTCCTCCAAATGCTGAGGAGGCAGTGGACCTCCTCAGGTGTCCAGATGGGGGCACAGCGTCGCCCCCCCTGGGGCATTGGTGGCACGTGCTGCCATGCCTGGACAGGGCTCTGGCCACACTGGCAGGCATGTGCGGGAAGGGACTTCTTGCTTCCTTTGGGTGCTGTGCACCCTGGGAAGAAGGTCAGGACAGTTATTTTTAAACAACGCTTGTTTCAAAATAACATGTCTGAAAGACAGTTATTTTGAAACGACTCATTTCAAAGTAATCATCATTTTGAAACAGCATGTCCCAACGGCGTTATTTCAAAACAAGTCATTTTGAAACAACCATCATTTCGAAACGGAAGAGGTATAAGCCATTTCAAAACGACGGCTCTTGTTTTGCAATGATGGAGCCCGTCATTTTGAAACAAGAAAATGTCATGTGGACATTCAGGTTTTTATTTCGAAACAACCAGTGTTGTGGATATATCCCTAGTCTTTAAGTGACACATGACTCTTTGGGTTTTTTTCCGGGTTGGTTAATTTCTTCTCCATCTGTGCTTCCAAACATGCCTGTAACCTCTTGATTGGCAGGTAGAGTCTGTATCAAAATCTGACTCTGGAACTCCCATCCCAGGTAGTTTTGGTGAGGATTTTGTTAAAGAAAGAAAAGTCCTCTTGGCATTCTTTTGTTCACTGTTTTGTTGTTGCTGGACTAGACTAACACAGCTATCACTTTGGAAATTGACAAGAAATCAAAGGAGCCTCACTTAACCAGATTGTTGTCAGGCCCTCCCCTCGTCAGGGTGAGGCAAGCAATCCATTCGCAAATTCAGGCCTTCAACCCTGGCTGGGGTAAGGCAAGCAAACAGATAGCAAGTTCGGGCCTTCAACCCCGGCTGGGGGTAAGGCAAGCAAACAGATAGCAAGTTCAGGCCTTCAACCCCGGCTGGGGGTAAGGCAAGCAAACAGATAGCAAGTTTGGGCCTTCAACCCCGGCTGGGGGTAAGGCAAATACACAGTCAGTGTGGCGGGTAGCAGGGAAGGGAAGGGGAACGCAGGCCCGCCCACTCCACTGCGTTCCAGCCCAGGGCCCTAGCAGTGGCCACGCAAAGGGCCACTGTGCCAGTGGGGCTCCTGCCGAAACGCACCAACTTACAATTGTCCCTGGGCTACTTCCTTCCCTTGCCCGGCGAGACCTGGGGCATGCCATCCTCGTGATCCTCCGGATAGGACCCCCAAGGCATACCCGTCAGGCCCTCGCTATCTTCGGGAGGCAAGGCTGGAAACTTGGCCCCCTCGGCCAACGGCAGCTCCTCCAGGTCACACAAGTCCGGAAGGGCGGGCTCGCTGGTTCTCAGCAGAAGGGAGCTCCTCCAGGTCCTCCCCAGCGTCGGGCTGGTCCACAGGGCTCAGGCTCTCTGGAGAGGGGAGCTCGTCAAGGTCCTCCCCAGGAGGAGTCTTCTCCAGGGGTACAGTTGCCCAAGGATCCTCGCTCTGACCCTTTGCGGGTGGGAAATCTGGTCGCCTGTCAGCCTCCCCTCCTCCCAGTGGAGGGAGGTCTGCCAGGAGTGGAAGCCGCCTCCCTCTGGGTTCCCTCCATGGCTGCCTGGTCCACTCCCTTTTATAGTCCTCCTGCTCCCGGTGCCCTCCCCTTTGGTTCCGTCCCCGGCCGCTCTGCCGGGTCTCCTCTGGCCAGTAGGGGGAGTGCGGGCGCCCAGCTGCCTCTCTGCAGCTGCCTAACTGCTCCCCTCTGCTACACAGATCAAAAGTGAAAAAGTACTTCCCAGGGATAGATACTCTTCTGGAAGAAGAGCAATATAGTTTGTGTGCATGGAGATCATTTGCATGGAAATACCCAGATGTTTTCTACTTTTTGACAGACTCAGTAAAAGACTTAAGAGTAAAGTACAATACATAACTTTCCCTGGATGAACTAAATTATCATGGATGAACAAAAGATATATCAGGTGACCTCAAGAAATTCTCAAGTCCACAGAGTCCCTAAACGAGAATGCCTAGGTGGTAATTCAAGAAATCTTCCAACATATCTCCTATGTCTTTTGCAAAAATATCTCCCACACTGCCTGAGGACAAAAAGTTCTATTCAGAGATTCCAACATAGACTCATCAGAAACTTGGGCATCTGGAGACATGTTTTGTTGCAATAATGGAAAGAAAGACTATTCTTCTAAGATGGATAGATGTATAGCTGATCAGAAAAATACACACAGAAAAAAGGAAAAACCTTGAATGTAGACTAGCTCCCTGAAAATCCACAGATGTCTGCATTATATCTGTACCGGCGGATCTGATGTGGATATCCACAGAGCATGTCCTGTGAATGTAGATTGGCTGCAGATGCCTGTATTTGTAAGTGCACAGGGCTCTACAGATGCATAGAGCCTTGCAAATCTGTGGATATCCGCACTGGATCTGCTTTCATGGATGCAATGTGGATAGCCATGGACCATTTCCTTTGCATGTAGCTCTACTTCAATGGTGAAAAATCAGTCACAATTGAAACTGTACATTTCTTTCATTTATATTGATGTCTGTAGTATATTTATTACCAGTCACACAATCTTTCTGGACAACTCACTTCCATGTCACAACACTACATCACCAAGTCCTATTCAAACATGCCCAACATGGTCACTGTAGGAAAGAGTTAATTTGAGCACTTGGCCTTTATGATACCTGCTATGGTAATGGGGTTGCTATGGGCAAACCTTGCTGTCCTGTAAATAAGATTCTAATTAAAAGTTATGTTTCTTTCCTTCTTCTCTCTATTGTCCCCTCCTACATAAGATCCTGGATGGGAACCTTGCTTATCACCTTTCTTCCCTTTTCCTTCTGCTTGTTAAAAGCTGTGAAGTAAAATCTGTTTTTCTGTAGAAAATAATGAGTTTGAAGGGATAGTGTTTGCAATACATGTCAAACCTGTAAACACTGAAGAGGGGTGGGGCTAATTATACTCATATATATAATATAATTTTATATATATAATATATAATGAATATTAATTAATAAGGTGTTGATGTAACCTAATAAGGGTCTCCAGGGCGTCACTGAAAATGTAAGCTTTCACATATTTTTAAGAGTAAAAGGATTGTAATGGCCCCCTCCTCCTTGCTCACTCCTGGCATTGATGTGGAATGAGTAGGCAATAAAGGGTAACATTTGAGCCAATCTGCCTCTGAGACAACCTGGTTTTTAGTTCTAACACCTGGAGTCATGAACAGGATCCCAGGGGAGAAAAGTCTCTGATCGCCACCTCTTGCCATGGATATGGGATAATCTAACCAGGCCTTTTATGATATACATGGTTAGGAAGTATAACCTGTTGGTTGGGAAATAGGGGGTACTTATGATGGTCCCTCTGGGAGTGTCAGAATTGGCCAACCATCCAGAGGTGGGCAGAAGCATTCCTCACGTCCAAGTCTATTTTGGTGCAGGCTCTGTAAGGGCTGGTCAGCTTTATTAGGGATGTTATAAATCTTAGGAACAAGGTTGTAACTTTGAAGTAAATTACTGAGAAACAGAGCACAGTTAATTGCCATAGTATGCTGGCTGTTAGATCAGTCAGCAGTGGCATGGAAGATTTTGATCATCTTAAGTTAGAGAAGCTGGCCCTAAAGGGTCCAGTAGATGCCTTAAAGCAAGTTTCAGTTACTCCTCCCCATGTGTCCTCCCCTTTCCCATCTCTCTTATGTGTTTTCTAAAACAAAGCAGCTGAGTCCCAACATTTTGATATAAAGGAATGTTGTTGCTGCTTGTCTGCTCTTTTAAAGGATTTCATAGAACTATTTCTTAGAACATGACACTTTGGGTTTTTTTAATGTTAATGGAAGGACCTTTGAATACACTTTGGCTGTGAAAAGTTTTTGACAAAGCGCAGACTAAGGCAGCTTTATTGCAAAGATTGTACTTGGTGACTCAAGTTTTACAAGCATAATATGCCAGCTTAAGAATGCATAAAAATTAGTGCAGTGAAAACAGTGACTAAGAAAAACAGCAGTCTGAGTGAGGAATGGTGGGTTTACAATCACAAAAACATGTTGTCATTTAAAAGTTCTGGCAGCAAAAGTTGAAAAGAATTAAACAGTTGAAAGTTGTAGAATTGTTAAAAGGTAATAGTTGTGGAAATGATATATGGATGCTAGTGTTATAATTTTTTCTCTCTTTTTGATGTAGTAATATTTATTAAATTAAATACAGGTATAATTTGATAGTCATATTGCATGGAAACCTAATATTTAATATATATAAGGGGTCAGCTAGTAGCTACTACCATTCTTCTGTTCCCAGGAGCCTTTACAGCTATTCAGAAGGGAAAAGGGCCCTTTTCCTGAAGGAACTGTCTGTAAACAATTAATTGTAAATAAATGCTGAGGGCAGCAGGCAAAGGGACAATCTGATTTAAATTTAATTACTTTACAATTGGTAGAGTTAATTAATTTAAATTAGCTAGTTAACATACAATTGGTCCATAGTATAAAAGGGGAATAAGAAGTTTCTTTTAAAACTTGACTGTCTCCAAAGGTACAAATGGGAATTTCAGTAGTTGTGTAAGAGGAATTGGAGTAGTGTAAGTGATGCTAAGCAAACACAGATAGCTAGTGTTACTTTGTTTTTAAGTATTTAACAATTTGTTTGTTTGATTGATTGAGTGTTACCTCAGTATCAAGAGACCATGATCTTAGCAGGGGCAGGCTGAAACAGAATAGTAAAGGAATTTCTGGATTTGGAAAGTTAAATTCAGGAATTGCAAAGATCTAAGCCAGGACTGGTGGGCATCAGAAAACTAGTGACCAAATGGAACTAAGGAAAAGTATTTGGTGTGCTCTAGCAATCAAGAGATCAGTAATTCTATGCCCCAGAGGAGTCGGATGGCTTTCCTAAGTGGGGTGCATGGAAACTTGGCGAGAAGGGGGAACATCCCAGGTTTAAGGAGACATTGGTGACTTTAAAAAGAGTTGTGGTGGCCAAGAATGGCAACTGACCTGAAGTCACATCTGGACTTTGTCTAAATTGAGCTAGGCACAACCCATCTCAAAAGGTGGTTAAAGGGAACTTATTGAAACATGTCCCATGAGGATCTTTGTAAGGAATACAGATGAACTACATAGTGACAGTGAATCATAAGAGGAATTGGTTTGTGCTAACAGAGGTAAATGTGTTTAGCAGTTGGGTGAGGCATTCCCTACAAAGTACCAAGTGGTCAGTATAATAGCTACCAAGTGGTCAGAAACTAATCAAAATGAAGTGTTGACTTGTTGGAATGCTCCACAAGCAATAGACTCCAACAAAGGAGTCACTTTTTAATCAGACCTGATGGGTGTGCTTGCAAACTCACTGTAATCACACACAAATCAAACAGGAAATGGAGGCAAAAGTGGGTTAATTGTGCAATGAGTAATTGTGTAATAAGTAAAAGAATGTAAAGATTAAAAACCAGAAAATACAATATGTGTTTTACAGGAAATGAAAGAAATGGTAAGAAAAATAAATCAACAATGCTAAAATGTGAAGAGGTAAAAGATACCCATGAATGTGGGTAAGGTTGTGTTTAATAATCTGTGGAAAGGTGTAACTATTCACCAAATGCCCACCTGTGAATTAACAAAAGGGAAAACAGCATGGGAACCAATCACAGTAATGCGGACAAACATGCTAAAAAAGGAATGGAGGAGGGAATGGAAATATCAGTGAACAGTATATGGGGTGGACTAAGAACCCCTATGCTGTTGGTTTGAAAAATTAACAGGAAACATTACATGATGGGTAAAAAATAGTGGTGCAATAAATGAAAGTGCCACAGAAACCCTCCTACCCCCCACCCCAACAAAGGGATATGGCCACCTTGGTTAGAAGGCACACATGTGGCAAAACAAAATGTTACTAGGCTTTCAGAACCCTGTTGCAAACAAACCTTGAGGGAATGTATCCGACACCAGTGTACACTCGTCATCAAAGGAGTTGCTAAAAGGGACTGGACCTTTGCTACCCTGCTGCACCCCGGTTTTGGGGGTTGGTGTAAATGGGGTTGATCTCAAGAGTCAATGTGGCAGGTAAAGGTTGGAGTAAACAACATGGTTTCTGGTTGGTCCTGAAATATATTATCAATGGATGGGTCTTATATTGGTAGGGCAGGGTAACACATGAGAGGGATGGTCCCAAAAGCCACCACCATTACAATGTATAGAATTGTTATCCCTGCAGCATCGGATGGAGTAGGGAAATAAAATTTGCTAGGTGGGTTTTGCTGTGCTCAATGATTAGAAAATAAATGAAGGAAAGTGTTGGGAGTGGGTGGAATTTAGATTGGAGAACTTTTCTCTGCAACAAGGAAACTCCACCTATCAAATCTGTACGTTGGCCATACAACAGCTTAGTAATACAGGACACCTAACGTTCCCAATGAGCTGGTCTAAGGCCATATGGAAGTCTCCTTGGATAAATCGCAACCACCTGACACAGCTGTTAAAAAAAAAACCCTCCAGATCGCGTACCACAAAACACAGATCCTGAAAGCCCGGGCCCCAGGAAAGAACCGTGTTTTGCCTGCTGACTGTGCTTGGACAAATGTAGCCTACCCCTTTAAATAGGCTTAAGAAACTCTCAGTCACGTTACTTATGCTGTTGCAGTACTAATCATCTTAGCTGCTTTATTAATTGTGGTTATGGCCATGGGCCTCACTGGCATTGGGCACTAGAGGCATAATCCCCAAGCATCAGAGTCAGTGCCCTGAGCATCCAGAGCCATAGCAGCACAGACTCAGAGAGCCTATGACTGCCCTGAGCTCCCACTATGCTTGCAGTGCAGAGTAGAAGAGGAGGAGGGAAATTTAAACCCCTCCTCTTAGGTGGGGATGGGGAACAGCTGCTAGTGGCTGCCTCAGCCCCAGCTCAGGTTTGGGCAGTGGTGTTGCTGGCACTGGGCTTACAGGGCTCAAGACCCAAGTCCTGGTGCCCAAGCCCTGGGTTTTTTCCCCGGCTGGGGTGCCTCTGGGGTTGCGGGTGGCATCTGTCCCAGAACCCGGGGCCTGTGGTAGCATCTGGCCTCACGCTGGAGGCAGGAGCCAGATCTGGACCTGACTGAGAACCCAGATCCAGTGGCAGGAGCCTGATCTGGCTCTGGACCAGGATGCATGGGGCCAGGAACCTGGGGTCATCAGCAGGAGCCAGATATGGCCCCAGCTGGGAACCCAAGGCCACAGACAGGACTTGACTGCAGACCTGGTGCCACAGGCAGGAGCTGGATGCTGCCACAGGCAGGAGCTGGATGCTGCCCCAGCCCCAGCTGGGGACCCAGAGCCACTGCCGGCAGGATCTAACACCAGCCAGGGACCCGAGGCCACCAGCAGTAGCTGGATCCAGCTCTTCCTGGGGATCTGGCAGCGGCAGCAGAATCCAAATGAGGCCTGTGGCCAGCAACGTTTGGGGATGGGAGCGTGGTTTTGGGTGGGTCCGGGGGCCCAGAAATGTGCCCCAAATTGGGACAGTGATACCCCTGGTTATGGCATACTTAAAATTATATGCTGCCTTAGCCTCCTCCCGAAAACCATACTATAAATTTAGTGGCAGTGCTTAGCCCAAAGACCCACCTCCCCTGCCACTCCCTAGCATAACCAGTGGACCAAAGCATTGGAACAACTGAAGCCAGTGCCGGATTTCCCCATTAGGCACTGTAGGCACAGTGCCTAGGGCCTATGAAATTTTTAGGGCCTACAATGGAGGGAAAAAATTTAGATAGCAGAGAAGGTCTTCTGTCAATCGACTTAATTCCATTGGCGTTTACTTCTCTTTTTGCACATTTTGGAGTGAAAGTGCCTAGGGCCTATGAACACCAAAATTCAGCCCTGACTAGAGCCAGGGCCTGCTGGACAGATGCCCCGCTAGCCAGCATGCAGGCAGAATGGGTGCCTGGACCTTTATTTGGAAGAGAGTGAGGGAGTATAGAAAAGAGTTAAATTGAGCACCTGGACTGAATAATAGCTACAATGAAAAATGGGGTTACCATTGGCAAGCCTTGCTGTCATGTAAAAAGATTCTAGTTAAAATTTATGTTATCTTCCTTTTTCTCTCTGTTTTCACCTCCTACATAAGGTCATGGATGCAAACATTGCTTATCACCTTTCCTCCCTTTTTCCTCCCTGCTCGTTAAGGACTGCGCACTAATTTCAGTTGTATAAAATAGTGAGTTTGAAGGAAAAGAGTGTGTGCAACATATGCAAAACCTGTAAACAGTAAACAGGGCGGGGATAATTATATTCACTACATAGTTATTTAATGTTAATTATTTAGGTGTCAATGTAACCAAATAAGGGTTTTTAGGGAGTTGCTGAAAATTTAAGCTCTTGCATATTTTTAAGGAAAAAAGAATCCTAATGCCCCCTCCTCACTCACAGCATTGAGGAGGAAAGATCAGGCAATAAAGGGTAATATTCAACCCAATCCGCCTCTGGGACAACCTGTTTTGTTCTAACAGTCACAATCTTCAACTGTACATACTTCTTATGCTTTTCACAACTGGTAATAGGTTCTTAAGTTTCTCAATGTTCTCTGACTATCTCCTGCTAATTCTCCTTATACACACAGTTTTTCCTTGCTCATTTTTCAAATAGGCAAGAAATTCTGTGAGATTAATAGCTAATTACCTGACCCCAATCTTACACAGAGAATCTTTTCATGCTTATCACATGTTAAGAGGTTCCTACAGTATTTCACCCTTTCATATGTTGAAAGGCAAGAATCAGATAGATAAAGCATAGCAGAGTTTTCTGACACAAGACAGGGGAAGTTCTGCTGGAAAAGGAACAGCAGTTATAAGAAGCACTTCACCGCTGTTGTCTGTGGGGTACAATTATGCAGTAGTTCCACCCCACCATGCAACCAAAAATTACTCTTATCACTTAACTGCATGGGTAGTCTTAATATGGGAACAGACACTCATGCCTGATTAACTGTACTAGCTACAGGTACTTGGGAGTAGACAGAAAGGTCCCTACTCTAACTTGTAACTGGGCCACTCTGGTAATAATCATATTCTTCTTTCTTACCTTTTTAAAGTACTTTATCTAATGGGAGGGGGGACCAAAGAAAGAAATGTTGGATTTCATTAATATTTAAAAAGTTATTTACTGTGGTTTTGTTCTTCTGACAGTTTGTTTGTTTCAACTAAATGAAAAGTAGGAAGTAGAAAGTAAAAACCTCAAGCAGGGAAAATCTTGAGAAGTAGAAAGTGATGGAAGAAAATCCTTCTACAACATACTTAAATTCAGAGACATGGGTAAAAAACACAGAATTCAACAACAGACCTTGAATAGGGATCAGTTGTTCAAGTTCTACACTAAGGGAATCTAAGACATCATAATCATGATCACCAGGCATCTGCTTCAGTTTTGCCTCTTGCTGCTTTTCTCCACTGAAATCTCATGTCTGGACTGCACCAAGCTTCATATTCTACAAACTAAACTGAACAACAAGAGTTTAGAGTATTTGAAGAAAATGAGCCAAAATTTCCCTTCACAATGCATAAATGAAAGGATGGCTTTCAACCCCATCCAGGATATTGTCCAACTTCCACTCTCCCAGAATGAGACAGTGAAGGTGACAATCCAAGGGCTCCTCCAAGAGATCTTCAGCATCTTTAGCAAAGACCTCACCCAAACTTCCTGGGATAAGAGTTTGATAGATAGGTTCCAAAATGGACTTTACCAGCAAATTTAGAGGCTGGAGGCATGTATTACAGCCGCAGAGAAGAAAGAATTATCCAACACAGAAAGTGAGGACTTCCAGCCCACCAGTCAGACAGTGAAAAAATACTTTCAGGAGAGAGATGCTTTCCTGAGGAAAAACCAATACAGCCTGTGTGCCTGGGAGATCATCCATCAGGAAATATTCAGATGTTTTCCAGTTCTTGACATACTCACAAAAAGACTTGAAAACTAAGGTACCAAATATTCATTTTTTCCTAGAAAAACTGAAATGTTATAATTTGAATCAAACAGATGAAGGGAGATGGGTGATAGTTTTATAACTTTTATTACACAGGGCCCAATCTTTCTTCTGTAGTAATTTCACCATACAGGTACTAACTATACCCTATATAATGTGCACAGTAAATGTCTAAACTGAGGAAAAGAACAGCTATGTGAGTACTTTGAACAAATGCCTAGAAAGACAACATTCCAGTTGGGATACCAGAAAACTCAGGTCTGTCCTACACATTTCTATCCCAGCATCTAATTCTGCCAGTTACTTCTGCACATATGGACAGACATGGGTACTTATTCTGCTTTCCTTTGTTCTACTTAGCTCTTCATTTCAATGGCTTTAGTCAAATAAATAAATAAATAACAGGCTCATAAGTGCACTAAGGCTCAGGATTTATGATTTGACATGTGGTTAGAAAAACATAGTCTATGCCTGACATTTGAAACTGCATGTTTGAACTATTCCCCTTTTTCATTTCAGCATGTGATGCTTCAAGTCATCATGTTATGAAAACAGCTGAATGAAACTGCATGTCCCCTGGAGTCCATCTCTAGGCTGATTCAACCAGCAGTCATTTTTGAGACTCATCAATTCATCTCACATTAAAGAAAGGACTAACCACCTACAAAACACCAATAAGTTAAATATTACTTTTCATTACCAGATTGATTTACTCACATAAGTAAATGTAAAACAAAAGATGTTGCAGGAATTACTACGTCTTATGCCAGGAGACAACTTAGTTTTTCCACTGAAGAAGGAAAATCTTATTATTTACTAATCCTCACTGACATTCCATGCTTGTTCTGAATTTCTCTGGGCTATTCTTAAAAGGGATCTTGCCTCTGAGCTGTAACATGCTTTGCTTCAGCATAATGAACGTGAACCAGCATAAGTTCCAAACAAAATGGAAGGTCAATTTTCCTGTAAAGTCTCAATGAAGAGAGTATGTTGCTCCAAAAGGTTTTCAAGCCCAGAGAGACTCAAAAAGAGACTGTCAAAATGGCTGTCTATGAGATTCTCAAACAGATTTCCAGCAATTCATGCCAAATTCCCTGCAAGCTGTGTGGAATGACCATCCCATTCAAAGATCCTAACATCGGCTCATAAGCATGTGGGGCATCGGGAGTTCTGTTTCTCTGCAGACATCAAATACAAGCAAGAATTTCCTAAACTGTACATTATATATAATTCGCTGCACTGAAATGTTAAACTACCGCTACTATATATTCTCATCATGTTCTATGAAAATAGTTTTGGATCATTTTACTGGATTTGTAACAGTTCTGTGGTGTTGGTCTACTATATATTTATTTACAATATCTATTTATTGCTTTTATTTATCTTTTTATAGATGGTTTATAATATTAATAAATAAACATTATTTATATAAAATTGCAACCCACAGAAGGAGTGATTTGCATTCAAAAGTTATTTAGAAAAACAAATATCCAATAAAAATCTTTTCTTGTTCTGCATTAAGGAATGACTCCAGGGGAAAATGATACCATGGTTAGTTTTACCATTCTGACAGACCACACAATCCAATCTCAGCTCTGTACCTTTTGCATTTCTGACCCTTACCAGACTACTGTACTTGTGGGTCTTGGTGGAGTAGACATTTGTGATGAAAAACTAGCAAAGGCTAATTAAAGGAGTGATGCAGAGACTGGCATTCTAAGGGAAAGCATACCAGCTGTTGTGGCACAAGGTTGTTCTGTATATTCCACTAATGAGACGTGTGAACTGCCTCCCCATCAGTCAACTTTCTGTCTTACTTGCCTCCCTATACCCATCAAGTCTTGTGTGTACTTAATTTTCAAACTCCATTAATGAGACCTGAACGTACTTGCCCCAAAATGGCATCAATTAGGTGTGTGTGTATATATCTATATCTATATCTATATCTATATCTATATCTATCTATCTATATATATATATATCTCCAACCCCTCCTACCAGTGAGGTTTGGGGCTACACTTTTTGTTGCTTCAAAATGAAGCTGATGGTGTGTATGTTCTGCAACATGCAATAACAAGTTTAGGAGAACAGTGCAATGAAATTTTAACTGTAATATGCATAATGACTAAAAATTACCAAAACCCAACAATTAAAATTAACTAAAAAAAAAAAATCCAAACCATTAAACCATATCAGGTGAAGATCTACCTCTCTGCCAAGTCTCAGTAGCTAGATAGTGCTCTGAAGACTAACCACTCCATCATAACAAATAAGATGTCTAATGCCATTTTTAAAGGCTAAACAAATTTATTCATCACATGAGTTTTCGTGGGAGAAAATCCCACTTCATTCCCCCATCTTCAAAGCAACTGATGAAGTGGGATTTTCTCCTATGAAATGTCAAGCAATAAATAAATTTGTTAGTCTTTAAGTGCCACAGGACTCCTTGTTTGTTTTACAGGACTCCTTGTTTGTTTTGCTGAACTTGACCAACACAGCTGCCCCTTTGGAACTATTAACTAATAGGAGCCTCTGTAATTTCTTCTTGGTCAACAGATGGCGCCATTGCAAAAGCCTTCTCTTCTCTCAAGAGTTTTCAAAAAATTCATGACGTGGGGCTAACCATGCAAAAATTGTTGTATTGCCTATTCCCATGCAATCTGAAATCGGGTGACATTTCTATGGCTGATGTAAGAAATGCTTAGAGAGAGAGAGAATACTAGGAATTAATATATATGATTTCAGGAATGTAGGAACTACTGGTTATCCGAAGACTACCTTCAGTACTCCATGTACTGACACTGAAGTATGAACCCCAGTAGGGGACCTGCTGTTTTAGGGGAATGCACAAGGAGTTAACTCTAAAAACAAATACCTATCATATCTTATTATGCACTTTTTTCAACACCTTTGCCTGATAGCGGTAAAAGTTCTTTCCCACTCAGTCTCTCTGTCTACATTCCTACACAGGTGTAGTTGAAGCCTACAGGTTATAGTCATTCCCCCCTCCCCCCCAAAATTACATGAAAATAATGAGAGCAAAAACAGGCTGTGTGAAGAGGTCAAGGATTATGAACAGATTGGTTCACAGCCTCAAAATAGTATCTTCCTACCCACTGGAATATGACAGTCATATTACAGCTACAAGCCATGCAAATTCTTCTTTAAAGTCTACCTGTATAGTTCAGAGGGGAACATTCTGACATTCATTCCATCACACGGTTTTTAAGATGTGGTATGGGGAAGAAGCCATTAATTTAATTAAAAAGTCATTTGAAGGCCTCTATCATCTGTGATTTTAGGCCTTCTTGTTCAAAAATCAAGCACAAGGGGATAACAATGAAAAAAATGTTACTAATAGATCCCCATATAAGCTCTCCCTTATCTTTCCAGGTGGAAACAGAGGCACATTTGTCCCCAGCTTTCATCCTAGAAACAGATGAAGCTATGTTCAGCGATCTGCAGAAATGTTGTTTGCACTCAGCCAGGAAAATGTTGGCATACTGTGGGGACATGTGGGTACCCATAGCAGTGCTGCTAACATAATGATATAAATAATCTCCAAATGTGAAATGGTTGTGGGTCAATACAAAAGTTCAACCATAAAATGCGCTATGATGTTATCTGGGATAGTGTTCCTAATGGCTTGTAATCCATCTTTGTGTGGCACATTGGTGTAAAGAGCTTCTACGTACATAGTGGCCTGAATCATGTTTTCTGAAAGATCACCAATGGATTGAATTGTTCTCAGGAAAACCATGGCATCTTGAAGATAGCTAGAAGGGTTGATAGTGTAGGGTCTGAAGAGAGAGTCCATACAGCCAGATAAGCCCATGAAAGAGTGCCAGTGTCTGAGATGGTGGGGCATAAAGGATTTCCAGGTTTATGGATTTTCAGTAGCAGAGAAAATAACCCTGGTTGGGACTCTAGGGGTGAATTGTTCCTGTAATGCTTCTGGGAGTTTCTCGAGTAGGTGGTAGAGTAACATGGCTACCCTTTTGGAAGATGAAGCTATGGGTTCTGCACAGAACAACAGGCTTTTCAACACAGAGCTCTTGAGTGTTTACATTTGTTCTATAAGCTTGTTTGAACCCCCTCTTGGCTTGCCAGAGTGGTACCTTTACAACCCCCCAACCAGGGCTTTCATCAGGCTGTAATTGCCTTGGGGACTCTCTTTGGGTATGCCTATACTGGAGCCTTAGGTCGACTTAGGAACCTAAGTTTAAGTTAACTTACAGACCCCCACAGCCACACTGGGCTTTTATTAAGTCAACTTAAGCACTTCCTTAAGTCAGCTTAATAACACCACCTCTTCAGGTTGACTTAACACTTAAGTCAACCTTATTAAGTTGACTTAAGCCAGTGTAGATGGGGAATAACCATAAATCGATCTAATTGGCTTCCAGGTCCCCTCCCAGGGTTCCTGGCCACCAGGAAGGATCGACCTAGCACCTGCCAGTGTGGATGCAGGCAATCGACAGGAGCTTCCAGTGTGGATGCTCTAAGTCTACATAACAAGGTCGACTTCAAATTGACTAAAAGTTGACCTTATTAAGTTGCCTTAACAAAGCCTCCAGTATGGACATATCCTTTGTGTAAAATTCTTGTGCAGAAGACATACTGAGTTGAACCTACCAAACCTGTACTAGCACTGCCCCAGCCAAATGCGGGTCTGCTTACTTCAGGCACCACATCCCACAGATCATAATTGTATTGAGAACAATCCAAGAGCAAATCATTTGCAAAAGCATCTGACTCCATGGCATCCCATTTCACCCAACACATCCTTCTATGTGGCACAGGTAAGAGTCACATGCAGAGCACTCTATCCCTGCACAGATATTCTTCAGCAGGCTCAGAGGTCATTATAACTAAGTGTTTTCTCAAACAATAAACAAGTCTTTTACCTACTTGCTGCAGGAGAGCTGAAAGTAAGGGTGATGAGACTGCACTGCTGCAAGTAATATTAGCCATCACATGCATAGTTTTCTTCATAAAGGGGTATACAGTCTTGTTCAATTGCTATCAACTTTCTCAATGTGAAATGTAAAATGTACAAAACATACAAAGTGTATATATACATAATAGTAATATACCATATATTATATAATGTATGATATCATAAAATAATTATATAATATAAAATATATAATTCCTTCTAGCATCCTGAATATAAAATTTGGTCTAGCACTTGTGAATTGCTGTTAGCATACAGATTTATGCAAAATGATGTTTGGGTTTTCCCCAATTAACCTGTATGTCCCTTGGTGCTTTAGGTTGTCCTTCTAGTATTCAAATTACTTATTTCCCTCTTTCTGAAAAATTTTCCTATGGGACTTCACCCTGGATTGTAGTACACATCCCAAACACCCACTGAAAATAATGGGAAAATGAGGAGTGTAGCACATGACACTTGCATGCGGGTAGGGGTGATCTGGTACATCTGCTTTCTCCGCTGTATTGAAATATCTATGTAGTTGAAGCAGAAATCTAAAGTTACCTATAAAGAAGCAGGAAGCTTTCAGAGTCTCTAAGCAAATTAACATGAAGAGAAATGTTTTCATGGCATCTTCATGTGATATATTCTTTATTAATTTCAGTGAAAATTGCTTTCTTTTTAGATTATAGCACATTTCCCTGATCTTATGGAAACTCTGATTCAACTGTCTGCGCTAGGGAAAGAAAACCAGAAAATGAAATGTGACCACAGAAAGTGAAGAGGGTCAAACAAAGCAGAACACTTTCTTCCATAAGCCAAGGGGAAAGCAAATGTCAAAAAGAAAAGCAAACCTCGAACAATAGGAAACACTCAATATAATTATTTTAAAAATTCATTGAATAATTACAAATCAAGAACACTCTCAACAAAACATATAGCATGACTTCTCTTCATAACCCTTTCTGAATGGGAGGTGCAAGGTGTGACAAGCTGTGAATATTCTTTGTACTATTTCTGTACAGTGGATGAATTTATTAAATTATATCTCAAAATAAGCTATCATGAAAAGCCTATATTGATAAAACTCCACCATGAGTTAATAAGTTGTGTATTCTCATGGTTGATCACTTTCACAAAAAACAGA